>CM073442.1:44977928-45577928 GCA_037074515.1 Mimosa bimucronata
TACATTAAAACCATAATTTATTTTCAACTTCGATATCCTTTAAAAACACCATTCCCTTAAGTACACTTCAAGCAACACCACCATTTCATCAATTCATTGCGAACTTAAATTAATTAGAGTCCATACATTTTCAGTTCCATATTACTGATTCCAGCAAGTCTCCTTCATTTCTTTAAACCTCTTTCATTCCAATAGAATTCCTCAATGATTAAAACACCCATAGGTAAAGCATAACAATAAATCTGACGCAAACTATCACTCTTTTTCAATCCTTGTACATATTCAGAACTAAAAGCATCTAAATTTCTCCTTTAATCTCAATAAAACAACACTCAATTCCAAGAATCCTTAATCAGTTTCATGTTCAAATAACTTCCAGAAGTTCTCTCTTTCCATTATTACAAGGGAATCTAACACCATTTCATTGATAAGACAGTAAGGACATACAATAAAATAGGGTCATATCCGACCATCACTTACCACACATACACTGAAAATTCGAACAAAACAGAGCAGAGAACTGATTTTCAAAATAGCATCCTCAAGAGCAGTTGAACCAGAAATAGCAACAATCCCCAAATTGGAAAATTACAGATTGGATTAAAATATACATAGCCATTAGCTCTAATGCACTCTTAAACATCACTATAACCCAAGAACAATCTAAACCCTAAATTACAGATCAGAACCACACAGCCATATCAACAACAATATTGATTCTCTAACATAAACCTTGGATTTAATCAAGTTAGAATTCTCAAAAATCCCCCAGATCAAATCAGGTAGCTTCGACTCTGATGACGGCAACTTCGAGCTATGAAATTTGGCAGCGAAACCCCCCTTTCTTGCTCTGATGCACAGCCCGACGGAAGAGAGGGAGGAATGGGAGGAATGGGGGAAGCTCTTCTTCACACTCTCACCCGCTCTTGCTCGGCGCAACCACTCTCCGGTGGCTCTCTCTCGCAAGGCGAAGCTAGAAGGGATGGAGGAGAAGAGGAGACTGAGAGGGAAAGAAGAGGAGAAAGGGAATTAGGGTTTTTGGGAAAATTACCAAAACACCCAAGCTAAAGATATTTTCAAATTAAGGGTGTTATTGACATTTTACACTTGCATTTTCTGTGTTCCATTTACATTCTTTAACATAATTCTCTTGATTATTTTTATCTTACTTATTCTTCTGAAATAAATTTCCAAAATACATCATCAAGTTAAAAAAATAAATATTTAATTATTTTTCTTTAAATTTGAAATGGAATTAACCTTAAATTCCTTAAAAATGATTTGAACTTTGCAAATTTATTAATGTCTTTTAAATTTTTAAATGACACCTTTAAACTTTAAATAACTTCTTATTGCTTATTTTTCAAAATATTCGAATATTAAACCACTTAATCTTTATGTTAAAACTTATGATGTTACATTTTCTTTTCACCCCTTTGAGGATGTAGAGGTAGATCAAGAAAGACACTAAAGGAATTTATTAAATGAGATCTCTTGATGAATGGTATATCAAAAGAACTGGTTATTGATAGAGTAAAATGACAATATATGATTTATGTAGCTGTCCTCATTTTGCAAGATAACGCTTACTACTGCAAAGGGGCTGAATAAAGAAAGTATATTATTAAAAACATAGCATGATATAGGGAGAATGTAATGGTACACATAAAAGCAATATAGCATAATAAAAGTAGAGGAAAAGATTTAGCAAAAACAAAGGTAGAGGAAATAAAGTCACTATATTTTGCAACTTTTTAATATGTTCATATGTGCTTAAATTTACATTATCAATGTGTGAGATGAAATGCATTGCAGATTTTGTGTATTAGATTTACAATTTGAAAGAAATAATGGTCAAGCGAAAATCCAATTTGGGCTAGTAGTTTATCTTCATATAATATCTTTGGTATTTGCACTCATTAACTTTCTAGTTGTAGTAAGTTTTGTTCTCTCTATAATTTTTTCCCAACATACTTAAATCGTCAAGTCTCATTGTCATCAGTAAAGCAAATTATCGTTCAGCCATTGCTTTCATGTCATTGTTGAAAAATCTTGTAATGAATTGGAGTGAGGATTAGCTCGTTCTATGCTGCATAATTTGGTATACATTCTAAAGATTTGCTTGCTTATATATTATGGTGAAGCTAACAGTTAATTTTTTGCTGTCTGTTGTACAGAAATTTGGTTGGTAACAACATGACGATAGAAGGTTCAAATAGCAGGTGATTCTTATGCCTTTCTATCAGGAGACACACACGCACATTTGGCCAGTTGAAACTAACTGGATATCAATTTTCTGTTAGCACAAAATACTCCTGATCTCATTTTTGTCCTTTTATTGGCTGTTGTGAATCAAGAGTTATAGGTTGGTTGCATGTTTTTTTTGAAGATTTCGACAAGCTTCTTTACTATTTGAAACATTTATTCTTCAAACATAAAGCTAGTGCCCTATTACTCAAACTATGATTTTGCTGTTACTCAATCCTGGTTGTGTAAATATAAAATTGTGCGCGATCTTAATAAAGCTATTATTGGGCTTAATGACAAAATGATCGGGAGTTCAACCCCTGCTACCTCTATATTTTTTAATTAAATAATTTTAGCACAAGATATGGTGGGCTATTGCTTCATCCATGTTTACTCAAGGGCCTTCACGTTAGGGAGTGTCATAAAGAAATGATTCCTAGAACATCTCCATAAAATCTAAACTTTTAGGAAGAACTGGCTCTTGACAAAGAGATTCAGAGATCAAGAAGTAATTTAAGAGTTTTATTATATATTTTCAGGTTTGGTGATATGAAATACAAGCCTATGAAGTAAAATTATCTTTACCGATTTAATGCTCTCCATTTTTTGATGCTACTGGAAAATTTATTTGCTTATTTTAGATGGGTACTACTGAAGATGTTTTATTTGGGGCCTGTTTGGTACATAAGAGAGAAAAAATTAATTTGCAGATAAAATTGACTCACCCTATGTTAAAAAGAAATAGAAAAGGACAGACATACTTTTTTATGCCAAAGAATATGCATAAGAAATATAATTGACAGCACAAGAAATATTACATTCAGTCAACTTTTCCTTGTCATGCTAAAGGGGGAATTAAAGAGCTTCTTCTCATAGAAAAAACTTGAAGTCAATTCCTTATTATGTACATATTTAAATAAACCCCCTTTTCTCTTGCAGTGGCCTTCCTTCTGGACTTAATTGTTTGCAGCAAAATTTTCCTTGTACTCGTGGTGCAGTGTGTAAGTACTTCTTTTAGCTCTAGTTTGCCATTATTGGCATCAAAATATCAATATCAATGTTAACTATAATATCTATTGCAAAATTGTACCAATCACAAGTTATGATGATGTAAAACAGGTTGGGAAAACACTCAAACATTTTAGGTAAGATGTAAACTGACATGGTTCAGAGAAGAGTTGCAGAAACAGAGAGAATTTGGGGGAGAGGCAGAGAGACAATACAGAATTTAGGGGGAAACAGAACAGAATTTTTTTTTTTTTTGGGGGGGGGGGGGGGGGGGGGGGAGGAGAACCAGAAAGGAGGGGGAAGCTGAAGAAATTTGAGGGGGAGAGATCTCATAAGTATCAAATTTTCATTCATCATTCAAGTCTGATTGTACATATGCTGCCTTACATCTATTTATAGGAGAAGGTTTCTTTCAGATGAAGGAACCTTAGCCCACTTGTAAGATTTCCTTCCCATGAAGGAATCAAAAAGTAGAAAGTAAATAATATTAAAATAACTTTCAGCCACTTGCTTAGCAAAGTAAAAAAACAGAAAGTAATAAAATATAATAGATATCCTTCTATAGGCTTCTTCAAAAGATATTATTCATATATTCCATCATATAATTTGTGCTTCTCATTCCTCATGTTTTGTGCAATTCTCAAGTAAATGTATCTAGTTAATATTAAAAGGGAAGAGCAATCTCACATAGCCTTTATGGATAGTATTATCTAGATTATCAGGTGTAGACCAAAGAAATTTTCAGCTTTGAAACTCCAATAAGGCAAACTTCTAAATCGTTATCTTTTCTTTAATTGACATGAAAGCTCGGCATATATAATTTTCCAAGTGTTCCGTTTATCCAAATTGCAAACTCGTTTTCAAGTTTGGGCCAACATGATGCGTGCAGGATTTCAAGGAATGCTTAATATTTGACAAACTGTATGCATTGAAGGATGACAAATATCTTTTCACATCACTGGTTGATTAAATTTTATGTAATAGATTCCATTTCAGCATCACAACTATTAGACTTCATTGACGCATGAAAGTCCGCTTCTCATTTGTAAAACATGCAAGAAAACTTCAAACTCTATATGAAGTCAATTAGGTCAAGCTAATTCATTCATTCATTGAAATAGCCCTCGTTATTGTTTCTATTCAGATTATAACTTTGCAATCAAGTGTGGGGGTCCTCCCATTACGTCAGCAGAAGGAATTTCTTATGAAAGAGATAATGAGACACTTGGTCCTGCAACTTATTTTGTGACTGATACAAGAAGATGGGCAGTTAGCAATGTTGGGTTATTTACTGGGTCAAACGATCCTCTATACACAAGTTCTGTGACCAATCAGTTCATTGGTACTGTGGACTCAGAGCTCTTCCAGACAGCACGGCTTTCAGCTTCTTCGTTAAGATATTATGGCCTGGGGCTGGAAAATGGGAATTATAACATTTCCCTCTATTTCGCAGAAACATCTATTCTAGATACCACTACATGGAAAAGTCTTGGAAGACGAGTTTTTGATATATACATCCAGGTGCATATGATTTATCTAAGGGCAATGGTAGATGCAATCACTTAATAATCTAAATGGGATTTACTAGCTTTCTAGATAAGGATCCCATCTGTCTACTTATAGTTTGGGTCAGGTAGAAGGATTAGCATATGCAGCGCTAGTCCAGCCAACTAATCACTAGCTGACTGGTTTTAACCTAGCCTGTACACTAAAAATATTCCTACATTAACTGTATTTCTCGGATATGCATGATTGGACTAACTTCTCTTGTCTTGAACTTTTGGAATGTATGACAATCTATGATAATGAATAAAAAGCATATGGTTTTTAATAGCATTTGAAGGAGGTTGAGCAAATCTACAATAAGTATAGGAATCTAACCTTATTCATTTTATCTGTCCATGTTTATAATATTCATACACGAAATGACAAAAGTTACGTTTCTTTTAATTTTTCCTTAACTAACACATCATAAATGTAAGAATTATAATGTCTAAGAAACATCAGGGGCATTCATAAAACAGCTTAAGTTTTTGCATTCAAATGATTCTTGACAATTTATCATTTTTGTGCCACAATGTAATCTTAGACCCTTGATTTATCATTAATGTATTTATATATTCATTTGGAAGAATTAATGCATCGTATCTTTTAATTTTAGAGGAATCTTGGCAGTTTTTATTAGAGGAAGATGTTTGAATATCTGAAATTGCAAACTTTTATCATGGTTGCTATTTGAAATCCCGGATTTTTCCTTCCCCCCTTTATTTATGCCTCCTTCAATCGTTTCCTTTTCTTTTGTCCCATTCTAGGGTAATCGTGTTTTGAAGGATTTTAACATAAAAAAGGAAGCTGGGGGTGCCTCTTATAGAGCTGTCCGCAAGGATTTTCGGGTTAATGTGTCAGAAAACTTTGTTGAGATCCATCTCTTTTGGGCTGGAAAAGGGACTTGCTGCATTCCAGCTCAAGGTACTTATGGTCCTCTGATTCAAGCAATCAGCGCTACCCCAGGTGAAACTTCACAAAATAGTCAGCAGTCTAGAAGTTCAAGTATTGATTTGCCAAAATAAAACATGGTGATGTATGACCTTTACATGGTCTTCTTATGTGTTGAATAGATTTCATTCCCACTGTCAGTAACAAACCTCCAGGCAGTGCAAAGAACAAAACCGGTCTGATCGTGGGAATTGTTGTTGGTGTTGGAGTCCTAAGCTTTTTGTCTGTTCTGGTGGTTTGTATCATCCAGAGAAGAAAGCATCATGGAAATGGTGAAGAAGGTACTGTATACACTTGACTTTT
Organism: Mimosa bimucronata; assembly: GCA_037074515.1. Taxonomy (NCBI): domain Eukaryota; kingdom Viridiplantae; phylum Streptophyta; class Magnoliopsida; order Fabales; family Fabaceae; genus Mimosa; species Mimosa bimucronata. The sequence continues at coordinate 44,983,983 of CM073442.1, forward strand.
TAAGTTGTAATTGTGAATTTTCATGAATATTATTTCAGATTGTAGTCAGTGGTCGTCATGCAACAGTTTGTTGACTAATGGGACATACCTTAATTGGTGTTTGCCCACAATGAGAGGACAGTTGCCAGTTTCATCAAAGCATTTTTCTATCATTACATGGATTTTGCACTTTAAACATAACCAAAAGAATAAAAGAAACATGAGTTGAAATCAACTTGAAAGTCCAAGTATAGAGTTTCTGTTGTCTTATTTCTTCTCTTTGATCTTAATCTCTGGCAAATGTAGACCTTGTAATGCAAGTTTTTCCACCAAACTTATTAAAAAACGTGGACAACAAGAGATTAAACTTCATCAGTTTCTCTTCTATTCATAACCTTGTCCGTGCTCAATTTGCAGAGCTTTTAGGCATTGATACAAAGCCATACACTTTCAGCTATTCTGAGTTAAAGAATGCTACAGATGACTTCAATCCTGGCAACAAACTGGGAGAGGGAGGTTTCGGACCAGTTTTTAAGGTGAATATTCTATGACAATATCTGGGATGGCAATGCTTTGCATGTAATATGCCCCATCATTATCAAAGAAGGCCATTAGATGCGCTAGTGAGGAGGGTAGATCAAACAATCTGGAGTCCGATTAAGAGAGGAAGAGGGAGACCAAGGCTTACACTCAGTGAAGTTATAGAGCGAGATCTTTTAGTAAATAATATATCTAAAGATTTGGTTACCGATAGAGCACAATGGCGTCGTGCGATCCATGTAGCCGACCCCACTTAGTGGGATAAGGCTTGGTTATTGTTGTTGTATTATGGTGAAGAAAAGATTTTTTTTTTTATGGTATCTGAAAACAACATAAGCCTTTAATTAATATAATAATCATTTTCCCTTTTCATACCAGGGAACACTGAATGATGGTAGAGCAATTGCTGTGAAACAACTATCTGTAGGATCTCATCAAGGAAAGAGCCAGTTTGTAGCTGAAATTGCAACTATATCTGCTGTGCAACATCGTAATCTTGTTAAATTATATGGATGTTGCCTTCAAGGAAATAAAAGACTTCTTGTCTATGAGTATCTAGAAAACAAGAGTCTTGATCAAGCATTATTTGGTATGATGTCATGATTATGTTCCTTTTCTACATCTTGTGTTTGTTCAAGTTCCTATGTATGCCTCAACGCTTACTTTTTGCTCATATTTATTAATTTTAGTATGTCACTTGCATGCTGCAGAAAATTGTTTAACTCTCAACTGGTCCACACGCTTTGATATCTGCATGGGTGTAGCTAGAGGTTTAGCTTATCTTCATGAAGAGTCTCGGCTTCGTATTGTGCACCGTGATGTAAAGGCTAGTAATATTCTACTTGATCACGAACTTACCTCTAAAATATCAGATTTTGGTTTGGCCAAACTATATGATGATAAAATGACCCATATAAGCACCCGTGTGGCTGGGACAATGTAAGTCACCATGACTTAATTTCCTTGTTCCTTTTAATTTAGATAAATTTTTATGCATGTTTTATTTGTTTCTACTAACACTTGCAAATTTTTGTTTTGATAAACTCTAAATAGTGGATATCTTGCTCCGGAGTATGCCATGCGAGGGCACCTTACAGAGAAAGCAGATGTGTTCTCCTTTGGCGTTTTGGCCTTAGAAATAGTTAGTGGGAGGCCAAATTCTGATTCAAGCCTGGAAGGGGAGAAGATGTATCTTCTAGAATGGGTATGTACTACCTCTCTGTTTCCTTTCATTGTTAGGATGCATTGGGTTTCTGAAAATGTTTCCTGATAACATTGTTTCTGAAACAACCTCATGAAACATGTTTTAATGTCTCCAATATCAAATGAGTGCCGTATTAACACTTGACTCACATTGTAAATTGCTCCCTTTGTCTGAAAGAGTTCTGATGCATTCTTATTGTCAAATTACCTTTCCCTTCACTTCATCCCATATTGTTTATCTGTGGCAAGAACATAGGATCCTTTCCTATCATCTTTTCATTTTATGAGAACTAATTCATATAGTCTTATCCTTAACAGCTTTAAAGAAAAACCAGTCTGTTTTGGCCAACAGAAAACTCACCCATCAATTAAACAATACCAGCCACAAGCATAAAAAAACAGAAAGAAAACAATCCAAAATAAATAAATAATAATAATCATCAGCAAAAGTTGTAACTGCTTAGAAGGTCTGAACACCTAATCTGGAGGACACAACCCTTTCAATGAAGCTTTAGCAACCCAATCAGTTATTAAATTTGCTTCATAGTGAATCCATGTGCAAGAATGGCTCCTAAAAGGAATTCCTAATAGTCAGGATGTTCTCCAAGATAATGATCAACGATTTCTAGGCCTTGGGTTAACTAGTTTTAACTTATTTCTGGGTTGACAGGCTTGGCAGCTGCATGAAAACAACTGTATACTTGCACTGGTAGATCCTAAACTATCAGAAGACTTCAACGAGGAAGAAGTGAAAAGGATTGTAGGTATAGCTCTTCTGTGCACTCAATCATCACCATCATTAAGGCCAGCAATGTCCCGTGTCGTGGCAATGCTTTCGGGAGATATCGAAGTGAGCGATGTAACTTCAAAGCCTGGATACTTGACAGACTGGAAATTTGATGATGTGAGCAGCTTCATGACCGGCTTGGCCACAAGGGGATCAGAGAAAAGTCAAGATAGCGCATCTACAAGTACCAGCACAGTCAGTGTTGCAAACCAGTCACCTGGAAAAGCTTCTAAACCCATCCTTCGTCGGATCATTGGTGAAGGTAGGTGAGAATTGATTGATCATCCATGTATTTGTCTATCACTATCACTATACTCCTCTAAATCTTGTAATAACGACGGGACCTGAGACCTGATTCTGTTAATGATTCTCTTATTATTTGAGCTTGCCGTCAATCGCTACGTTTACTTCGATATTGTAATCACCATCAATTATTCTCTATTTATGTGATGACCATTATGGATTCTCTCTGCTCCTTGAATCTTGCCGTAGATGATGCCTTTTAATATATTCAATTCTGTAGTAACGTATTAATAAATTCATTTAATCCATGAACCGTTTTTTGATTATATGCTCTGACCATTAACCACTCCTAATTTAATCCCTTGATCTTCTTTCTTTATCATAAATGCTCTTAATTCACAAATCCCTCTCTTACATCTTTTTATATATATATATACAAGAGAAATAACAATAAAGACTACCTACAGAAAACTCAAGAAAATGACCGTAGCGGGCATTTCTCAGTCAAATATGCTTATGGAATAGTTGCAAATGAAACAAATAATCAGGATCCTATTTGGCAGAAGATCTGGAAATTAGGCACTTTGCAGAGATGCCGTACATTCATGTGGCTTGATTTTCATAACAGACTTCTGACTAATGACGAAAGAGCTCGAAGGGGAATGACTAGGATTGGAAATAAGTTAGGTTTAAATAGGCTGAATATGCTTGGGCCTGCAACAGAAATGTAAAGTTTAGGCATGGGTCTGGGCCTGTATATGGACCTTTTTTGTACCTAAGTCTAAGCTTCCAAAAGGTCTGATAAGGTCTGAAAGACTTTTTAAAAGTCTACTAAAATGTAATCATTTACATAAGCTTAAAATCCTATAACTCTGATTTCATATATTACCTTTTAAAATATTTAAAGGTCTATATATGTCTTAAAAAGTTTTTACAACCATGAAACTAAATTTTTTTCTCTTACTTTTATCATAGAAACTGTGAATGACTAATTAATAAAAGAGTTGGTTTTTGTGTATGAATAACAAGGTGTCTAAATTTAGATTTAAAGTTAAGTTGATAATGTTAATTTATATACTTTATTTTAAAGATAAATTTTTTAAAAAATAAATATGTTGGACCTGTCGGAAGGCTAGACTATACCTAAAGTAAAGTAGGCTATGGCCCTATAAAAACCTTGCCTATTCCATCCCATCCCTAGGAATGACAACTGATAACATATGCCCGAAGTGTCGAGATGCTCCAGAGACCCTTTTGTATGTGACAGATCTGCCAAGTGGGGCTTTCTTTTTCGGGCTGCAGAGGGAGATAGCTTCACTGCTGAACTGAACTATGGGCACTTATTCATGGAATAAAGATGGTGTGGGACAAGGCACTTCGAAAAATTAATTTGGAGATAGATTCATTGGATGCTATACAACTTTTAAGGAAGAATGACTAGTATTCTGAGGCTGATGGTGGTTCTGATGCAAACTTATTGATGGCGGCAAGAGAACTTATGGAAAGAGAATGGTTAGTGGAGTTGAAGCATATTTCTAGAAATGCTAATGGAGCAGCTGACTTTCTTCCCAAACAAGCATTGTCTTCAGTCAGTAATAGGATTTCATCCTATCCTTAATCTCCCACAACAGTTTGATGTGATTCTCGCACAAGATCGCTCCAACAGTAAGGGGATAGGGTGGTAGTTGAATGATTTCTCTTTTGTTAATAAAAAAAAGAAAAAAAGAAACTGGAACAATAAGAATGTGTGGGCCCTAAGGAGCTGCTATTAGTGCTTGCTTTGCCAACTCATCTGCTTCAATATTATTCTCCCGTATGCGGGAACTAAGCTTTACCTCTCATTTCCTGTTTAACATATTGTTTTTTTTTTTTCCAAACCGACAGGCAAGCCGAAGCTTGAAATTAGGATACAAATTATATATCTAGTCTATGGGAAAATTATCGCCTTGCACATGAGAAATATCCTTCCAAAATCTTGTCTGGCGGCAACTTGCAATCTGTGGTAGAAGAATAGTAGAACCGATGTCCTCCTCATGAGCCTCCCGTGCTAACCTGTCTGCACATTCAACACATTCTCTAGCAGCATGCATAATTGCTACATCCCAGTCATCATACACAAGCTGATGTGTGTCTTCTACTAATTGTCGAAAAGGATGATTTGCTCCCCTGTTTAACATATTGTGGCTTTCAAGTTCCAGTGAATCTGGATCTCATCTCCACCCTCTCAATTAATCGAATTGCTTCAGCACAATCACTGAAAAGATGGACTCGTCTATACCCTCTATCCCATGTGATATGTTTTTATCTACATCTACGTGCTTTTCCAAGACTCTTTTGTATGGTATTTACCATTAATTTTATTTATCTGAATAGTTTATCCCATTTCATTGTTTTTTTTTTTTTTTTTTTGCATTTTACAAGTTTTTCCTTGGATTACAATTTCGATCTCCTTTTTCATTCAGATTCAATCATGTATTCTTGATTATATTTTCTTCCTCTAATTTTATAATATACATCATTTTTCTCTTTGTTTGCATCTTGTAACACCCCAAATTTTAGAAAATAGGAAATAAGGAATTAAATAAGATTTAGGAAATATTATTAAAATATTAAAAAGCATTAAAAATGAAATCATAATGTTTTAGACATTTCTAATAAATTTTAAGGATTATTTTCTTTAGAAAACAAAGAAAAATAAATTTATGATATTTAGGTATTTTTAATAATTTTAAGGTTTATTTAAAATCTCGGAATGTCATATAGAAATTAAATAATCTTATAAATAAATTTATGAGGTCAGGTATATTTTTGATAATTTTTAAAGTTTAATTTCTTTATTAGATAAGGAAAAATAGTTGGAAGATGAATTTAAATAAGGGAAGATGAATTTAAATAAGGGAGTATTTAGAACCCTGAGGTAATGTTTAGTATTTAAAAAGTCTTAGAAATAAATTTGGACAACAAAATATATCTGGATAATTTAATTAAGGACTAGATTTGGATTAAAATTTATTGGGAGTGGTAATTAAATAGTTGATGGAAGGGTAGAATGGGAAAAGGGTGAATGGTATATGGTAATATTGAGGTGAATCAAGGGCAAAATGGTAAAGTTTTGTCATCCTTATCCCCTTCAAATATATACATGTGATGAAATAGAAATTATATACTCCCTCTCTCCGTCTCTGCCAACACACACACATTAAAAAAAAAAACACTCTCACCCTCACTTTCTCTCTTCTCTCGGGCTCCCTCTGTTCGTCTTCGTTCTCCCGGCGAACGACGGCGATTTCGGCTCCAAGCGGCGGCGAGAAGCAAGGAACGTAATCGGATAGCTCGAGTGGGTAGCTGGTGAGCTTCTTTTCCTTCATGTTCTTCTCTTTCTAGTGCGAATCAAGTGAGTTTGGGGGTGGGGATTGATTCAGATTTTAGGGTTTTTAGAGTCCTTAAATCCATCAAAATGAAGCTTAGGGTTCGATTAACAAACCCCAAGAACGAATTTGAGCAACAGAGTCGGATTAATCAAGATTTCCCAAATTTTTCCCTTCGTGCACTGTTCACCCGACGCCATTTTCGTGATTTCTGGAGCTTTGTTGCTTTGAAGCTTGATAAAGCATGAATTAGGGAGATGTTTAAGTGTATAGAATGTCTTATATGCCTGGTTTTGAAGTTGGGATTTTCTTCCTTCTTCCCTGCCCTGTTCCGTCTCACTCTGTTTCCTTTTGTGTCGCTGATTTCTTGTTTGTTGAAGATTGTGTTCTGGTGATTTTGTTATTGATGGAGGCAAAATGGGATTGATGATGGTCCTGTATGATTGTTTGTTTTGGATGTTAATTTCTGAAGCTTGGGAGATTTTCGAATTTCCCTTCTTTCCCCTGTTTTCATTCAAAGCCGGTGGGTTCAATGGGAAATAAGATAATCCGAAGTGGGTTAATTATGATTGGAAGCTACAATAAGTGTTTTGGATATGTAGTTAATAAAATTGAAATTTTGCTCTTCTTCCTTGTTCTTGTGTTGTCTGGACGAGCAAGGAAGGGAAAAAAAAAGAAGGATGACATTTTGAAAACCTTACCTTTGGATGTTGCATCTCTGTGGAATTTTAGTTGAGTGAAATTAGGAAATTCTTGTTTCCTTGCTGGTTCGAATTCTGTCCCCCTTTGTACTGTTGATTTTGGCTTATTAAGGGGAGTGTTTTGTGATGTAATTGTTGATTTTCTTTGTTATATGAATGTGGTTGATGTGAGCTGTACTTATTTAATTTTGTGTCCTTCTAGTTGCTCTGGCTGGGGCTATTGTGTTAGAGGAAGAATGAAGTTTAATTGTTATTAAGCTTGAAATTAGGATTTTATTCAAAAGGCTTATGTATCATGGTAGATTGAAAGTCCCAGCTCTTGTTGGTGTGTTAGTTCCTTCATTAGATGCTTATATGGATTATGGATACTGTAGTAATTTCCTGTTCTTAATGATTATAGGCACAGAAAAGAGAAATGGTGATAATGATTTAATAGGGGATGAGATGCAATGGAATATAAAATGGAATTGTCTAATAAGTTGGAATATTTAAATTGTGAATTACAGAAAAAAAAACGGAAGAGGATTTTATGCATTATGCATTTTCCAATTACCTTATTAAGGGCCATATATCCCTTTGTAATGCAGCTTCTATTCGTAGAATTATTCTTTGTTCCTCTAGTGGCAATATGAGACTAATTTTTAGTTGTTTTAAAATTATTAGTGATAAGGCTTCTGCTCTTTAAAGTGTGGTTTTGTATATCAAGAATCTAATTATTAAGGATCATATAAATGTTTCTATTGAAATGAGTGAATATCTGTTAAAGATTCTAAGTTAAAGATAAAGATTCTGTGGATAGGATATAGTAATGTTTTGTTTTGAAATTAAAGTGAGTTTCTAATTATGTTCAATTGGAGTTTGGAAGTAGATAATGATTTGTAATGTTATGCAATAAATTTAATTGCTTGGGCTTAAATAAACAAGAATGAATGATTTAAATTGTTGATTGATTTACCTTGAGGATTTGTAATAAGTAGGAAGTAAGAATATACATATATATATATACCTGTGTGTATGTATGTCGTTTGATTTTGAAGATAATAGTGATTAGTTTAATATGAGTATTATGTTAATATTGTTATTTAGAGTATTCAAGTCCAATCTAAGTATTGTAAGTGTTAAGGGCATATAGGATCAGGGCTTTGTTTGTTTATAATTTAAAGTCTTTAAAATTAATACAAGTCTAATATGTGCTAAGAGTGTATAGTAATCGAAGCTTATGTTATTATGAAATTATGAAGTTCACTAGTATGTAAAGTGGCATTTGCTTCTAATTGAATTAGAAATGTATTATTATAAAGTTAGATTATTATTGGATGAGTTATAATGCTAATTTGTTTTATGTCATATACAAGATTGTACTTATAGAAACTATTAGTCAAACATTGAGAATAAGAAAGATTAATTGGAATAGAATAATGAAAAGTGACCTTTTGATCTTAAATAATCGGGTTAATTGTAATAAGTTAAATTGAAGGTAATTATTATAAATGTGGAAGGAAAAATTAGGATCATTGGAAATTTATTTAAAAATCCATTTAATTTAATTAGGTAAAGTAAGTTATTATATATGTTATTATATGAAGTAGGTTTGGTATTAAAGTAATAAGGATAAATTCATGTTTGCAATTTGTAAGTATTTGTTTAATCATAATGTAATTAGCAACTAAGTTAGAAAGTAAGACTGTAACATATATTATCAAAGGGGAAGGGTAGAAATAACAATGTTATAGGAACGTGAGAGCCGCCGAATTATTATAAGTTAGTATATATATTAATTTATTATCTATATGTAATTATAGGAGAAATAGTGAGACTGAATCCCCGAGACACAGAGAAGGGAAGAAGCCAGTATAGGAGTAAGGATTAAGCTTGGATTCCAGGTAGCAGTTTATTTCAGTAACGATTAAATTGCATGTATTATTTTGTAATAACTGTTGCATTTAGTTGGTAAGTTGTTATTCCTCAGATGGAGTACTCCAGGCTTAGGTGATTAGCTACACCTTTGCGAGATTAGTTACGTTTTAGCCTTATGTGCTTTAACGAGAAACCCTGCAGGTAAAGCCTCCACTATAACGAATATATTGTTATTAGTGGTTGGCAGGTGCTTTTAGCACACAGATTAATAGGAATAAGACTATCATCATTTGTACAGCTTTATGAAATATATACATGACAATTGCTAGCATGATAATATATGTTAATGAAAGAAACTGCTATTGGGATTTCCAATCTCACCCCCTTCCCCAAACATTTTCAGTTTAGCAGGTCGAAGGAAGCTAGCTGGGGAGAAGAGTAGACGAAGAAAATTAGGATTAGAAACTAAAAGCCAGAGGTAGTAAATATTTTAATAAGATTATTGGTACATGTTGTAAAAGTAAATTATTAAATTATTAATAGAGAGCCCAGGAAATAAAATTACTATAAATGTATTAAGGGAATTAAATTTCCTAAGAATTTCTAATTATGAATAGATAATTTAAAAGGGAAATGTATGTAGTAGCTTAATGTCGCTGCGTATTCTGGTAGAAGGGTTATCAACCGAGGTAACCCCAGCGTTTTAATATCCGAAAGGTAGAAACCCATAAATAGATACAGAGAACCCATGAATGGGTTTTCACTCCCCACACACTATCATCAAGGGGAGAAAATTATAAGGGAACTTAACTAGTTTAATTGTTTTATGCACCACTTGGTTTTATAAAAAGTTTTAAATTCTGAGTTGTTCGAAAAGCCCATTCCAACTGACAGAAGGTTGGATAAATATTTTAAAAAGAAAAAGTTTTAAATTTTCCGTATTTTTGGGGCTTCGAATATTCATAAAAGTGGTTATAATTCAATTAAATTACTATAATATAGTAGTAAAAGTCCAGGTGTTACATTTTGGTATCAGAGCAGAGATTCTGGCATAGGTTAGCTAGAATACTTTGCTCATTAGTTAGTTATTTAAGGATACCATTAGAACACCTTCACATTACTATGGTTTTAGGCTACCCAGATTAGAAACATCGAAAAAGAAGTAGGAATTCCCCTTGAAGTTGCCCAAAAGAAACAATTAGAATATCTTTGGAAAAGTATATTCAAGATGTAAAGAAGCCAATTATTAATTTTATTTTGAAGTCTGGTCTTGGTGAATTGACTGACTCAGCGTAAGTCTGCCATAGATAAGTTGGTTCAGCAGATTGGATTCTTAGGCAGGCAACTTACAGATAAGAGGATAATAGATGGTAAAAATAAACGATTTTGAAGGATTCAAGTTAAGTTAAACCCATTTGATCAAAGTAAATGATCGGATAATAGTTATTATTTATACATTTGAGGACATACAAGAAGTGAGGTATAGATATTAGAAGTAAGTTATGTTGACATTGTTAAGGATTAGATCAAAATTTTGACTGGATTTTTAACCCTGATAGCTTTAGATTTGAATTCAACAATGGTTGTACCAACATCCAAGGGATAATTTAGTATATTAAGCTAGATCGGAAGAAGATTTCCAATGAATTTCAATAATAATTAGAGTGATTTTGACTATTGGAGAAAGTTTTACCCTAGAAAATAAAAGTTTACCTTAAAGTTATAAGATTATTGAGCAAAAAGAAAGGTTGGAGAGTACTTATAAGTTCTTTAAATGGGAGATATAAGCGGTTTATGGAAGTCGACTATGAAATTTTGGGAGATATTTATAAATTAACGGAAGATACTAAGGTGAAAAATGTGAAGCTAAGAAAGGATTTACAAATTTTGAGAATTTGAAATGTAGGAATCTAAGTTAAACTCAATCTCTTGAGGGTAAATCTATGGTCCTTTGATGGATTATATAATCATTGAAGGATTTAAGTTAGATTTTAGTATTATTGTTGAGGTTAAATATTAGAGTTTAAATAATTTGAGAATTATTATGATAGAAATATGTTTTAAGTTCAGAATTATAGAAGTATGGAGCTTAAGTTATGGAAAAATTTTCCGAAAGATCATAGAGTATTATGACTTTACAGTGATCAGGAGTGATGCAAGAGAATGCACACAGAACAAAGATTAGGCAAAGCCTAAAAGAATGATGGTCATTGGTCAAAGAATACCCTAACTATATTGATATTCGGTTTTCCTTCTATTTAAACAGAAGCCCTGGCCAGGCGAAAAAGGGGAAACTTTATATCAATGTAGCGGGACAGATTGACCAAGAGTAATAGAAGCGTATCTAAGAAAAGAAAGAAGATGGGATCGGAGTGGATCCAAGAGAAAGACGTGTTTTCATGGGTGAGTGTGGGGGCTACGTGCCATCATCCCTACCATGACAAACAAAACCGCAAGAGGTGAGTGTGGGGCCCATAGCCATGGGAGCATCCCTACTTAGAGCGGATAATATAGAGATTGAGCAATAAAGTGACAATCAGTCAAGGGATCACAGTTAGATCCTAGAGGAAAGTATAGAGATCACAAATAGATCTCCTAGATACAACAATTCTCTAGATAGACTATGACCTAGATGAGTAGAATATAAAAACCTTATAGCTCAGTTAAAGAGGAGGTTCATTTTTTTAATCCAGTTCACTCATCTCTGATTCCCAGTAAGCCTATATAGTCTATGGTAATGTTAGCAAGAATGGACTTTTCAAGTCCATAGGAATGTATTTATTAGTTGAAGAAGTAGTCAGAATTTGTTTAGATAGGAAAAGATTCCTAAAAATAATGAAGTAATGAAAAAGAGGGTAATAAAAAAAAAACAAAAGAAAAGAAAAAGAAGTAGAAAAGTGTGGGCCCATAACCCACAAGTCATGGGAGGTACTGAGAGAAGATCGTGCTAAGACCATTGAAATGACAATTAAATATGGTAATGATTCAATTTCTTCCTTTGTCGAACGAAATTCTGCTTCTATTTATGTGATTTTGTGTTTTTATGATGATGAGGAATTTCTGGTATTTTCCTCTCCGGGTGTGTCCCGATTCGTTCCTTGTTTTATGTGATTTCTCTGTACTTTATCCAGATTTCTATATTAGAAAAAAAAAACAATAAATAAATAAATTTAAATGAGATAAATTAAAGAAATGAAGCCTAATATTTGTTTAATTATATGGTTTTGTGGGTAAATGATTGGTTATTTGTTGAATATTTGAACACTCGGATTGAACTTTGCTTGCTTGATATTTCTAAATAGTTAATAGGTGTCTCAAATATTTGAAGAACAAATCTAATTGAAAAATGTATTGTTAAAAAAAAAAAATCCTTAAAAGATAAATAAGTATACACCTTCATAATTAATAAATGTTGTTGCGATATGTATTTTTGCATTTTTAACCTGTAATGTAAAAATTAATTATAAATGTGTTAGCTTATCTTAGTTAATGATAAATTGATTTGATGAAAACATGTTACCTGGTACAGTTATGAGTGAATACCTTCAGAACAGTGATATAAAATAATACTAAGAGTTTTAATAGTAAGAAAACTCTTCTTAATTTCGAGGACGAAATTATTTTAGTGGGGGAGAATTGTAACACCCCAAATTTTAGAAAATAGGAAATAAGGAATTAAATAAGATTTAGGAAATATTATTAAAATATTAAAAAGCATTAAAAATGAAATCATAATGTTTTAGACATTTCTAATAAATTTTAAGGATTATTTTCTTTAGAAAACAAAGAAAAATAAATTTATGATATTTAGGTATTTTTAATAATTTTAAGGTTTATTTAAAATCTCGGAATGTCATATAGAAATTAAATAATCTTATAAATAAATTTATGAGGTCAGGTATATTTTTGATAATTTTTAAAGTTTAATTTCTTTATTAGATAAGGAAAAATAGTTGGAAGATGAATTTAAATAAGGGAAGATGAATTTAAATAAGGGAGTATTTAGAACCCTGAGGTAATGTTTAGTATTTAAAAAGTCTTAGAAATAAATTTGGACAACAAAATATATCTGGATAATTTAATTAAGGACTAGATTTGGATTAAAATTTATTGGGAGTGGTAATTAAATAGTTGATGGAAGGGTAGAATGGGAAAAGGGTGAATGGTATATGGTAATATTGAGGTGAATCAAGGGCAAAATGGTAAAGTTTTGTCATCCTTATCCCCTTCAAATATATACATGTGATGAAATAGAAATTATATACTCCCTCTCTCCGTCTCTGCCAACACACACACATTAAAAAAAAAAACACTCTCACCCTCACTTTCTCTCTTCTCTCGGGCTCCCTCTGTTCGTCTTCGTTCTCCCGGCGAACGACGGCGATTTCGGCTCCAAGCGGCGGCGAGAAGCAAGGAACGTAATCGGATAGCTCGAGTGGGTAGCTGGTGAGCTTCTTTTCCTTCATGTTCTTCTCTTTCTAGTGCGAATCAAGTGAGTTTGGGGGTGGGGATTGATTCAGATTTTAGGGTTTTTAGAGTCCTTAAATCCATCAAAATGAAGCTTAGGGTTCGATTAACAAACCCCAAGAACGAATTTGAGCAACAGAGTCGGATTAATCAAGATTTCCCAAATTTTTCCCTTCGTGCACTGTTCACCCGACGCCATTTTCGTGATTTCTGGAGCTTTGTTGCTTTGAAGCTTGATAAAGCATGAATTAGGGAGATGTTTAAGTGTATAGAATGTCTTATATGCCTGGTTTTGAAGTTGGGATTTTCTTCCTTCTTCCCTGCCCTGTTCCGTCTCACTCTGTTTCCTTTTGTGTCGCTGATTTCTTGTTTGTTGAAGATTGTGTTCTGGTGATTTTGTTATTGATGGAGGCAAAATGGGATTGATGATGGTCCTGTATGATTGTTTGTTTTGGATGTTAATTTCTGAAGCTTGGGAGATTTTCGAATTTCCCTTCTTTCCCCTGTTTTCATTCAAAGCCGGTGGGTTCAATGGGAAATAAGATAATCCGAAGTGGGTTAATTATGATTGGAAGCTACAATAAGTGTTTTGGATATGTAGTTAATAAAATTGAAATTTTGCTCTTCTTCCTTGTTCTTGTGTTGTCTGGACGAGCAAGGAAGGGAAAAAAAAAGAAGGATGACATTTTGAAAACCTTACCTTTGGATGTTGCATCTCTGTGGAATTTTAGTTGAGTGAAATTAGGAAATTCTTGTTTCCTTGCTGGTTCGAATTCTGTCCCCCTTTGTACTGTTGATTTTGGCTTATTAAGGGGAGTGTTTTGTGATGTAATTGTTGATTTTCTTTGTTATATGAATGTGGTTGATGTGAGCTGTACTTATTTAATTTTGTGTCCTTCTAGTTGCTCTGGCTGGGGCTATTGTGTTAGAGGAAGAATGAAGTTTAATTGTTATTAAGCTTGAAATTAGGATTTTATTCAAAAGGCTTATGTATCATGGTAGATTGAAAGTCCCAGCTCTTGTTGGTGTGTTAGTTCCTTCATTAGATGCTTATATGGATTATGGATACTGTAGTAATTTCCTGTTCTTAATGATTATAGGCACAGAAAAGAGAAATGGTGATAATGATTTAATAGGGGATGAGATGCAATGGAATATAAAATGGAATTGTCTAATAAGTTGGAATATTTAAATTGTGAATTACAGAAAAAAAAACGGAAGAGGATTTTATGCATTATGCATTTTCCAATTACCTTATTAAGGGCCATATATCCCTTTGTAATGCAGCTTCTATTCGTAGAATTATTCTTTGTTCCTCTAGTGGCAATATGAGACTAATTTTTAGTTGTTTTAAAATTATTAGTGATAAGGCTTCTGCTCTTTAAAGTGTGGTTTTGTATATCAAGAATCTAATTATTAAGGATCATATAAATGTTTCTATTGAAATGAGTGAATATCTGTTAAAGATTCTAAGTTAAAGATAAAGATTCTGTGGATAGGATATAGTAATGTTTTGTTTTGAAATTAAAGTGAGTTTCTAATTATGTTCAATTGGAGTTTGGAAGTAGATAATGATTTGTAATGTTATGCAATAAATTTAATTGCTTGGGCTTAAATAAACAAGAATGAATGATTTAAATTGTTGATTGATTTACCTTGAGGATTTGTAATAAGTAGGAAGTAAGAATATACATATATATATATACCTGTGTGTATGTATGTCGTTTGATTTTGAAGATAATAGTGATTAGTTTAATATGAGTATTATGTTAATATTGTTATTTAGAGTATTCAAGTCCAATCTAAGTATTGTAAGTGTTAAGGGCATATAGGATCAGGGCTTTGTTTGTTTATAATTTAAAGTCTTTAAAATTAATACAAGTCTAATATGTGCTAAGAGTGTATAGTAATCGAAGCTTATGTTATTATGAAATTATGAAGTTCACTAGTATGTAAAGTGGCATTTGCTTCTAATTGAATTAGAAATGTATTATTATAAAGTTAGATTATTATTGGATGAGTTATAATGCTAATTTGTTTTATGTCATATACAAGATTGTACTTATAGAAACTATTAGTCAAACATTGAGAATAAGAAAGATTAATTGGAATAGAATAATGAAAAGTGACCTTTTGATCTTAAATAATCGGGTTAATTGTAATAAGTTAAATTGAAGGTAATTATTATAAATGTGGAAGGAAAAATTAGGATCATTGGAAATTTATTTAAAAATCCATTTAATTTAATTAGGTAAAGTAAGTTATTATATATGTTATTATATGAAGTAGGTTTGGTATTAAAGTAATAAGGATAAATTCATGTTTGCAATTTGTAAGTATTTGTTTAATCATAATGTAATTAGCAACTAAGTTAGAAAGTAAGACTGTAACATATATTATCAAAGGGGAAGGGTAGAAATAACAATGTTATAGGAACGTGAGAGCCGCCGAATTATTATAAGTTAGTATATATATTAATTTATTATCTATATGTAATTATAGGAGAAATAGTGAGACTGAATCCCCGAGACACAGAGAAGGGAAGAAGCCAGTATAGGAGTAAGGATTAAGCTTGGATTCCAGGTAGCAGTTTATTTCAGTAACGATTAAATTGCATGTATTATTTTGTAATAACTGTTGCATTTAGTTGGTAAGTTGTTATTCCTCAGATGGAGTACTCCAGGCTTAGGTGATTAGCTACACCTTTGCGAGATTAGTTACGTTTTAGCCTTATGTGCTTTAACGAGAAACCCTGCAGGTAAAGCCTCCACTATAACGAATATATTGTTATTAGTGGTTGGCAGGTGCTTTTAGCACACAGATTAATAGGAATAAGACTATCATCATTTGTACAGCTTTATGAAATATATACATGACAATTGCTAGCATGATAATATATGTTAATGAAAGAAACTGCTATTGGGATTTCCAATCTCACCCCCTTCCCCAAACATTTTCAGTTTAGCAGGTCGAAGGAAGCTAGCTGGGGAGAAGAGTAGACGAAGAAAATTAGGATTAGAAACTAAAAGCCAGAGGTAGTAAATATTTTAATAAGATTATTGGTACATGTTGTAAAAGTAAATTATTAAATTATTAATAGAGAGCCCAGGAAATAAAATTACTATAAATGTATTAAGGGAATTAAATTTCCTAAGAATTTCTAATTATGAATAGATAATTTAAAAGGGAAATGTATGTAGTAGCTTAATGTCGCTGCGTATTCTGGTAGAAGGGTTATCAACCGAGGTAACCCCAGCGTTTTAATATCCGAAAGGTAGAAACCCATAAATAGATACAGAGAACCCATGAATGGGTTTTCACTCCCCACACACTATCATCAAGGGGAGAAAATTATAAGGGAACTTAACTAGTTTAATTGTTTTATGCACCACTTGGTTTTATAAAAAGTTTTAAATTCTGAGTTGTTCGAAAAGCCCATTCCAACTGACAGAAGGTTGGATAAATATTTTAAAAAGAAAAAGTTTTAAATTTTCCGTATTTTTGGGGCTTCGAATATTCATAAAAGTGGTTATAATTCAATTAAATTACTATAATATAGTAGTAAAAGTCCAGGTGTTACACATCTCGATCAATCATCGCTCGCTCCCTCCCTCCCTCCCTCCCTCCCTCTCTCTCTCTGATTTTGTGTTTTCTTTCCCTTTTCAGACATAAAGATGAATATATATATATATGAACATCTTCCCTTTCCTTTATGTGATTTCTATAAAGATCGATACCCAAAAAAAAAGTATGGTTTTTTTCTCTTTTGTTTATACTATTTTTTATTAATGTTGTTACATTATTTGTATTTCTCTTCCAAATTTATACACGAACACACACACACACACAAAATTTGTACTCCCAGTAGACTCTGGCTTCATATAATCAATTTTCAGTGTTCTTCTTTTCATGACATTTTGATTGATTTTTAATCTACAATGATTGTTATATTTTCTTAACAATTTTGAAATAAATTCCTTGTATATCAAAAATCCTAATTTAATATAATTTTTGTATAAATCTGCTCCAATATTTATCTACTTCTTTTAGCAATTCAAAAGCTACCAATGTATTGTGAAGAAACTAGATGAAGATGTTTTGTGGAAGAACCTTTGGAAGCTAGGTTTGATATACAATATTACTTAGTAATGATGTGTTCGGATGTCTTGAAAAAATATAATATGAAGAAGTTAGTTTTGACATTCTTCTATTTAAATGAAAGTGAAAGGTTGTGACAAATCCCTTTGGCATTCTCATAACCTTAATTATTAATTAATCATTTAAAGGAATGTGAAAGAAATTGTTGAATAAAATCGGTTCTAAAGATGACACTCTCCTATTTAAGGAAACGTAAAATGGTAAAGCCAATAAGCAATAATAATTATATTGTCATTATTGCTCGTATAAATTTCTCTTGAAAAATGAAGATATATAATTGTTGTTATGTACACTTCATCTTCAGATTTAAAACAAATATCAAATCAATTATTTTTTTAGTTCAAATCCAATTTAATAACAAATAAAATATTCTTTAGATTCAATTATCTTCAATATTATTAATTTCTTTAAAAAATAAAACATACCAAAAAAAAGATACAAAGAAATTATAATAAATATATAATTCGTTCAACTCACGGGAATTGCGTCTTCCTATCCTTTATTGTTTATATCTCAACATTTGAATAAATTGTCAAATATTAAGCCCCTTTATTTGTGATTTCATCCCTGTGTAAATAAAATTTTTTTACTCATCAATATCATTGTAAAATTTTTGAGAGATCATATTGTTTGTAGGCTATAAAATTTCGTTCATTTTCATTTCTCGGGCTGTGTGGTATAAATATATAACATAGAAGTGGGAAAATTAATCATTTGATTTTCATAGTTTTGATTTAGCCCAATCTCTAAATTTAAACAATATACAACTCATTTTCTATTGTTTTAGCCATTTAACATATCATTTTCCAAAAATTAAAAAAAAAATACTTTACTTTAAGTAGACAGAAATGAAGAGATTGAGGTCTATAAGTTGAAGCTTAGGACCGAGATTTAATTGATTTGAAATTATAAAGATTGAGTTGATAAGTTAAAGGTCAAAAATTGAGTTTAATATTAGCATTTAAATCAAAACTTTAGGGACCAAATCATTTTTTTTTTCTTGTAAGAAACTTAGGCTCGTTTCAATATAACATTATTCTTTAATCATTATTACCAATCATTTATATTTTCTAAATATCTATGATACAACTACATATTAAATTTTCCTTTGATTATCATTTTTTTTTCTTTTTGCAATAGCTAATTATTTTATCCGAAGTTGGGTCTCTATTCGACAACGAGTAGGACTTTGGTGGGTAAAGCTTACTTTAATCCCTCCTCACCTTTTCATTAACTTGTACTAGCTAATCCCCCTTCACCTTTTAATTAACTTGTACAAACCCCAAGTGCCTAATATAAATCGACATTGCTCACAGTTGATTGGGTGGGTCCAAAATATACTTCCAATGACATGTAAGGAAAAATATTTAGTAAGAATAACCATAAAAGCTATATTTATCTGGTTAGAGTGTTTAGTAATATCATGTGTTTTTAACTAATTTAATAAATATTCATAATTTAATTAAATTAGATAAATATGTCTTATATTTAGAATATGAGAAAATATATTTTTTTTTGTCGTTCACCAACAAAACGAACTCAATTCATATCATACTTTTTTTTTTTTGAAAATGAGCCAAAATGACATTAATCATAAAAAATATTACATGCTAGTACAAACGCTAGGACAATAAGATAGTTCAGTCCTCATGAGTTGAGGGATAAAAGGAGAGAAAGATACAGATAAACTTCGAAAAGCTTTAACAAGGCTAGCAATATCTCTGCTAACCACATCACCTAGGTCCTGCAACGGGGCTTGTGGAAGATGTAACGGGTGTTGAAAGGAGGTTATATGCAGATCCTGGGTTCCATTGGAAAAGAAAGGGCAACGGACTATCCATAACAAAGAGGCTCGAATACATTTGAGCTGAAAAAGAGCATCTCCATGAAGCTTCCTGGTGAAGGTCAAGCTGGTTGTTGACTGCTTCTGGAAACATATCCCTATGTGAAGGCCTCTCTGCGTGCTAACTTGATTCCTTTCCACAAGTATCATCCATCCGTCGTGAAGCAATTCATATCATACTTGAAAATGATCAAACTGATAACCTCACAGTTAAGAGGATTGTCTGTATCAGTAATTTTCTTTTTGGCTTTTATGGAAAAATCAAAAACAGATGCAGAGGAATTCTGGATGGTAACAGAAGACGAGCAGGAGATATAAGTCATGAAGGCATTTTTCATCTCATGGAGTCAGTGCAGCAGGGGACGTTCAAGCACCAGATATTCAACTTCACAGGACAGGAAGATGACAGATGGAAACCACCACCAACATCTTACATACGCCTAGATACGGATGGATCGGTTGACTGCAACAAAATGGCAGCATGTGGAGGTTTAATCAGAGATTCAAATGGGAACTGGGTGGTAGGATTCCAACGCAAATTGGGATTCAACCCACCAAACACTCACATAGTATTTTGACTGATATCCATAATTATGAGCACATCCACGCAAAAGATTTTCTATCTTATTTATTTAGAGCAAACTGTTGGATTGCTGGAGAAAAAGAAGAATAATATCCTCAGTTTAATATAGGTCATGATTAGAGTTTTTTTTTTTTTTTTTTTTTTTTTTTTTTGAGAATTCTAATAAAGTTAAATATATTACTTAAAAATTGATTTGCCAAAATTTTTCTTTAAACTAGTGTATTTGACTTATAAACTAACATATAACCTAATAATATAAAAAACACGTTAGGTGGTTCATTTAGCTTCTTTAATTTATCCTAAAAAAATCAACTGGATAAGGGAGGAAAAACTTACTTTTACATTTTAGATCAAGATTTTGAATTGATGCAAAATATTTTCATTATTGTGCACAATATATTTGCATAAATATCTTATCTTTGGCAAAAAAAAAAAAAAAAACCCGGTATAGATATCATTACATTACGTATGTTTTACCACCAATAAGTTACTAAAAAAATTTCAAGAAACTTTAGGCTAAGTGAAAGACGTTTTGACCTATTAAATACGTGGTCTTGAGGTTCAATTTGTGTAAATGCATAAAATATTGGAAAAATTAATTACAGACCCCTTGTAAGAGACTTAATTAAGATGAGGTCCCACGAAATCGCGTAATTATTCTCAGGTCCCATGCAAAATAGCATAATTAATCTTAGGTCCCACAAAGTTGTTATGGCCTACTCATTTAGTTGTTATTGGCAGCTCAAAAGTTGTTACTGAACAAGGGTTGTTACACATGCTTATTTAGTTGTTATCATAAGCCACAACTTGTTACACATACTCATTAAGTTATTATCATAGGCCAAAAACTTGTTATCGCCTGCTCATTCAATTGTTAGTGACTGAAAATTCAGTAACAACTTTTGACCAAGCGATAACAACTATTTGACCTACGATAATAACTTAATAAGCATGCGATAACATCTTCATTTCAGGGATCTGAAATTAATTTTGTGATTTCGTAGGACCTCTTCTTAATTAAGTTTCTTACACGGGACTTGTAATTAATTAATCCTAAAATATTTTTTGGACAACTGCTCATACCCCTCAACATCCGAATATCACCCTATGAAATAACTATATAAGTGGTCATATAACATATGTAAATGCATTTTATTATATTGGACTAAAAGATCAACCGAAGTATCATTTCTGAAATAAAACAACAACAAAATGTATAAAGGAGAATACTTTTGTTAAGTATTTTATATTTATTTCGTCAAGTTCTATAATCAAGTGTGGTTATATGGCTTATGTTTAAATTATTTGCATTAAATTATAGATCAATATGAAATAAATTGGACACATGGGAGAATTTAATTTTAATTTAATGGATACAAAATTGAGGTGAATATCATTTGTCTAAGTTCTATAATAAAAACAGAGCAGGAAAAAGGCAGAGACAGAACTATCCATAAGCTTCATGACAGAAACAAGAGCATCATAATTCAGTCGGAAACCATAGAAAGACTAGCACTTTCTAAACATGTTAAAGGGTACAGTGGTTTAATTCAGAAGTAATCACCAAGAAAATGCAACGACACTTAATTCTTATCTTGAAAAAGTTATTTCTGCTCGACAATATGTTACCTACAGTTAGATTTGGAAATGCTTATAACAAAAATATTTTGTGTAAACAGATGAAGATTTTACGGAATTTGTGAAGGAAGTGCCAAGAGGTTGTAGGATCACAATTGTAGCAGACTCATGCCACAGTGGTGGCCTCATAAAAGGTGCGAAGGAGCAGATTGGAGACAGCACAAACACAACAAAGGTTCAAGAACAAGGACATCATCCTCATCATCATCAAGAAGATTCAAGCTCTGGTTTTGGATTCAGAAGATTTCTTCTTCAAACAATGGAAGAAGAGATTGAGTCTCGTGGAATCCACATCCCCTCTGCATTTCGCCAACGTAGAAGAAGACATCATAATGAGGAAGAAGATGGTGATGAGGGAGAAGGGAGGGATATGGAGGATGGCACTGTGAAGAACAGGTCACTGCCTCTCTCAACACTGATTGAAATGCTCAAGCAGAAAACTGGGAAAGATGACATAGATGTTGGGAAACTGAGACTCACCCTTTTTGATGTCTTTAAGGAAGATGCTAGCCCTAAAGTTAAGAAGTTCATCAAGTTTGTCTTCAACAAACTCCAACACCATGGAGGTATGGTTATTTAGCATTCATTGGTTATCAATTTATAGGTAACTAATTAATCCTCTAGTGTGAGAAGGAAGTCAAGTACTTTAAGTATAATTCCTTTGAATTTATTAACTTGTTTGTTTAATAAAAATATGACTGTTGAGATTTTGTGTTGATTAAACGTCATATGATTGAGAACTGTGACTTCCCTTATTTCCATATTTTACTAATTAGGAGGTGGAAGTGAAGAACAAGAGGGTGGATTTATGGAGATGGTAGGAAGTCTTGCCTTGAAGTTTCTGAAACATAAGCTCAATGAGCATGAAGAGTATGCAGAACCTGCCATGGAAACACATGTAGCCAATAACCAAGAGGTAGTTACAACACTTACTATCAAAGTATCCAGCAAATATATTAGATTAGATGTCGATTCTATGCATTACAAGGAGCATGAGATTTGTGTGACTTTGTTATGAGTCCCACATTAGGGAGCTTTACTATTGGAGTGTGGTTTATAAGGTTAAAGGGTTTTCCTTCCAATAAGCTAGTCTTGGAGATTGAGCTCTCTTTAGATTTGTATTCATACTTAATATGCTTGAGAGGCTGATATTCATGTAGAAGGCTACCTATGAAGGATTCTAACTGTGGAACCACGTGAGGATATCAGCTTTTGAAGTAGTGCATTGTTTTAAGTTATACATCAAGAAGCCTTACAAATGAAGTGTGATTTATGAGTTCAAGGGGCAATCTTTCTCCAGTAGGCTAATCTGTTGGGATATGACCCTTCCTGACTTGTGTTCATAATAGATTTCCTATAGATTTATGTATGATCTGATTACATGGTGTGTTTGGTTATTAACAAGGTATAAGCTAGAGCTAAAAAGGAGAGTGTTGTAGATGGGGGGATTCTGATGAGTGGGTGTCAGAGTGATCAAACATCAGCAGATTCAACTCCTCCTGGGAATCGTGGAAAGCGTGCCCCACATGCATGGGAGCAATCCGGCAAGCTCGAACAGTATGGGTACATCATCTTTTCCTACAAAAATTACATAGCACGCATGAATTCAAATATAGGAAATCAAATTTTGTCGTTGAAAATCAATTTCTCCACTCAAAATTGATTATGTCGGTCAAAGTCGCTTTCTTTATCCCCTGTCCTATGTTTAAATGGCCTTTCTTTAAACCCACTCTTGATCCCTATACTAGTTTTATTTTTTATTTCTATACTTTTCAAGATTTTGGTTTTGGTCCCCACACGCAAGCCACATCAGTTATAGTCCACATCTGCCCACTTAATGATGTTAAGGCTACAATAGCAAACTTGACATGGTTAAGCTCATATCCAAGTGCGTGTGAAACTATAGGAGTTAGGGATTGATAAGCTCCTAAATTTCATACAAAATCATCATATTTTACCCCACACTTGTGAATAATTTTGTGAATAAAATGGTAAAAAGGAAAAACAAAAGCTAATAGAAAAAGAGGGTGAAGGAAGATCTTTAATTTGTATGAAAATTAGAGCTTAATGATTATATACTTGAGTTAATTAAAAAACTCATCAACCCTCTTTCTTTCCTGGATAGGAGGAGGCGGACAAGTGAAAGGACCTGAGAAAGAACCAGAGCAACCAAGGAACAAAGAAGCAAAAGCAAAGGACCAGAATCATGGCAGGTTCGCCGTGCATTCGCCACGGTGAACCCACGGCGAACACAAGTTAATTATGCCTTCTTGCTGCCTGTTCGCCGTGGCCTTGCCACGACGATCGAACCCGCAGCAAACGGAACACTCTACTGCGCGTTTTAGTTAGTGAATACGGACTGAAACTGAAATAAAAACCCTAGGGTTCGTGGAAAGAAGGTGGGGATACGTTGGGGCACGATTTTGAGGAGCTAAGAGTTGCAAGAAAGAGTTTGGGAAGTGCTTAGAAACTTGGAGGAGCCCGGAGAGATTGAAGATTCTTACATCTTGGTTTCCCTTCTTCTTCCTTATTCTCTTCTCTTGTACTATGGACTCCATTTCAGTTTTTGTTTTAGGTTTAGATACATTTATGTGTAGCTAAAACTCTTTTCTAGGGTTACTTTGAACCATTTCATGGATTGAACCTTGTATTTCCTTTCTTTGATGCAATGAATGAATGTATATGTGTGTATTTTCATCTTGCTTTTATTCTTCAAGTGCTTGATCACCACTTGCATTAATTTGTTAAATGAAGTATTTCTTGAGAAAGAGTATTTTGTTTTAGAACTTGGATGAAAGTATGTTGGGTTTGAAGTTTATGGTTTTAAATGGATGGTTAGTTGGTAATGTAGATATATAATTACTAACTTAACATTGTCTATAGGAGGTTAGGTTGCATTTATGACTTGTATTAATTGTGACAAGAGATTGTGCAATTAATACAAGTAGAAATTTGATTTTGACTTGAGAATGCTTCCTCAAATGAAATTGAACCTTGGGCACACACATTGATTCATTTAGCTTGCTAAAAAGGAAGGAATTTATTAGTTCATGAAGTGAAATGGGGATAAGTATCCTTAGGCTTTAATTTTTCTTGACAAGTGTGTTTTCAAACCATCTCACTATTTTATAACATTTTGCAATAAATCTTTAGTTTTAAAATCAATCTCAAATAATTTCTTACTCACTTCTAATTAATTACGTAAATAGTACTAATTGACTTGCTCAAATCTCAATCCTTGCGGAACGACACTTTTTCCTATACTACATTTTAAATTTGACGACCTGTACACTTACAGAAATGACCACGAATGGCCGTTAAGTCAATGGCGCCACCGCCGGGGATTGTGAATTGAGTCATTTTTCTAGTTGATTAGTCTAATTGTGTGTTTAATTGTATTTGAGTACAAATTTCTTGTGGTGCTTTTAGGCGTGTTGTCTCTAATTACTTTGAGTGTTAGAGATAACATTACCTAAGTTGCTTTGGTTGTTTCTGTTGATAAGGTTGATACTTGTTGGATTGTTGGTGCACTTGTAGGTCTTGGTACCTGCTGCATGCAAGGAGATCTTCAAGAATTTCTTGACTGGGAGCCTAGACAACCATTTGGCCAACCAATCCCTCAATTGCAACCCGGTCCACAGAACGGTATGGCCAACCACAATGATGAGGAAGATCTTTCCATGGAGGAATTCCTTGAGCGGGAGGAGTTCACTTATTCTTCTAGTATCCAATACCTAGCTATCACTGCAAGGAATTTTGAAGTGAAACCGGTGATGCTCCAAATGCTTCAGATGATTGGTCAATTCAAAGGCTTAAAGGGAGAAGATCCGATTGAGCATCTCACCAAGTTTGTGCAGTTATGTGGAAATTTTAAGAATACTGGGGTATCTGATGACGCACTAAGACTTCACCTATTCCCGCTATCATTGGGGGATAAGGCCTTAGCGTGGCTTAATTCTCGTCCAGTTAACTCTATTACAACCTAGGATACACTAGCTTCTAAATTCAAAGCAAGGTTCCTCCCCACTGATCTGAGAGTTACCCAAAGGGGAGATCTTCTCAGTTTCAAACAAGAGCCTGGAGAAAATTTTTATGAGGCATGGGAGAGATTTAAAGATATGTGGAGAAATTGCCCCAGCCATGGTCAGCAAACATTAGTTCTTCTCGCGGCTTTTCAGAAAGGGTTCAATGAAGCTAATAAGGTGATGTTGCATACAGCTTCCAAAGGAGGAATAGGAAAAATGAAGTGTTCTGAGCTAAAACAATTGTTTGAGGACATTGCTAGTAACACTATGCAATTCAGAGGATCATCCAGTGGCTATCGTGACTTTGGTTCTCAGCTTGAAGCGATAAACAGGAGATTTGACAAGTTAGAAATGAAGTTTGACCATAATTTGCCAAGGGGTGTACATGCATTGCAAGCTCCAATGCCCATTTGTAGTAGTTGTGGAGAAGATCATCGAGCAGAGGATTGCCCCTATACTCTTGAGACAATTATTTATATGGGCAACCAGAATCGTTTCCTTTAAGGAAATCCCTATGGAAACACTTACAAACGAGGTTGGAGAGACCATCTGAATTTTTCATGGAAGAATGGCCCGAGTCTTAATCCAACTCAAGGGGCATCTTCAAGTAGGCCTAATGCTCCACCCGGTTATGGGCAACAACCACAGCCAAAGCCCGTTGATGAATCCAGGATTGAGAAGATGTTTAGCCAACTCAAGGCTAA
The DNA here is from genome assembly GCA_037074515.1 of Mimosa bimucronata. Classification (NCBI taxonomy): domain Eukaryota; kingdom Viridiplantae; phylum Streptophyta; class Magnoliopsida; order Fabales; family Fabaceae; genus Mimosa; species Mimosa bimucronata. The sequence goes on from CM073442.1 coordinate 45,010,079, forward strand.
CCAAGAAGTTTCAAATGCCAAGTCCTCCCTACATGACACAGCTATTAAGAATCTTGAGGTTCAAATGGGTCAACTTGCTGGTCAAATGAATATTCTTGCTCGACAAGGCTTACCAAGTGACACTGTTCCAAACCCTAAGAAAGATGGGAAGGAGGAGCTTAAGGTGATCACTTTGAGGAGTAGTAAAAAGCCTGATGATACTCCTAGCTCTAGCAAAACGCCTCTAAAAGCCAAAGAAGTGCTCATTGAAGATGAAGATGTTGAGGAAGTTAGCAAAGATGCTGCAATTGATGAAGAAAAGGAAGGTAAGAAAAGGAAGCAAGCTGATAAGTCTATGGATGATGTATTGATTGGGCAAGGAGCATCTCATGAAGGTCTTGATGATAAGAAAAGAAAGACCCATGTTTCACCACCCAAGTATGCACCTCCACCGCTATTCCCTCAAAGGCTCAAAAAGAATGTCGAAGACAAACAGTTCTAGCAGTTTATTGATATGTTCAAGCAACTACATGTGAATATTCCTTTTACTGAAGCTCTTAAACAGATGCCAAAGTATGCTAAGTTTATGAAGGAGGTGTTGACCAAAAAGCGGAGGTTTAATGAATTTGAAACTGTTGCTGTGACAAAGAGCTTTACTGATGTGATCAAACAAATTCCTCCTAAGTTGAAGGATCCTGAAAGCTTTTCTATCCCTTGCCATACTGGGGATAAGTTTTTAGGAAAAGGATTATGTGATTTGGGTGCTAGAGTCAACCTAATGCCTCTCTCTATTTTCAACACTATGGGATTGGGAGAGGCTCGGCCTACAACTGTAACCCTTCAACTAGCCGACAGGAGCATTTCCTACCCCAGGGGTATTATTGAAGATGTATTGGTCAAGGTGGACAAGTTTATTTTCCCTGCTGACTTCATTGTCTTGGATTTTGAGGCAGACAAGGATATGCCCATGCTTTTGGGTCGACCTTTCCTAGCAATGGCAAGAACTATAATTGATGTAGAAAAGGGTGAATTGACATTGAGAGTCGCTGATGAAGAGGTCACCTTCAACATGAATCAACTTATGCGTACCTCAATGGTACATGATGATTGTTGTTCCATAGATGTGATAAATTGTATGGTTCAAGAAGAATTTGATATGTCTTGTGTAAAAGATCCAATTGAAGCTGCTTTAGTAGGGGTTAATTTGGAACAAGAGAATGTTGAGGAGTGTATGGCTATAATGAATGCATCATTTTCGTTCCTTAGGTCTTGTCCATCATTTAAGACTCTGGATCTTACATCCGCTGAGAGGCCTAAGTTGCAACCTTCCTTGGAAGCACCACCCTCTCTTGAGTTGAAACCTCTGCCATCTCACCTACAATATGCCTATTTGGGTCCCAAAGAAACTCTTCCTGTCATTATTGCCTCTGATTTAACATCTCAACAGGAGGCCCAACTTGTAGAAGTACTTAAGGCTCACAAAAAGGCTATCGGGTGGACAATTTCTTATATCAAGGGTATTAGCCCTTCCATGTGTATGCACAAAATTTTCCTTGAGGACAACCACAAGACCTCAATTGATCATCAAACAAGGCTAAATCCCAATATGAAGGAGGTAGTGAAGAAAGAGATTCTTAAATGGCTAGATGTGGGTATCATTTATCCTATTTCTGATAACTCATGGGTGACCCCAGTCCAATGTGTGCCTAAAAAGGGTGGCATGACTGTAATGGCTAACACTCAAAATGAGCTTATTCCCACTCGAACTATCACCTGGTGGAGAGTATGCATGGATTACCGCAAGCTCAATTTGGCAACTCAGAAGGATCACTTCCCTCTCCCATTTATAGACCAGATGCTTGACAAGCTAGCGGGTAGGGAGTTCTTTTGCTTCCTTGATGGTTATTCAGGATACAATCAGATTGTAATAGCTCCAGAAGACCAAGAAAATGCGATCTTTACTTGCCCCTATGGCACCTTTGCCTTCAAGCGTATGCCATTCGGCCTTTGCAACGCGCTGGCTACATTTCAACGGTGTATGATGGCCATTTTTGCTGATATGATCGAGCACACCATGGAAATTTTCATGGATGACTTTACGGTATTTGGTGATTCTTATGATGAGTGCTTGTCAAATTTGGCCCAAGTTTTAAAAAGGTGTGAAGAAACCAATCTTGTTCTCAATTGGGAGAAATGTCACTTTATGGTAAAAGAAGGTATTGTGCTGAGCCATAGAGTGTCTAAGGGTGGCTTAGAAGTGGACAAGGCCAAGATCTCAGTGTTTGAGCAACTCCCTCCACCCACCAATGTCAAGGGTGTGATAAGCTTTTTGGGTCATGCGGGGTTCTATCGCCTTTTTATTAAGGATTTCTCAAGGATTACAAAGCCCCTTTGTGCTCTACTTGAGAAATATGTTGTTTTTTATTTCAATGATGCTTGCCTTAAGGCATTTGAGGAGCTTAAGAGGAAATTGGTCACTGCTCCTATTATTTTAGCTTCGGATTGGAGTTTACCTTTTATCCTCATGTGTGATGCAAGTGACTATGTTGTAGGTGCAGTATTGGGTCAGAAAAAGGAGAAACTCTTCCACCCCATTTTCTATGCAAGCAAGATGCTCGATAGTGCTCAAGAGAACTACACCACGACCGAGAAAGAACTTCTAGCAGTGGTGTATGGATTTGGCAAGTTTAGGCCATACTTGATCGGTTCTAAAGTCATTGTCCACACAGATCATTCTGCCTTGCGCTATTTTTTCAGTAAGAAGGATTCTAAGGCAAGGTTAATTAGATGAGTCTTTCTTCTCCAAGAATTCAATTTGGAAATTGTTGATAGAAAGGGATGTGAAAACCAAGTTGCTAATCATCTTGGAGATTGAGCACTGATGCTCAAGTAGATGAGAATTCTGTGATCCACGAGGTATTCCCAGATGAGCAGTTATTCATGGTGATAGCTTTTGAAGCCCCTTGGTATGCTGATATCGTCAATTTTCTTGTTTGTGGGATTGTCCCTGAAGAGATGAACCATCATCAAAAGAAGAAATTCCTACATGATGTCAAATATTACCATTGGGAGGAACCCTTCTTGTTCCATTATTATGCTGACAAAATGATACGCTGTTGTGTACCGGAATGTGAGCAGTTGGATATCCTTACTTGTTGCCATGCTTCTGATTATGGAGGCCACTTTGGCGGAAACAAGACTGCTGCGAAAGTCTTGCAATCTGGATTCTTCTGGCCGTCTTTGTTTAAGGATGCACAAGCCTTTTCCATGACCTATGATGATGCCAACGCCTCGGTAACATCTCCATGCGGGATGAAATGCCACTCAACAACATGTTAGAGGTTGAGATTTTTGATGTTTGGGGGATTGACTTTTTGGGACCATTTCCCAATTCCTTCAACAACCAGTACATCCTCGTAGCTGTTGATTATGTGTCCAAGTAGGTTGAGGCAGTTGCTACTCCAGCTAGTGATGCCAAGGTGGTAGTGAAGTTCATCAAGAAGAATATATTCAACCGTTTTGGAGCACCAAGAGCCATTATAAGTGATGGTGGAACTCATTTTTGCAACCAACAATTTCGTTCACTTTTGAAGAAGTATGGGGTGAGTCACAGGGTAGCTCTAGCCTACCATCCCCAAACCAATGGACAAGCGGAAGTTTCTAATCAGGAAATCAAGAAGATTTTAGAGAAGACGGTTTGTACTACCCGGAAAGATTGGGGATTGAAGTTAGATGATGCCTTGTGGGCTTACTGCACTGCTTACAAGACTCCGATTGGTATGTCACCCTATCGGTTAGTCTTTGGTAAAGCTTGCCATCTTTCGGTGGAAATTGAGCATGGTGCAATGTGGGCTATCAAAAAGCTCAATTTTGATGAGAATGCAGCTGGGGAGAAACGTTTATTGCAATTAAATGAGCTTGAAGAGTTTCGGTTCCATGCTTATGAAAATGCCATGATATACAAAGAAAGAACCAAGAAATGGCATGACAAGCACATCAAGGCCAAGACTTTTGAACTAGGCCAACAAGTTCTGTTGTACAACTCCAAGTTGAAGCTCTTTCTGGGAAAACTCAAATCCAAGTGGTCAGGACCATTTACAGTGATACAATCATTTGACAAAGGCCAAGTTGAGCTGAAGGCTAAAGATTGGGAGAAATTCAAAGTAAATGGACAAAGGATACAGCATTATTGGGGTGGTGAGGTTGATCGTCAAACCACCTCAATTTCACTAGAAGAGTCCACATGAAGCTGAGAGGAGTCTAGCTAAAGACTATAAATTAAGCGCTTCTTGGGAGGCAACCCAATTTTTTAACTAATTCTCTTTGTTTTAATTTTAAGTCATTTGAGTTATTTTTTGTAGATTTATCCTGGATTTTCCTTTTTGTAGGAAGAAAGGTCGTCCCCCTAATGCTTGGACTGTTCTTGGATATGGAGGAATTGTGCTAGTGGATGCGGATAAAAAGAAGTTGTCTACAAAGGGGAGTACCCTCTTACCACCACTTTGCACTGTTTTGAGTAGTATTGAAATTCTTATCCTGGTTAATTTGTGATTAATGTGGCTTTTGGTGATTAAGAGATTTCTGTGAAATGTTAAATTCCATGGGTGATTTGAATGATTATGTATTTTGGTAGGCCACATTGTCTTTTTATGATGAATGGATGTTCATTGTGTGGCTTTGAATGAATTTGGATGAACTGTGAGTGTGAATGGTGTTTTTCCATGTTATTTGATGGATATGAGTACATTAGGGCAGTGGTGTCTGATTTCTGAATGCTTCTGCAGAATTTTTGCATTAGAGTTCTCGCTGTGAGCTCGCCACGGTGAGAACCAAGGGTTTTTGCCAAAAATTTTTTGAGGTTCGCCGTGGCGAGCGGCAAAAGCTTTTGCTTTCTGCCTTTGAAGCTTGTTCGCCGTAGGCTCGCCACGGCGAACCCACACCCATTTATTAAAAAAATTAATTTAAATAAGCACCAATCAATGCCTATGCAAAGACGTATCTACTCACACTTAAAAGGCATATTTCCCTCAAACCCATTTGAATCTGGACATGTTTTGCAACCAAATTCATCCCCTTCTTTCAAATTTACCACTCCCTTTCTTGTATTTTCCATTTCTAACCCTAGCCTAAATTCACTTTCACCCACATTCACCATTCTCTTCTTCATTCTCGCCTCCCCTCGCTGCAAACCCCCCAACGAATTATTCTCTCCCTTCGTCTTCACCATCGTCCCACACGCCTCATCCTCCATTTTCACCTTTCCCCAACCCTCTCCTTCTACCCCATTCGTGCCTTAAGCATCCTTTTGGACATATTTTTGAGTTCTTTCAAATTCCTCCCACACTCCTCTTGTTTTTGGTAACTATCTTCCTTTCTTTTGCTTTCTTTTGTGTTTTAATAAATTAGTTTCTATTAGCATAGATTAATGGGGTTTGGGAGAGGAGAATCATTGTGTTTAGTGGTTTGAACAGGGGAGTTTCAAGATGGTGAGGTTCTTAGTGTGAAACATTGTTGACATTAATTTCTGCTTTCTCATTTTGGTGGCTTCATTTGGATTACTTCAAGGGGAAGTTGTAGGACTTTGTAGGCGATTTGGGAGTAGAGGATTTGTGACATGATTAATTTGTGCAATTCCTTGACATTGATTTGGCTTAACCCTTTGTGGGATGATATTGGATTAATTGGCATAATTTTGTGGAAATTTAGACATTTTTGGTGGCCTCAGTTTGAATAGGGGATGTTTGGTTTGCTTCATACGGCTCACTGAGATGCTCTTGACCAACAGGCAATGGCAGCGAGGATTAGGAACTAGGCATAGAATCAATGAGAAGAATTTGGGGTTTAGTTTAGTTGAAGTTTGGGGGAAACAAATTTTTTTCTTTTGGAACCATTTTGGTAGAATTGTTAGTGTTAATTAGATTCCAATAGGTTAGCCATTTTGTTCTCTTTCTGTGCTCAATAGTCTTGTTTTGTGTGCTTGTGGTTTGTCTGTTTACTCTCATAGATCATGCCTCACCACAAGATGGTAGCTGGAAGGGGTAAACGACTTCAGCAACACTCCCCCAGCCAACAGCAGGACCCAAATCCTCCTCCTAAGAAAAAGAGCCAGGCCCCCATGGACAAAAGGAAGCAAAGGCCCATACTTTAGAAGTGAACCTTCCCTAAAACTGATTTGGTCCCTTTTTACCAGCAGGCAACCCAACATTATCAGTTGGCCAAGCTTTTGGGCCCGCGACAAATGGGTAATGAAGCATTGGTCCGTTATTATTATGAGACAGCTAAAAGTGGATTGATTGAAGGCATAGTGGACTGAGATTCTGGTGACGTGCTATCCCATTTTGTAACTACTTCGGTCATTAGAGACTTCTACAGCCTTCCTGCGCTCTTCATGTTTGTGAGTATAGGCGCATCAAGGAGCAAATACAAAAATACCCCTTCGATGACATGGTCAAGACAATGGTCATCCCTGGGCAACCAGGGTAGTTTAAAAGGACAGAGAAGCAGCAGTACTTGCTCAGGAAAGCCCTAACTCCAGACGCTAAGGCATGGCTCCATTTCATTTCATTCAACTTGATCCCCTCAGAGCATCTAAGCGATGTAACAGAAGAATTAGCCCTACTCATATACTGCTTTATTAAGGGGTTACCAGTCCAGGTGGAGACCGTCATTTACAATAGCATTCTTCACAGTGCTACCACCCCCGGAGAGGGAGCGATCTTTGCTTTCCCTGATTAAGGGAGCGGTCATGGCTAGGGGTGTGGATGACCCTGATTCTGATCCCCACTTCTACCCGATCCCGTTTTTTACTATGAACTAATTAAGGGGCTTGAAATGCCAACGGAACCGGTCCCGGATGACGAAATGCCAGAAGAGGACTCTGATGCAGCTCCAGCCACACGAGGTGATATTCGTCGGCTCTCGAAGAAGATGGATAAGTTGGATCACCAGATGGCGCGGGATTGGAAAGGACAGCGATATGAGAACTACCTTTTAAGAAATATGGTTAGAAAGATGTCACTGTCAGTGGGGGTGGAATTCTCTAATGCTGAAGAGTTTGAGAACCGAAGAAAGGGGTCAGAAGAGGTTAGACATAGGACTGAGTGCGGTAAAGCCCCAATGGCGCCAGACACTGAAGAGGAGGAGTCGGATTATGATGAAGAGGGTTCGTCGGAGGAGGAGGATGAGCCATGATTTGTATCGCTTTGTTTATTCGCTTTTGGTTGTTTTTGTTCCTTAGTTATTGTGTGTTTTTCATTACGAACTATCTTTTTGTGAGCTACTGTTAGCTCAACAATCTCTTTTCCTGATGTTTCCTGATTCTCTCTTTTGGTTACTTGTTGTTTGAACTGGTGCGTATTTTGTAGCTATATGAAGGTGGTTGATTGACTTGTTGCCTGTGATGTGAACAGATTTCATGGTTGATTATTTTTCCTTTAGGCAACTAACTTTGATGCAATTTTGGCACCTTGTGAACTTTCATTTTAGTTAGCTTTTTTTTTGCACATATTTAGCTAACTTTCACATTGTTGCCTTTGGATATGAATGGTACATATTACATTTCATATAGGTATTTTTGAGCCTTTCATGCTACAATTTTGCATGAAAGAAGACCCTTATTTTTCCCTGTTGACAAGTGAGGGCACTGTCAATTTTAAGTTTGGGGGTGAGGGTATACTTTTGATACTTTTGATTTTCGAGGATATACTTTTGAAAATTTCTATGGCTGAAGAAATTTTGGGAAAGTTAATCTTTTCTGGTTGAAGGCTTAGTTAGGATGATTAATTATTCCATATGATAAATGCATGATTCAATGATAGAAGAGGTGCTGTGGTGGTATGTTTGATAGGGAATCGTGGTCAATATGTGTGGATGATTGAATTGCAGTTTAAAGCTTAATTCCTAGCAATTTTTGTAAACAAAATTTATGCACAACAGTTTGTGGAATAATTCGAATGCTTTTGTTAGGGGCTCTTGTAGCAAATTGGCATGTATATTCTTTTATCAACTTAAAAGCTTTATAACTCATTTTTGAACTTCTCAAAGCGAATTGGTGTTTTCATACATTTTTGAAAAATGATTTGGGCATTCATTTCAACGAGATTGAGCCTTTCAAGCCAACCCGTGACATAAATCCATTTGCACCCTTTTTGAGCCTTATAAAGAAAAAACCATATAAGTTGTTATTTTGGGAACCATAATATGCCTTAACTCGATCAACCTGAAAAACCATGAACTACCCAAATCTTGAGATAATTGGCAATGCAAGGATTGGATGATTGTTAAGTGTCATTATGATACAAAAGTGGTGATGGAACATAAATGGTGTATGTTGGTTCTCAAATAGTTGTATTCTAAAGTAAAAAAAACAAAAGAGAGAGAGAGAGAGAGAGAGAGAGAGAGAGAGAATAAGGTATTCCAAAAACCTCAATAAGACTTAGAGTACAAAGATCTTGATTTGAAAGAAGTTTGGGGGAATAGTTGTTTCATGTGATAAAATTGTGAAATGAAAGGAAATGAGGGAGACTCAAGGAGTCACTTATCTCAAGATATTTGAATCCCTATTTTGACCCATCTTTCATTTAACCTAACCCCAAGGCTCCATTACAAGCTTATAAAGTCCCATTGATTTTGAAAGTGTGTGGAATCATTATGCTATGTAGAGAAAGGAGATTCTGAGTTTATTAAGTTTTGAGGTTGAGACAGCTTTATACAGGTTGAAATGTCGCATTTAATCTTGACAATTGCAGGATAATTGTTTTATGACTCTCCACACACACACTCTTAAAAATTGATAGGAACTTTGTTTTAATCTGTGAATCTCGCATTTACATCTGTTCCTCTTCTTTCCTGCTGAATATAAGATCTTGAGCAACCAATGAGGAAATCATCATGTATGGATTCTAAGTGGATAATTAGTGAATCTAATTCTTATACTGCTTGCTTTGCTTGAGGACAAGCAAAAACTTAAGTTTGGGGGAGTGATAAGCTCCTAAATTTCATACAAAATCATCATATTTTACCCCACACTTGTGAATAATTTTGTGAATAAAATGGTAAAAAGGAAAAACAAAAGCTAATAGAAAAAGAGGGTGAAGGAAGATCTTTAATTTGTATGAAATTTAGAGCTTAATGATTATATACTTGAGTTAATTAAAAAACTCATCAACCCTCTTTCTTTCCTGGATAGGGGGAGGCGGACAAGTGAAAGGACCTGAGAAAGAACTAGAGCAACCAAGGAACAAAGAAGCAAAAGCAAAAGACCAGAATCATGGCAGGTTCGCCGTGCATTCGCCACGGCGAACACAAGTTAATTCTGCCTTCTTGCTGCCTGTTCGCAGTGGCCTCGCCACAGCGAACCCACGGCGAACGGAACACTCTGCTGCGTGTTTTAGTTGGTGAATACGGGCTGAAGCTGAAATAAAAACCCTAGGGTTCGTGGAAAGAAGGTGGGGATACGCTAGGGCACGATTTTGGGGAGCTAAGAGTTGCAAGAAAGAGTTTGGGAAGTGTTTGGAAACTTGGAGGAGCCCGGAGAGATTAAAGATTCTTACATCTCGGTTTCCCTTCTTCTTCCTTCTTCTCTTCTCTTGTACTATGGACTCCATTTCAGTTTTTGTTTTAGGTTTAGATACATTTATGTGTAGCTAAAACTCTTTTCTAGGGTTACTTTGAACCATTTCATGGATTGAACCTTGTATTTCCTTTCTTTGATGCAATGAATGAATGTATATGTGTGTATTTTCATCTTGCTTTTATTCTTCAAGTGCTTGATCACCACTTGCATTAATTTGTTAAATGAAGTATTTCTTGAGAAAGAGTATTTTGTTTTAGAACTTGGATGAAAGTATGTTGGGTTTGAAGTTTATGGTTTTAAATGGATGGTTAGTTGGTAATGTAGATATATAATTACTAACCTAACATTGTCTATAGGAGGTTAGGTTGCATTTATGACTTGTATTAATTGTGACAAGAGATTGTGCAATTAATACAAGTAGAAATTTGATTTTAACTTGAGAAAGCTTCTTCAAATGAAATTGAACCTTGGGCACACACATTGATTCATTTAGCTTGCTAAAAAGGAAGGAATTTATTAGTTCATGAAGTGAAATGGGGATAAGTATCCCTAGGCTTTTATTTATCTTGACAAGTGTGTTTTCAAACCATCTCACTATTTTATAACATTTTGCAATAAATCTTTAGTTTTAAAATCAATCTCAAATAATTTCTTACTCACTTCTAATTAATTACACGAATAATACTAATTAACTAGCTCAAATCTCAATCCTTGCGGAACGACACTTTTTTCTATACTACATTTTAAATTTGACGACCCGTACGCTTACGGAAATGACCGCGAATGGCCGTTAAGTCAGGGACCATTGTTTTGGATGGCATAAAGTATAGGAATAGAAACCATAATTTATTAAAAGGACCTGAAATGGGTTGAACCCATATTTTTATTATACTCTCTCTCAGTGTTAGAGTTCATCAATAATTTGAGTTAGTCTCTTGAAACACACTCTTTAGATTGAAGATTACTGGAACTTGAAAGCTTATACTACTATGAAATTATTTTGAGCAAAGACTGTAATGTTCAGGAGATCATTGACTTCAGATACATATTTAGACACAAGAATAAACTGTTGGAAACAAACCTCATCCCTAGTTGCAGATTTCTCTTCTCGTAGGCTTACAAATGTAGTTGTAAAATGGAAAGGAATTTTATTTCGTAACATGAAAATCCAAGATACAGAAAAAAAGGTAAGATAAATAATGGCTACAAAAATGCATTGATATTTATCTGCAAGCATAATCTTACTAATACATATTCATAGAGATGCATTTACTATGCAAGCAATTACGTTACGCTAGAGAAAAAACTAAGTAGCTCATTTATAACACATACCATGCTTATTGCCTATCTCTCTGAGGATCCAACATTACCACAAAGAAAATGAGAAGTAGGGAATATTTGTGGATTTCAAGACGAAAAAACTTCATATTTTGCAGCAGTTTAGACAAAAACCAGTATGAAAGATAACTTGTGATGTATGTATAATATACCTGAAGAAGCTAGGAAAAAGTTCTTATAAATGTTGAGCTGATAAGGTACATCTGCAGTATTTCACATGATCCACGGCCATGTTTTGAAAGTTTCACATGTTTTGTTGAGTCATGGGAAATTAAATACCCCTTCCGGTCCTATTTATAAGAGCTCAAAATTTGAATTGATTTGATCCAAAATATAAGAGCCCACATTGTATTCTCTCATCATTTAATGCATTTTTTCCAATTTTACCCATACTTCTCTTTCATATTTATTAATATAATTCTCTCTCTTACCAGACACATTTAATTACTTTCACATGTTTTCTTAGAAAGTGTATTTTGACGGACAGGCTCTTATAAATAGGACCGGAGGGAGTAGAGGGCATTATGACTCATAGAAAGGTATTTATGAACTTCAATCATAACTAGCTACTTCATTTGATAATTGTTGTACTCAAAACTGTGTCTTCTTGCCAAAGCATGTTGCCTTGTTTACCGCAACTCTTCTACAGTCTCACCTGTCATCATACGCAGAAAGATGGGTTAAAAAGGACTAAAAGAATAAGATTATTTTAAATGAGGGCGTTCAATGAAAATTTATTCAATTGGAAAAATAGTGGCATGAGTTTGTGCGTGCGTGTGTGTGTTTTCACAAGTAGCTTTTGGTTATATTTTTCCAGATTTCTAAGGTGGGGAGCAATCATGGTACTGTATTGGCTACTGAATTATTTTCAAGGGAAATTTGTGTAGAAATTAAATATTGAAGAGAAGATGGGTAATATGGAAAGATAATACTCAAAACAAAATAGTGTAATTCACCCAGACCTTTTATAATATGAAAGGTAGTCCACATTGGTATAAATGAAGAATGAAAAATTTGAAAATGAATTTATTGTTGTGTGATAAATTAGGGATTCACTACTACAGAAAGGGGATTCTATGTCTGTTATTTCGGGGTTTTCATGTCACTTTTTTATGTGACATAAAAAGTAGTGACTTAGAAAAAATGGAGATTTTACGTCACTTAAAATAGGGGACGTGGAAAGTTATATTTTCCACGTCACAACTTATGAAACAAGATACGTAGATAAGTCTCTGAATAATTTTTTTATTATTAAATGGCTGAGATTTCACGTCATATGTTTAGAAAACATGTGACATAGAATGTGGTGTGAAGAAACCACGTCACTTATTAGCCAAATAAGTGACGTGATTTCGAAGAAACCACGTCACATTTTATGGTTACATGTGACGTGGTTTTGGAGAAACCACGTCACTTATTTGGCTAATAAGTGACGAGGTTTCTTGCCAGCATATTTCACGTCACATGTTTCTAAACATGTGACGTGGATTTTTTTTTTTAAATTAAATTTTAATATTTTCGTTTGATCTCATTTTCTTTTTCTTGTTTTTGCTGTCTCAGAAAATAGATTCACCACAAATAGCAATCAACCAAGCTAACATAAGTAATCAATCATACTAACCATATATAACTTGTGTTTACTACTACTTCACAAATTAACCATTAGTGTTACACAATTTAGTATTTTGTACAATGATCAATCATCTCTACTAACCAATTCCGAAAGCAAAAATTCAGCAACATTCTCACGAATTGAATCAAGATCTTCATCTGTAAATGTGTTGGTATCATAAAACTGCAACAATAAAGATGTGATGATCAATGCAAAGAAATTCTATAAAACATTATATATTTATGTATTAACTGTATCAATCATACAAGAATTTAACTTATGCCTATGAGAATGATCCGGTTCGTTCACTAATAATAATGTCATAAATATATTTCATGACGTAATATCCCCACTCCTTATTGTCGGTTGCCTAGGGCACTTCAATAACAAGAAACGATATAAATTAATAGCAATCAATTTAATAAATCTCAATTGACTAACATTGAAAGAATTTAAATCAAAAGTACTTACTCTAGGTCTTTGTAGCACTATGTCTTGATGTTCTTGACCAGTTTTTTCCATTGAATGCCACTGAGATATACCCCTAAAATGGAACCAAAATTAGTACATATATATATGGGACTAATTTATTTGGGACACTAGTATATAATAAAGATATTAACACTACTCACTGCGATAGGAGAGTTTTATGATAGGAGGTTATATTACGCCTCAACGAGTCAAACCAAACCAGACAATGATCCCTAGGGCAAACGACAGCCAGTGCCCAGTGCTTACTGAAAGACATTAAAAATAATCATAACATTTACAAATGTGTATAATGATGAAAAGTTGGCAAAATGAAACAATCAAACTTACTCTTCAAGAATAGGTGCAAAATAGATAATTCCCCGGTTCACTGACATTTGATGGTTGACGTATGCCTGCATGTTGTCATCATAATTCCTCTTCTCCGCCGGGGTATTGAAATTATCCCTCATCACCAATGCCATTGGACTGAATAATCTGTATTGTCCCCTGCCTAATTTGTGACACAAGCTGTGGAAGTACCTATATATCATAGACAAGTTGAAATCAAAAAGGGATTTAATAAGAAATACTGCTGAGACATAAAAAGTAACGGTCATTTATTACACAGTCGCTAACTCAAGCCATCCAAGGTCAATTTCCTGCAGCTTCAAAAACTCCCTGATATCTCGGGAACTGTCAAGCAAAAATTTGTATGTACGATCAAGACTGACTACTCCTGGAGGCATCGTAAAGGACACAAACTCTGCATCTCCCGTAGGAGCTGGAGAGAAGGATATTCGTCTGAAAAGGTCTGCAGGGCGATGGAAAAAATCATTGTTATGTTATGCCTAAACCAGAAAAATATCAAACAAGCAGTCTCAAAACTTAAGTGTACATACCACATCAACCGGCGGGTCCAGCCCCTTTTGCGGGCTCTTGTGTACAAGATATCTAGGCCACAAGATGAATGCACCGACCGCCTCGCTTAGTTTGGTGACTTCATGATCGGGAAAGGGTACATCTGCCCCCGCCTCATTCCTCTGGACAACTATAACGAACACCTTCACTTGGTCCTCATCAATAGGAAAATTATGTATGAGGGAGGCGTTCGGGAACTGGCGAGCTTTGGCGACCGCGCGCAGGCGAGGGAAATCGAGATGGAGATAACACTCCTCTCCATAGTCAGGGTTGTTTTCTGGTGTGGGATTTGAGTCATCCTCATGAATTAATCCTAACTGTCCAGGCTGATTGCAGCTGTCTTTACCGCTTGGACCAGCGGTACCGAGAGACTCCTGCAAGAGATGAAAATATATAGAGTAAGACTATAATTGATGAACCCGGAATATGGAAATCAACATATTTAGTAGATGATCAAACCTGATTATTTTGTCCAGAAGAATTCGACGTGAGTCCGAGTTGTACGGTAGATGCTCGGACCTGTGCCTCAACCTGCATCCAGATCTGCTCCGCCATTTGCCCATTAAGCTGCTGGATATGTGCATCCAACTTTTCCTGGAACTCTACCTTCATCTCCGCCCGAGCCCTGGCCACAATCTCCTTAGTGGATTCTCTACGGGCGTAAGATCGGGGTTTGCGACCGAAATACTTGGTCAGCCCTACATTCCTCGGCTCCCCGATAACTCGACCGTGGTGGTCGAGCTTCCTAATTGCCGTGGCCAGGATGTCCATCCTCCCATAAGGTGTGAAGGACCCTTGGGTGGCTTGCTCCTCAAGTTCTTCCTGTAATGACCCAACAAAATCATAATTTGCAATGTGCTACAAAACCACAAGTTAAATGCATAAACAACCAAGTAAAATACTTACAATCCTCTGTGCAACTTTCTCAACCTCCGGAGTCACAAATTTTCCTTCTTTATTCTTCCTTCCCTCAGCCCATTTCGTATGACGTGGGAAGGGCGGCAGAGGCTCTACAACAAAGGTAGGATCGGACCGTGTTGCTTCCTCCATTTCTGCAATTTGTTTCTGGGTCAACTTTTTCTCTAGCCACTTGTAACCACCCTGAGACATCGTGTGCTTATAGATATTCTTCGCTTGTCACTTCTTTTGTTTTTCGCTCTCCTCCTGTGAAACTAAGACTAAGTTAGTTAACTAAATAATGTGTTAACAGTGCAATTTTTAACCAAAGTTAAAAAGCTATTTATGAAATATACAGACCTTGAACTTTTCGTCTAGCCGTGATGCAACAAACTTCTTCCAAGTGTCTGGGTCAATATTGGGATAGCTCTGACCCGGATCTTGACCCTGCTTGTCTCCAAAGAAGTATTCTCTGGTCAGGAGATTCTTGAAATTCTTCCACATCTTGCGCCCTTCTCCCAACCAAAAATCCTTGAAAAATTGTGTGTTTGGGACATCGAAGTTTTGCTAAAAAAAATGACGAACACATTAGTTGAATTAAGTGGAAATAAGAATACATACATATTAGGAACAAACAGAAGTATAATGATAAAACATACCAAAATATCTGACCAACATTGATCCTTAACGTCTTTGTTGACTCTCCGCCAATCGTTATCCAAGATGCTTATCCGGTTTCTCACCACAAAACCGACGTAGCTGATGAAATTCGCACCAACTTCCCCGATAGGATTCATGTCATCGTCAAAATCCACACGGATAGGCTGCACATTTGTCCCCTGACGGACAACAACGTCATTGAGCTTCGTTGGACCTCTTCCCTTTCTCCGAGGGGGATCGTTCCGTTGCTGATTGTTATCACCGTCTGCCATGTACCTGTTAACATATCAAAGATGTGATGAGTCACAATTCCACAACCTTCACAAAACCAAAACAAAAACATTAACAAGAATTAATACATGATAATTCAAAAAGGTTCTCACTTTATATGTTATCCCATATCCCCTCACAATGATCATTTCTAGAGGCAAATTGGTCATCATCATCTACCAATTCAAATTCACTTGGTTCAGGTGGTCCTGTGCCTAAAGGTTGTATCTCATCTAGATCTAAATTGGGAGCACGGTCCTTTCGCTTTTTACCTTGCAAGACTATAGACAATTGCTTATTTGCAGGATCTGTTACATAGAACACCTGTTTCGCGTGACTTGCTAAAATAAAAGGCTCATCTCTGTACCCAACCTTCTGAAGATCAATTGAGATCACACCAGTATGGGGATCAATCACAACTGCGCTATTGTTAACCCACTTGCATTTGAAGATTGGAATTTTGAACTTTATGTAACTAACTTCCCAAATTTCTTCAATTACGCCATAATATGCCATGGAAGCCAATCTTGGGTTTTTATCTTTCGAACTGGAGCAGTACATCGCTTCGGCTACCACCATCACGCCACTGTTTTGTATGGTGCTATTATTGTCCTGGGCCTTAGTGTAGAAGGAATAACCATTTATGTCAAAAGAGCACCAAGTAACAACCTCAAAACGAGGCCCTCCGGCTAACCATCTTATTGTATCCGGCGCACCAGTCTCCTTTTCAACATACTCCTTGAACCACCCAATAAATGTCCTATTATGCTCATTAGAAATCTGCATGTCACTCTTTTTCGGGTTCTTTTCTTTCAGGATCCTCTTATGCTCGTCCAAATAAGGCTGCACTTCTTCTATATTATTCAATATGTATAGGTGTGCTTGTAACACCTCTTCACGGCACATAGTCTTCACTTTAACGCCCCGTACCCCCTTACCGATCCCATCTTCATGTCGGGGGATTTCCTCAACCCCTTTTAGATATGATTTGCAAAAATCCATTGCCTCCTCAACTAAGTATCTTTCAACAATTGATGTCTCAGGTCGATGTGGGTTCTTGGAATACCCTTTCAAAACTTTCAGGAATTGCTCGAAAGGGTACATCTAACTTAGATAAACAGGGCCATATAGCCTTATCTCCCTTACCAAATGAACAATCAAGTGCACCATAATATCGAAAAAGGCTGGAACAAAGTACATCTCTAATTGGCACAATATAATGTAACCCTCATTTTCCAACTCGTCGAGCTTTTTAGTGTCGATGACTTTGCTGCAAATCGCATTGAAAAACATACACAGTCTTGTTATAGTCATCCTCACATCATCTTGCATAATGCCTCTTATAGCAATTGGTAAGAATTGTTGCATCAATACATTAGGGCTGAGCAACGGGCGGGTACGGGCGACCCGTGGGTCTGCCCGTACCCGTACCCGTTTAAAATAAACGGGTATGGGCATGCCCATACCCGTGACGGGCTCTAAACGGGCTCGCTGTAAGCGGGCGGGCTAAACGGGCATTTGGGCGGCCCGTTTAATCTTTTCCTTAAAAAAAAGACCTACATCATAAACAATAAACAACACACATAATTTATCATCTGCAACTTAATTCCTACATCAAACATTCAACATTCATAAACATTCATAATCCAACATTAATCAAACTTTAAAGTTCCAAGTCAAACTATTTGTAACATGATAGAATAATAATAATCCCAGAGTTGTAAGTTTCAACTTCTAACATTCAAAATTCAAAAACATTGTAAAACATTCAATCATCCATCTATTTCAATGTCATCATCGTTGCCTTCATCACATCCAAAAAGTGCCTAATATATAAGTGTAAGTGAAGGTTAAAAAAAAAATATTAAACTAAACGGGCTTTTAACGGGTACGGGCATGCCCATGGGTATGCCCGTGCCCGTACCCGTGACGGGCTTTTAATGGGCGGGCCGTAAACGGGGAATTTGCTGGCGGGCCGGGCGGGTTACACGGGTATGGGCCAGTTTGCTCAGCCCTAATGGTAATCATGCGACTTCATTCCAACCAACTTCAAATCATTCATAGACACAAGTCTACTAACATTAGAAGAATAACCCTGCGGTACCTTGATCCCACGTAAACACTGACAAAGACTTTTTTTCTCCTATTTAGAGAGTGTATGAGCAGCAGGTTCCATATAAGCCCTCTTTCCATTTTCACTGACTATAGGATACAACCGTTGTCTTATACCCATTTCAACCAAATCTAACCGTGCACTGAGTCCGTCCTTAGTCTTCCCTTGTATATGCAACAACGTTACAACAATACTATCACCGACGTTTTTCTCCACATGCATCACATCTATACTGTGCCTCACATCCAGAAATCGCCAATAAGGTAGATCAAAGAAGATTGACCTCTTCTTCCAAATGATCTTCTCAGAACAGGTCTTCTTCTTCTGTTTCTTACCGAATACCACATTAACATTCTTAACACAGATGAAAACTTCCTCCCCGGTTAAGGGGGTCGGAGCAGATCTATATTCAGATGAGCCATTAAAACACTTCTTTAGTCTACGATAAGGATGAAACCGATCACGAAACCTCCTGTGACCGAGGTAAACGGTCTTTCTTTCATGTTTAAGTTGGTGGCAGTTTGTGTCCAACTCACATATAGGACATGCCATATAACCCTTCACACTGTAACCAGAAAGATTGCCATATGCAGGGAAGTCATTTATTGTAGTTAACAGCCTAGCTCGCAACTTGAATGTCTCCTGCCTGTACGCATCAAACACATCGACGCCTTCCTCCCACAACATCTTCAAGTCCTCAATCAAAGGTGCAAGATAGACATCGATATCGTTCCCAGGCTATTTCGGCCCTGAAATCATCATAGACATCATCAAATATTTGCGTTTCGTGCACAACCAAGGAGGCAGGTTGTAAATGACCAGCAAAACTGGCCAAGCACTATGTGTGCTATTGAGACTCCTGAAAGGATTGAATCCATCCGTACACAGTCCAAGACGAAGATTCCTCGGCTCACCATCAAATTCAGGAAACATTGAATCAATTTTCTTCCATTGAGGAGAGTCAGCAGGGTGCCGGAGATATCTTCCATCGGAGATTCTCTCATCACAATGCTATCTCAGTTTCTTTGCTTCTGCCTCATTTACAAACAAGCGTTTAAACTGTGGTACAATTGGAAGGTACCACATTACCTTCAAAGGTACCCCTTTCTTTGATCCATCATTATCACCAACGGCATCCTTTCTCGGCTTGTACCTCGGAGTATCACATTTAGGACACTCTTCAGGCCTTCATACTCATTCCTGTACAACACACAATCATTAGGACAAGCGTGTATCTTCTTATACTCTACCGCCATCTTGCTTAGAACTTTTTTAGCCTCATACATACGCTTCAGAAGCACATTGCCGGCAGGGAACATATCACTCAAAGCTTCAAGCAACTGCGAGAAACCCGTGTCCGCCCACCCATTTTCTGTCTTTATTTTCAACAATTTCAGGACGCCGGTCAACCGAGTATACTTAGTACATCCCGGGAACAACGGTGTCTCTGCATCACTCTATAACTTGTCAAACTCATTAACCACAGAAAATGACTCCGCCCCAATGTCATTGATCATCTCGTCCATTCCATCATCACAAACATCATCCACCGCTGCTTCTACATTTTGTGACATGCACACATGTACGGTACTTCCCAATTCCCCATGCCAAAGCCACTTCTTATAACGGAGATTGATCCCATCATAAAGAAGGTGATCCTTTATATCATCAACGCTCTTACAATAAGCATTTACACACTTTACACAAGGGCATCGATACATGCCATTCTTACTAGGCACGTTTCTTTTGGCAAATTCAATAAATTCTTCCACCCCCATTTGATACTCTTTAGTGGTTCTCAATGCATGCATCCAACTATGATCCCTTCTAATTAACTTATGCCATATGTCCAACAAATTAGTCAAGTTTAGTTCACTACCTTGTGAAGAAATGGGCAAGCCATACACTTAACTTCACTTCATGCAAATTTTTTAAAAAATTTGGCAGAGTTTCCCCTTGTAAATGTGACATCCAAAAATTACATTTACAATCCAATTTCAGTACAGTAAATACAAAAGCATACCATTACTAATTCAACACCAATCAAATGGGCATGCCATACACTTAACTTCACTTCATGCAAATTTTTTAAAAAAATTGGCAGAGTTTCCCCTTGTAAATGTGACATCCAAAAATTACATTTACAATCCAATTTCAGTCCAGCAAATACAAAAGCATACCATTACTAATTCAACACCAATCAAATGGGCATGTCATACATTTAACTTCACTTCATGCAAATTTTTTAAAAAATTTGGCAGAGTTTCCCCTTATAAATGTGACATCCAAAATTTACATTTACAATCCAACTTCAGTCCAGTAAATACAAAAGCATACCATTACTAATTCAACACCAATCAGTAATTACAAAACCTATAATTTCACCCTCATTTGATGGAAATTAAACATTGCTCTACAATTAGTAAATTAAATACTCACTATGAAAAAATTGATAAGTAATTGTACAAAGTATGAATGATATGATAAAGTAATTGATAACCCACTGAGCAGAGAGCATCTAAACAACAGTCATTGAAGTTACAAAAATTATGATAAAGTAATTGAAGTAACAGCCATTAAGCAGAAAGCATCCCAAAATCTGGCAAAAAAAATGGAATTCTATACAAAAAAAGAGCAATAACCACACATTCTGGGCAAGAGCCAAGAATAAGCCCCTTTATGCAAATTCAGTGCAAGAGCCAAAATAAAAAATAAAAAATAAAAGAAATGGCTTAGATCTCGCACCTGTGAGGGACCAGCTGAGGGAGAGAGCTGAGGGAGCGAGAGACCTGAAGGAGGAGCTGAGGGAGAGAGCTGAGGGAGGAGCTGAGGGAGCGAGAGACCTGAAGAAAGCTGGGGTTTTTTTTTAATTTCTTCAATGCCGAGAGAGCTGAGGGGTGAGGGAAAGAGGAGAGAGCTGAGGGGTGAGGGAGCTGAGGGGCGAGGGAGTTGAGGGCTGGCCAGGTGATGTTCAAATTAAATTTTTTTGGGGAGAGAGAGTTGAGAGCGAGTTTCTGGCGCGGCAATGAAAAATTGGGTGAAGAAGACGAGGAATGAGGTTTTAATGTGGGTTTTGAATTTTTTTTAATATGTAATTAACCACGTCACATTTTAGAAAATATGTGACGTGGTTTCTATGAAATGACGTTACATATTAACATATGTGACGTCGTTTAGAAGAAACCACATCACATATTTTGTATAAGTGACGTGGTTTTTTATTTTTAATATGTGACGTGGTTGGCTCCAAATTAAATTTTTAATTTTTTTATAAGAAACCACGTCACATATTTTTAATATGTGACGTGGTTTATTAAAAAAACGATTATTTTGAACGAAACCACGTCACATATTGGAAATATGTGACGTGGTTTCGTATAAAATAAAAAAATAAAAAAAAACCTGATTAAACCTGAAGCAAAAATTTAATTACAAAAATGTCACCGAGCTTTTTTCAATGTTAGTTTTATAAATTAGTGACGTGAATTAGGGACAAGAAATGGGTTTTTTGTAGTAGTGATTGTTTGTATTGGATAGTGTTAAAAAGCCTGAAACATAAACAATTAGTGGGACACCAAAATGATGTTGGATATGACAACAGTATTTTGTTGTCTAAAAGTGCAATTTTTTGTAGTTTCTATCTTTTGCTGATTTTTCAATACATTATCCAAATAAATGTATGACAAGAGACAAAATGAAATAAGGAAGATATGTGAAGCTGACATACAAATAAATGTATAGGATAAAGGAAAAGGCATTTGAAGATATTAACTATAAATATAATCAAAGGTTATAATATATATATAATGGATCCATGTTGGTAAACCCGTTATCTTGAATGTAATAATCCTTATTCTAAACTCTTCTGTTAAAAAAAAAAGTTAACATCTTTTCGACTTAGATCAGTATAATCCTTGTAAAGCGGGATATCTCATTGTCAATCCCTGTCCAGTTGCTTGTGAATTATTCTTTTTCTTGGATTTCCAGGGGATCAAAATCCTAAACCTTAAAAAAAACAAAAAAGAAAAAAAGAAAAGTCTTGGCCTATTCTACGACTTGTTATGTACTCGCTCCCATCTATTCCTTAAATATAATTTGATTAGATTAATAATACTAGCTAATTAAGTTAGTTACTAACCATATTCCTTTATTTCTATTATTCCTTTTTGTTTGTTTATTTCTGAGGAGCATCTATATGGATAATTTAAAGAAAATGTAAGAAAAAGTCATATATTTTGGAACAAATTCACCTCCCAAAATAGATCATATATTAGGGAGGGAGGGAGTAATTAATATCCGCATGGTTTTGACATTGTGGCTATAATTTAGTGGGGCATTAATTAGTAGGTATTTTTTTAGGGGTAACTAATTATAGGTTTCATGTAAGGGACATAATTAAGAACATGTCCCATGAAATGTGGTAATTAATTTGAAATCCTACGGAACCTAGCTAGTACGTATATTATTTTTGAAGGAGTGATCCTACGTTAACTGATAAAAAAATAATCTCTCTACTCATCCCCTCTCTCTTCAATTAATGTGGGATTGATTTTTTTTTATTAGTTAATGTGGAAACCACTCCTTCAGAATAATATTTAGTTGGGTTAAATATCATATTTACCCCGGAAGTATGTACGGTGTATCACATCTATCTAAGAATTTTTTTTGGTTCAATTTTGTACCGGAAGCGTGTAAAGTGTATCATATTCACCCTTTACCATTAAAAAAACTCATGTTGACTGTTAAATAATTGATGTTGACCGTTAATATTTTAACGGTAAAATGTGAATATGATCCACTTTGCACACTTCTGGGGCAAAATTGGACAAAAAAATACTTGTGGGGCAGATATGATTCACCGTGCATACTTCCGGGATAAATATGACCTTTAACCCTATTTAGTTAGATCCCTTCAAATTAATTACCACGTTTCATGGGAGTCGGACCTACTATAATTAATTACATGCAACAAGCAATTAATAAGGAGAAAATTGAACCACTTTAAACTTCGTACCGATTTCATGTACGAAGAAGTTTTTCTAACGTTTGACTTTGAAATAAACAACGGCTAACGTGAGACATTTCTCCCAGTACCCACGAAGATAATACACACACACACATATATCAACAAAATTGTAGTTATTTTTTAAGACAATTAAACAGACAGTTCTCTTAAACCTGTTGAGGAATTCGAATTTGTTATATTTTCAAAATTTACGGAATTCTTTTCTAATAATGATAACTTGTTCACAATGTTTTGTTGTAATTTTTTTTGGTCAAAGTGTTTTGTTGTAATTACATGCGTATCATTTCTATCTTTAAGACTTTCATGTTTTTATAACAGAAGATTAAATTATTTTGTTATTTCTAGCAGTGCATTAGTATAATCAATATTAATTCAAAACAAATAGGCACACGTGTTTCATTTTTCAGTTTTCCCATTTTGACGTCAAAGGAAAAGCTTCACACAAACACACACATGTATATAACGTAAATAATAGTAATATTGAAGAGTTGATGCAAGCTTCTAAGATGAATACCTCAAAGTTGTACCACTAAAAAGTTTCATTATATAGATGAGTAATTGGGAACCGATTTAATTTCCCTACTAATAAAAAAATGTGGTTAGTGAAAATTTGGTATATTTGGATCATTTAAATTTTATCAGGATAATTTATATTTGATTTTTTTTAAAAAAAATTGATATAAAAATATTTTAATGAATACATAATCTAAAATCAAATCGAAACTATTCAAATGAGATTTTGATGGTTTAAATATGGTTACTTCCATATGGTTGATCCGGAAACCATGACAAATTTTTTTATCATCTAACTTAATTAGTTGTTTCAATATCCACAAATATATTATCTAATCATTATATTGAAGATATGACGTAGTAATATTTGATGCATCTGCCTTAAAATTAGAGCTAAATAATGTGGTCCAAGTGGACTAATGAATTGAATTCGACTTTATCCTTCATGCTTTACTAAAAATATACATATATTTAACATTTTGATACTTGGTTTTAGGAAAAAAAAAAAAACAGATATATTTGGAATATTTTTCAAGTTTACATAAATTTTATCTTTAGAAAAAAATAAACAATTAAAGTACATGTGAAATTTTCTGAACTATTGTTAAAATAGCACAGGTGTTCGTTTTATTTTTACAACTTATACTATATTATAAATTAAAGAATAAAGAATAATGAATAAATTAGATAGCTTTTTCACATACTCCTCTCCTCTTTTAGTCATGTAAAGGTTCCTGTAAAAAAAACTTAGAAAGTGTACTACGGTTATTATTGCTTTATCAAGAAATTTTCTATAAAAAATTGGAAATAGATTTATTTTAAGTATATTAAAAAAGACAGTTAATTTTTTTAAAAAACAGAGACTCAACCCATATAAGTTAGTAAATATTAAAATTTTTTGGCCAAAAATTGCTTAAATATTTTATATAATTTATTCTTGTTTTCTAAGAAAAATTTGAACCAAAGTAAAATATATGAAAACTATTTCGGTTAATTTATTTTTTAGATTAATGTATTATTATTATTATTATTATTATTATTATTATTATTATTATTATTATTATTATTATTCCACCAATGGTCATGCAAGCCTTACATAAGCATGCACCGATAGTCGTCGTGCATATGAGGAAGATAAGGTTATTTGATCCAATAAAAAAAAAGGGCAAGGTTATGTGATAAAGAAAGTGGTTGAAACTTGAAACAAATTAATTAAATAAAAATGAGAGGCCATTTAATTTGAATTGTCAACTTTGCATGGCAAAGCGTCCGCATCGCCACCAACATTTACGAGTCAGCCACGATTTGTCAACACAGATAACTTTATATAATATATGATTAAACACAGAAATCCTTTATTTAATCAAATTACCTTTGTCAAACTTGACATAATTCACATTCAGCGTAATAATATATAAAGTTGTCAAAAACAAATCACATTTCGTTTACCATATTTTTTATACAGCTAACTCACTATGACTATGTGGCAACTCTTAACACGTTTTTCTACATTCATATATACTTATATTATTTGCACCAAAAAAATATACTTCTATTAATAAATTAGAATTTATAAATAATATAAAAAACTTATATTGATTTGAATTAGAATTATGAGAAGAGAAATGTGAGTGTAGATTTTAAAATTTGAACAGAGTTAATGTCATTTTAGGCTGTCAACTTAACAGTGATTTCAAAATTAAGGTTTTCATTTTCTACCATAACTAATATAATTGTAACAATGATAATATCCGCGTCCCCTGCCACGGCCACGTCCGCGGCCGCGGCCTCGACCATTATCATGGTAATTACTACGCATATTCACATTCACTTCAGGGAATGGGGCAGACCCAGTGGGACGAATCTCATGATCTTTCATCAACAGCTCATTATTTTGTTCGGCTACCAGAAGACATGAGATTAATTCTGAATATCTTTTAAAACCTCTCTCACGATATTGCTGTTGCAGGAGCACATTTGAAGCATGAGAAGTGGAGAAGGTTTTCTCTAATAAGTCCTCATCAGTTATTTTTTCACCACATAACTTCAACTAAGAACTTATCTTAAAAACTACTGAATTATATTCGCTTACAGTTTTAAAATCTTGTAGCTTTAGGTGGATCCAATCATAACGGGCTTTTGGTAAAATCACCGTTTTTTGATGATCATATCTTTCTTTCAAATTAGTCCATAATTCTAACGGATCTTTTACCATTAGGTACTCATCTTTCAGCCCTTCTTGGATATGGTGGCGAAGGAAAATCATAGCCTTGGCCTTATCTTGGCCACTCACTTCTTTGCCAGTCAAAATGGTATTTCCTAGACCATTAGCATTCAGGTGGATTTCAGCATCTAACACCCAAGACAGATAATTGTTTCCGAAAATGTCAAGAGCAGTAAACTCGAGTTTGGTAAGATTTGCCATGATACGAACTAAACAATAACAAAATGAAATTAAAATTATGATAAATAAACAAAATAAAATAAAGCAGCATGAATAAAAACTTTAGAATTCACAATATATCATATCATTAAATAAACTTATAAATAAATTTAAATCAATGTAAATGAGCAACAAAATATAAATAACAAAAGTAGGATCAACATAATAATAAAATAATAATTAAAATAACAATAAGATAGTAATATATGTGTGCATATGTATATGTATAAGAATGTAAGCATGATAGTAATAAAAGACAATAATATGAAATAGTATCATGATGAAGAAATAAATAAAAGCATAAAAAAAAACTTAAATAGAAGCATAAATTCATAAATAAAATTGCACGATAGTAACTTAAGATTAATAAATAAAAAAATAAAAGGCTTAAGATAATAAAATTAAAATGAAAAAAAAAGTAACATATGTATATATATGTATATATAATATGTGCATACATATATATAGTATGTATTATAATGTGATATACATTTATATATATTATTAGAGCATCAAATTAAATATGCAGACGGGGTGTTCCGTAAGAACTAAAGGGCATATGAGCTAAAGGCGGTAGAACCTGCCAATCTAGTTCATTGTGACAGCCTCTCTAATTCTCTAGAAGAGGTAAGGATATGATGCAATGAAATTTAATAAAATTAAAAAAATTATAATATATAACACAGTATGTTATATATATAACGGTAACACTAAAATATATAAGGAGCATACCTTAATATTTCAGAGCGAACTCATGCTGATAACGTGAAGTAAAATAAATAGAAAGTAGAAATATGGAGAGAAAGAAGAGAGAACAACAAGATGAGAGAATATGAGAAGAAGATGGAGAGAAAGAAGATATCAATTTCACTTATGATTCAATGATGCAAATGCCTTGTACATGATCTCTATTTATAGAGAGGTTACAAAGTGAATGACATTATTAGAGAAAAGAATCCTAAGAGGGATCATAAGAGGAATAGGTTATGGAGATAAGATAAGGATAATTAGAGAGAAAAGAATCCTAAGAGGGATCCTAAGAGGAATAGGTTATGGAGATAAGATAAGGGTAATTAGAGAGAAAATAATCCTAAGAGGGATCCTAAGAGATAATAATATGGACATCCACTAACTATAAGTATTTTACAACAATAAAATTGTACTTTCATACAAATTGACAAGGGAGGCTCCACATGGCAACTCGGATATTTTTGGGACCAACAACACGATTAATTAAATAAAGCCATGTTGTTAATAGTCAAATGACAATTAGTATTCATATAAATTACTCTTTTATCTGCATCATCTAAAGCAAATATAGTAGCTAGATAGAATTGATAGTGTCAGTTTAAAAAATTCTTCAAAGTCTCCTATTCGTTTTCCCATTTGAATCATACCTCTCTATTAGTTTCTTCATCAGCCTCGGAATAATAATAATAATAATAAGTTATCTTGTAAAGTTTCATACATAATCTGATCATATGGCTCCTTCTCCTTCTTCACCAATCATGGCTTTTGCAGTTGTTTCTGCTGTTTCGGTGTTCTACACCTGCTTGGTCTCTGTATCATCACAAGCTCAAAACGCCACCACAGATCCTTCTGAAGGTATATATATATCTCTCTCTCTCTCTCTCTCTCTCTCTCTCTCTCTCTCTCTCTGTGGGATTTGTAAAGTTTTTCCTGGAATATAAGCATTCAACTAAGAATAGCTGCTACTACACAGATGCTGATAGGATTTGTAAACATGATTATTCTGTCTTTGTTAAAAGTTGACATGGGAATGAACTTGGACTATTTTGCCTGCTACTGTGCCCTGGAAGTTAATTTTTCAATTGAAGTGAATATATATGATTCATACTACTTTATAACGCCATCCATGAAATCACTAGCTCCTTCTCGATTGTCTATATATACATATATAGTATAAGTAATCTATATTTATTTTTTAATAACAGAGTCATGCTAATTAGTTATATTAGGAGAGGTATTATATAATTCATTTCCTTTGCCATATGATTCATTTGAAGTGAATATGATTCATACTGTTTGATATATTGATTGTGGAACTTTGGTACCATAATCGTAGAACTCGGGATTCTGTTTTAAAAATGTTTTTTTTACATAGTTTTTAAAATATAGCTCTCAAGCATTTTTTTGTAATAGTTTGATATCAAATTGGATGGTTTTGCAACTTAATTTTTTTGAAATATAATATTTTTATTACAATATTAACAAGAGAAAATTCTAGAAAAATACCTTTTAAATTCTTACATTTATATAATTTATATAGAAGATTTTGACTATCCAAGTAATGATCTTGACTGAATGATAAACAACATTGACAAATTTATATAAGCTAAATGAAATTTAGAAATTCAAATGGAACCCTTTCTATAATTTTTCTTATTAACTATATTAAAGCCTCACAACCTCGAACAATTTTTTTTTATTTGAAAAAAAAACGCTAGCAGAGTGGAACATGTATATGTGAAAAAGGAACGGGAAATATGCTTATCAATCTCCACCTAGAATGCCTAGTGTGGATCTTAAAGAACGACAACCTTTTGTTTTGTAATCCTCGAAATATAGGATTTAGTTGATTCTTTTTTTCTTTAGAGAATTCTCATAAAATTAAATAAATTATTTAGAAATTGATTTGCTTAAATTTTTTTTTAAAACTAATTTATTTGACTTATAAGTTAAGATATAATATAATAATATATAAAATATGTTATGATTACGTGGCCCATTTAACTTTTTTAATTTATAAAAGAAAAGTCAATTAGATCTTATATTAAAAATGAGAAAGTATTGATTAAGTTATTGCGCATATATAAAAAAAATGAAGAAGAAGAAGAAATAAGAAATGTTATTGGGTGTGGTGTAATTTCTTCAAAATATGAACATTTGATGTAGCGAGAAGTTTGAATTCGATATTCAACAAATGGGGAATGGGGAAAATCGGCACCACAAGGTGAATGGAACATAAGCGGCGAATTATGCAGTGGAAGAGCCATTGACAGCACTACAAAGGTCGACGACGTCAATCCCTTTATCAAATGCAGCTGTTCCAATGGCACTTGCCACATTACTGCGCTGTATGTATACTCTCTTCTCTTTAACTTCATTTATCATATCCGTTATTGATTGTTGATCTTCATCTTCCACTGTTTCTCGTAGGAGGGTTTATGCGTTGGATGTCGTTGGGGATATCCCACAAGAGCTATGGACTCTCACTTACCTCACCAATTTGTATGCTTTTTAACTGAAATCACTTGAAAAAACAAATTCCTGGAAAGGGTTTTAATTTTTTTATTTTGCCCACTTTTAAAATCAATGGATTCTTCCTAAAGTTTCCTCAAATTGCAATCAGGAACCTTGGCCAGAATTACTTGACCGGTTCTCTACCTCCAGCCATTGGAAATCTAACTCAAATGCAGTACATGTAAGGCCGATTAGTTAGAGGCTATTAATAATCCTCCCAATGGTTGGTCATGCTTTATGATATATGTACTTATGAAGTGAAAATTTAATGTAAATTTATCCCCATTAGGTCCCTTGGCATCAATTCTTTATCAGGGGAGCTTCCGAAGGAGTTGGGAAATCTTACCGAGTTACTAATACTGTACGTTGGCCGCTTTCCCTTGCAGCAATTTCCTTTTCCAATAGGTTTTGATTGTATCCTATTATTGGTTTCTTTTCCTTTTCCCTTCAAATTGGACTTGTTAACATATGGAGTTGACAGAGAAGAACGCCAAATAACTATGCAGCTTAATTTAAAAGCCATTCTGTTCTATAAGATTTATGATTTTTGTTGAAAAATATATCCTGATGATACTGTTCAGGATCCAACTGATAGTTGTTAATATGCAGGAGTGTTTCCTCAAACAACTTCTCAAGTTCTATTCCATCCGAACTAGGGAATTTGGTGAAATTACAGCAACTGTAAGTTCCACTGCAGTCTGTGCATCTGCTTTCTCTCTTTAGGGTATTGCTATGACCGGTCAAATTCGAGTATTGTCAGGCCTAATTGGGGGTAGTTCTCCCAAATACAACTAATTGACATGAATAACTTGCATTATATTTCGCTTCTCAAATATGTATTTGTCATACTATTTTGAATAAAAAAATTATGAACGATTTGTTCCCATGTTTGGAATTTATACATACTACATTTCAAATATATTTGATGGAAGGGTTGGCAATTTATCTTTGGCAACATTCCTGACAATGCTGTTTCACGTCAGTGTAGGAGGCTCCTTATATGCCAAAAAAGTTACAATTCTTCACTTTGTTCTGGATTATGTCAATTTATTGATTTTTGTGTGATCAGCAGATGATATAAATTTCAATGAAATTTTCTATGCAGCTATGTGGATAGTTCGGGGCTTAGTGGCCAGATTCCTACCTCTTTTGCTAATCTTAAAAACCTGGAGACAGTGTAAAAAATTCTTAGTTTCCTACATTTTATTGTCTGTCACATAATAATTATAAAATTAACAATGATATAACTTCAAAAGTTTTCCTGCTTCTACAGATGGGCTTCAGACATGGAACTCACGGGCAAGATACCTGACTTCATAGGAAATTGGTCTAAGCTTAAAGTGTTGTAAGACAATAGTATCAATACTGTTTTCCCACCTTGTAATTAGGACACTGAATCTCTTGAACATTCTGAAGTGGCATGGGAAATTCTGAATAGACTGCTTGACGTTTAATGAGCATTGAGTTTATCCAACTAATCTGCATGAAGTCTTTCAACTGTATGTGTCATTTCAAGGAATGTAATGACTTTAGTTAGAATGAAATTTGAGAAGCTTTAATCAGAAGTATCTACTGTCTCATCTTTGGAGATAATCAGTTTACAGTCCACTTGGAGTTTTAGGCTTTCTCCCTAGTGGGTTTATAAAGGAGTTGGAAATCACTTTTGATGTGAAATCTTTTCTTACAAAAGCTTGTGTAAAAAAATTATTTCTGATGTGAAATATAATACTTATTTGATGCTTGTTATATTCTTTTTTAGAAGTTTATGCTCACTGGATAGAATTGCTGTAATTTTTGTAGGAGGTTTCAAGGTAATTCTTTTGAAGGTCCAATACCATCTTCTTTGAGCAATCTGACTTCTCTTACAGAGTTGTAAGTGCCATCACTATTTACTTGCATGCATTTATACGGATTGATAGGAGCTGATTATATTTCTAACGCGGGAGAATAAGTGAATTATCTAATCGGAGTTCCTCACTGGCATTTATAAGGAATATGAAGTCTTTGACTATCTTGTAAGTTGGAAGGCACTGGCTCCCCTAATAATTCATAGTCTGCCTGCTATATAGATATATTTATTTTATTCTCTTTTCCTGTCTAGAATTTAGCATAACATTTGGTTAAAAATCTTGCAGAGTACTGAGAAATAACAATATTTCTGATTCAATTCCATCTAATATCGGTGAATTTCTAAATTTGACCCAGCTGTGAGTATTCCCTGTTCATGTAATTCTTCAGATATGTATAGGCTATCCATATATCTTAATTTGTGTTGGAGATATATAGCCGTTAGGGTTGCTGCCTTTGAAACCAGAGGTGGAGTTTCAAGGGATCTAGTAGCCTTATTACTTCATTTCTTAGTTTCTTAGTCATATTGCATGCACTTCCATGAAATATTTTTCTCTTAATGCAATTCTTTCTTGGGATTCTAATGGCTGGTATGTAGCCGTGGTCTCATATAATGGCCAATGGAAATAATGTAATGAGAAGAACAAAAGCACAGACTGTAAATTTTCTTCAACTTGTTTTTCAGAAGCCCCACCTAGTGAGATAAGGCTTGGTGATTGTTGTTGTTGTTGTTTCCCCGAAGGAAGCAAATCAGATGGTGGTTTCATTATATTTCTCCAACCCGAATAACTACTTTATTTTTTTGGACAATAGTTATTCTGCTTGATTATAGGACAAACCTTAATGCCAATTCTTTCAAATTGAAATGTTCATCAAGCTGAGTGATTTGTGAATATAACTCAATATCTTTGCCACTGGCAACCGGCTTCGGGTTAACTTGCTAGTTCACCAGGGTTCTTCACTAGTTTTCCATAATATGTTTCTGTGGTAATTAGTAATTATTGTTAATTGTAATTATTAGTCAGATCCTATTATGTAGGGAGATCAGTTTTTATTATTTTTAAATGTACCCAGAATCTGTTTCCTTTGATCAGATCCGGTTCTCCAGGGCTGTTAGGGTTCAGGTTATATTTCCTATTTTGTCTCCTATTCAGTTACTTCATGTAATCTATTTAATACTCCTTAATACATCAATAAAAGTTGATTCGGACTGTTTAGATTCTATCGGCTCCACATGGTATCAGAGCAAGATGATCTTGAACCAGTAGAGTCCCCCCAAAACGACGAGTCCGACGTCTCTCAAGGCGAGTTGAACCCTCCTGGATCTTCTGTCACACCGATGGATAATCCGTTTGAAGGGATCCTCAAATCTGACCCAAAAGCTGGTGGTCCCTTAGGGTTGACTGCTGGCATAGATGGGTCCTTAATAGTCTCTGAAAAACTCACAAAACATAATTACCGTGAGTGGAGTCAAGCCATTAAAATGGCTGTTGGTGGCAGGGGCAAATTGGAGTTTCTCACTGGTGAATCCAAGCCTCCTTCTGATGCGTCTTCTTCAGCTATGAAGCAGTAGTCCACTGATAATCTCCTTGTGTGTTCTTGGCTCATTAATGCCATGTCTCCATCCCTAAAAAAGAGTTTCATGTATCTGCCTACTGCTTGTGAGATTTGGGAAGCTGTTCGTGAATGTTATTCAGAACGTTCAAATATGTCACGCATATTCTATATTAAAAGTCAGATTTGGAAAGTGAAACAAAATGATCGTGATGTCACTGATTATTGGCTAGAATTGGTGGCTTTGTGGCAAGAATTAGATCTTGTAGATGATCTGTCATCTCTATCTTCTAATGATGTTGTTCGGCACAAGCAACGTGAAGAACGTGAGAGAATTTTCTACTTTCTAGCTGGCCTTAATCCTAAATTTGATGAGCTTCGTAGTCGAATTTTGG
This sequence comes from Mimosa bimucronata, assembly GCA_037074515.1. Lineage (NCBI taxonomy): Eukaryota > Viridiplantae > Streptophyta > Magnoliopsida > Fabales > Fabaceae > Mimosa > Mimosa bimucronata. Next base: position 45,042,954 of record CM073442.1, read on the forward strand.
GCCGGTCTCCTCTTCCCACCATTCGTGAAGTATATTCAGAAGTCCGGGATGAATCTGCCCGCCGGGATGTGATGATGCCTCAGAATCTGTCTCTGCCTGGTCCTGTTTCCTCTGACTCGTCAGCTTTTGTGAGCAAAGACTCCTCAAATGCTTCTTCCAAACCTCGGGTGCAGTGTACCCATTGCAAGAAAAATGGGCATACACAAGACAAATGCTGGGATTTACACGGGAAACCACCAGATTGGAAGCCAAGGAAACAAAAACCACGTGGGTATCATGCTTCTTCTGATGATTCTTTGCCCACAAATCTGCCTTCACAACCTGCAGATCAGTTGCCATCTTTCAGTGCTGAACAAATTGGGCAGCTGCAAGAAATTCTGAAAGTGCTTCAATTACAACAAAAGCCTTCTCATAGCTCTGCTTCCGTTGCTCATTGTGGTAATAATTTCTGTGCTCTCCTTACCGCTGTTTGTCCCTCAAAATGGATTGTTGATACAGGGGCATCTGACCACATGACTGCTGAATCTAGGCGTTTTGTTTCTTACTCTCCATGTGCTGGTCATGAAAAAATTAAAACAGCTAATGGGACTTTTTCCTCTGTTGCTGGCAAAGGGAAAATTCATCTCTCTGATTCCCTACACCTTGACTCAGTTTTACATGTCCCTCATTTAGCTTGTAACCTTTTGTCCATTAGTAAATTGACCAAGCATGCAAACTGTTCAGCTCACTTTTACTCAACTCATTGTGTTTTTCAGGACCTTTCATCGGGGAGGATGATTGGCATAGCTAAGGAGATTGATGGGCTTTACTACTTTGATGAATCCACCGTGAGTGCTTTGCAAGCAAGTTTATCAAGCGAATTTGTCTCTAGTTTTTCTAATAATGTTTCTAGTTTTTCTAATAAAGATGTGTTGTTATGGCATCAAAGGATGGGTCATCCTAGTCTTTCCTATCTAAAACATGTATTCCCTCATTTGTCATTAAATAAAACTTCTTTTTCTTGTGATATTTGTGAAATTGCTAAGCATCATCGTACCACTTTTCCTCCCTCTCCATATAAACCTACACGTCCTTTTTCAACTATTCACAGCGATGTGTGGGGTCCTGCTCGTATTCCAAATCGTTCAAATTCGAAGTGGTTTGTTACGTTTATTGATGACCACACTCGCATGTGCTGGGTCTTTCTCTTAAAGGAAAAATCTGATGTCTCCTCTGTCTTTATTGAGTTCTTCAACTATGTCCAAACTCAATTTAACTCTACCATTCAGGTTCTCTTTACTGATAATGGCACCGAGTATTTTAATCATTATTTATCAAATTTTTTCAAACAGCACGGTATTGTTCACAATAGCACTTGTCCACATAGCCCTCAACAAAATGGCATTGCTGAACGTAAAAATAGGCATTTACTTGATACTGCTCGCTCTCTCTTATTCACACATAATGTTCCTAAATTTTTCTGGGGGGATGCAATTCTTACAGCCACTCATCTAATTAATCGCATGCCTAGTCGAGTATTGTCCTATATGTCACCTATTGATAAACTTCGTGCCACCCATTCCACTACTCATCTAGATCATCAACTTCCTCTTCGAGTCTTTGGTTGTTCTGCATTTGTTCATCTCCACCAACCAAATTCTAAATTTGACCCTCGGGCTCTTAAATGTGTTTTTCTTGGATATTCCAGTACACAAAAAGGGTACAAGTGTTTTGATCCTAGTTCTAAGCGTCTCTTTGTTAGTTGTGATGTCACCTTCTCTGAATATGAGCCTTATTTCTCTCGGCCTTCAATTCAGGGGGAGAATTGGAGTGAATTTCAGCCTCACCAATTACAATCACATCCTATTCCTGAACCTATTCCTCCTTCACCACCTGAATCTGAATCGGTACCACCTGAGACAGCACCATTGTCTGATCCCTCACCTACACGGTGTCATAATAACACACAGCAGAGACATATATTTTTAAAGAAACCTTTTAAAGTTTACATTCGGCGGACTCAACAAGGCAGAACAGTTCATAATTCTGAAGCTATGACAATCACTGAGCCGGTGGCAGGTCTAGAACCCAAGAACCAGAATATGGACAAGCCAATTGCACTCAGAAAGGCATCCCGTTCCTGCACCTCACATCCTATTGAGAGATTTGTATCCTATGCAGCTTTGTCTCATAATTACAATACCTTTGTTGCTAATCTCGACAGGGTCACCATTCCAAAGAACATTTATGAGGCTCTTGAAGTGCCAGAGTGGAGAAATGCTGTGATGGAGGAAATGACAGCACTCAAACGAAATGATACATGGGATTTGGTGGATTTACCTAAAGGAAAAAAGGTTGTAGGATGTAAATGGGTTTTTAACCCAAAATACAATCCTGATGGATCTTTAAACAAGTATAAGGCCCGGCTAGTTGCAAAAGGGTTTACTCAAACCTATGGCCTGGATTATGGTGAAACATTTGCACCTGTGGCAAAGTTGAATACGATAAGGGTATTATTGTCTTTGGCAGTCAACCTTGATTGGCCTCTTCTCCAATTAGACATTAAAAATGCCTTTCTCAATGGTGATTTGAAAGAAGAGGTTTATATGTCTCTTCCTCCAGGGTTTGACCGAGGCACTAATCAGGTTTGCAAATTGAAGAAGTCCCTCTATGGCTTAAAACAATCACCCCGTGCGTGGTTTGATAGGTTTTCAAAGGTCTTAAAGGCTGAAGGGTTCAAGCAAGCATTGTCTGACCACACCATGTTTGTCAAGAAAAATGGTGAACGAACAACCATCCTCATTGTATATGTGGATGACATTATCCTCACAGGTGATGATGTGAACGAGATGGAGAGGGTTAAAGCCGCATTAAATAAGCAATTTGAAGTTAAAGACTTGGGAAAGCTAAAATACTTTCTGGGTATGGAAGTGGCCAGGTCCCAAGAAGGAATTTATGTGTCACAGAGAAAATACATCCTTGATCTTCTCAAGGAAACTGGTATGCTTGGATGTAGGCCAAGCAAAGTTCCTATGATTACTAGGAAAAAGAAGCCTAAGAAAACAAAGGAAGGAGGGGATAAAGATGTGCCGAAACCTGAAGATGCTGATGCTGATAAAGGAAGGTATCAAAGATTGGTAGGAAGACTCATTTATCTCTCACACACACGGCCTGATATTGCATATGCCGTGAGTGTTGCAAGCCAACACATGCATTCACCAAAAAAGAAGCATATGGAGGCTGCATATAAAATTCTTCGTTATCTGAAAGGAACCCCTGGCCGAGGACTATTTTTTAAGAAAAATAATGACAGAGGTGTAGAAATATACACTGACGCAGATTGGGCTGGTTCTCAAGAGGATAGCAGATCAACATCTGGCTATTGTACCTTCGTGTGGGGAAACCTAGTTACTTGGCAAAGTCAAAAACAGAGAATTGTGTCCAAGAGTAGTGCAGAATCTGAGTTACGAGCACTAGCTCAAGGTATTATGGAGGGTCTCTGGGTGCAACGGGTCATGGAAGAAGCTATGGTACAAGTGGAATTGCCTTTAAAGTTCTACTGTGACAATAAGGCAGCGCTAAATATGGCTCTTAACCCAGTTCAACACAGCAGATCGAAACATGTGGATGTTGACAGGCATTTCATCCGTGAAAAGGTGGAAGAAAATATAATTTGTCTTTCCTATGTTCCAACCAAACAACAAATCGCAGATGTGCTCACAAAGGGACTTGCTGAGGACTTATTTGAAAAGTTTGTTAGCAAGTTGGACATGATTAGTATCTATGATCCAACTTGAGGGGGAGTGTGGTAATTAGTAATTATTGTTAATTGTAATTATTAGTCAGATCCTATTATGTAGGGAGATCAGTTTTTATTATTTTTAAATGTACCCAGAATCTGTTTCCTTTGATCAGATCCGGTTCTCCAGGGCTGTTAGGGTTCAGGTTATATTTCCTATTTTGTCTCCTATTCAGTTACTTCATGTAATCTATTTAATACTCCCTAATACATCAATAAAAGTTGATTCGGACTGTTTAGATTCTATCGGCTCCACAGTTTCTCCTTTATTCTCTTCAATAATATGCTCTTTATGTAGCAGAAAATGGTTTGAGTCAACTATCCATCTAATCTTTCAAACGTATATTATTACTTTCAATGTGGAAAAAGATCAATGGTCTTGAATCATGTTCATGTTCCAGATCCAGATGATTATATATGCTGGTTCTTGCAGGGATCTGAGCTTCAATAGCGTCATAGGACAGATTCCGGGATCACTTTTCAATCTGAGTTCTTTAACACACTTGTAATAAATATGCTCTGCCTAAGTAATTGAATTATGGATTTCCTGATGTGCTTTCATGATTGGGTTAGAGCATGATTCTTTTTTCTCTAATTTCAGGTTTCTGGGTAATAACAAACTCAGTGGTATAATCCCTACTCAGATAAGCCCAACTCTTCACAATGTGAGTATTCTTGATATATTTGGAGTCTACAGCATTGTAGTGCATTACAAATGAAATTTAATATATATTATTTATAAGCTTTTGTGCAACTGTATTAACATTATTGAATATGCTTAACAAACTTTAGAGGGTGGCTATGTATCTTCTGCACGGCACCTACATTCTAATATGCTAATTATGTATACATATAAAAAAAAGATTAGGATATATACAGGTTCATTACCATGGTTTTTGTTAACATGAAAGTTGGTGCAATCATGTCAATTCTAACCTTATGCTACTGATACTATGGTACTTGTAACTAAAGGCTTAATTTTTTAATGTATTGTCCGTCATCCATATGGTATTTACTCAAATAACTTAAATGACTGCTTACAGAGACTTGTCTTACAACAATCTATCAGGAAACCTCCCTGCTCTTGGGTAAACCAACAAAAGCAACAACTGTAAGTAGTTTGGTATTGTTATGATTTCTTCTTTTTGCACCACTTTTTTTGTCTTTCTTGATAGTTTCGAAAGTTCCGTCTTTCCCTTTAAATCTTTAACTGGAAGCTCCTTGTAACTTAAAATATGCGATTCTTTATTTTCAAATCATATATAGATTTAGTGTATCTTTTCGTTACAAGTTTATATTTTCTTTATAGAATAAAACTGTGAGATATTGAGGGAGACAATAGGTCTATCTCTTGTGACCTAGAATAATGCAACAATAAAACAAAATACCCAGATTTTGTTGACTTTAATGATGCGATACAAGAATAACGTAAATATCCAGAACTTTGTAAACAACATTTGGATGAAATTCATGATAACAGAATTATGGGAAAAAGCAATTGAGCCCACTTTAAGAAATGAAACTGTTATCTCAGAAACAATTTGAATTTATGCTACGACAGTCAATAATAGAGACTATTTATCTTCTAAGGGGCTTGATGGAAAAGTATAGGAGTAAAGAAACAAATTTAAATATAGTTTTCATTGACCTGAAAAAATTCTTGTGATTGATTATCGAGAGAAGTGGTATGGAAAGCCTTGGAAAAGAAAGTGTTTGTGTTGCAATTATTAGACTATATAACATATGTATGAGGGGGCAACACCTCGTTTGGGGATGCCTAAATGTGAAACAAAATACTCCCTTCTAAGGATTGGTTTGCATCAAGGATCATCCTCGAGTCCTTAATGGTTTGACCTGGTTTTGAATATTCTACCTAAGCACATACAAGAGAAAATCATCAAGTACTTGCTATTTGTATATGATAATGTCTTGATTGAGGAGTGATGAAAAAAAGTTGATTTTAAATTTGAGCTTTGGAGATGAACTTTGGAATTGAAGGTTTTCCACTTTAGGAGCTAGATGGAGTATATGCTCTGAAATTTAATAAGAGAGAAGTTAGATATGATTTAGAGGTAAAAATTGGTGATCTAACCATATCACAAGTTCCAAGTTTAGGCATCTAGGATTGATATTACAAGATGAAAGTGAAGTTGATGGAGATGTTATATATGGGATACAAGTCAGGTGAGGGGGTTGAAATGGAAGATGACATCATAAGTAATTTGCGACTGCAAAATGCATACTAAGTGTAAAGAGAAGTTTTACCAAACTTGTATAGGATCAATGATACGGTATGGTAGTGAATGTTGGGCTTTAAATGGGTGAGAGCAAAAGATAGATGTGCATATTTTTGTACGCAACAGGGCAAACACATGCTACAATTTTTTTTTTAAATATGCTTATTTTTATTGGGTTAATCAATGTACTTTTCTCAAAAGTGCATCTGGCACTATATACTAATTTTTGGTCCAAAAATGCATATGAACTTCTTTAAATGGGATGTCAACTCCGTTAACTTGGTAAACTACAGTTATATTTCCGTCTTGTGGGCCCACATCACTGTTTTATAATTATTGTTTAAAGAAGTTTATGGGTATTTTTGAACCTAAAAGATAGTATCTGGTGCTAGATGCACTTTTAAGAAAAGTTCATAGGCATTTTTTACACTTATTAAAATAATCATACAAAAGTATATTGTGGGACCCACTAACTCAAAAAGTTATAGCGGTTTACAACATTTAATGGGGTCGCATTTTTTCCCCATTTAAAGAAGTTCATGAGTATTTTGGGACCTAAAGATAGTATATGGTGCCAGACGCACTTTTGAGAAAAGTACATGGGTATTTTTGACTCTTAACCCTATTTTTATTTGTAACAATGTCGAAGTTAATCTCCCTCCCCACTTTGATAAAATATTTCAGTTTTGCCCCCCCCCCCAATCACATGCTAATTTTTAGATTTGTCCCTCGATCATATTTGGTCACACAAGAAAAGATAAGAGCCTTGCTAACTGTATATGAGGAAAATCTATTGTGGCATATATCTAGGAGAATGATTCAAAACTATTTATGGTCACGGCCAAGGAAGGCCGATAAAGGTACCACTAAGGAAAGTTGAACAAATGGTCCTTATTCCATTGAAGTGATGTAAAGGCAGATCAAGAAAGGCACTCAAGAAAGTTATTAAATGAGATCTCTTTATCAACGGTATATTGAAAGAGCTGGTTATTGTAAGGCTGGCAATAGTGCTAAATAAGGAAAACATATGCTTCTAAATAAAACATGATATTGAAAGAAAATGGTAGACTTAAAGGCAATATAGCATGGTATAAATAGAGGCAAAGAAATTCACTATACTATGCAACCTTTTAATTTGTGCTCGTATGCATAAATTTACATTACCAATATGTGAGTTGACATTTATTGCAGGTTGTCTTATATTTAAAATTTAAAAGACATAATAGTCAAGCTAAAATCCAATTTAGGTTAGTAACTTATTATGTAATATCTTTGGTAGTTGCAATCATTAACTTTATAGTTATAGTAAGTTTCATTCTCTCTAATTTTTTCCATACATACTAAAATTGTCATGTCTCATTATCATTGTTAAAGCGAATTAAAAGTTCAGTAGATGCTTTCATGTCAACAACAACCAAGTCGTGTCCCATTAGGCGGTAATGCTTTCCTGTCATTGTTGAAAAATCATATAATAAACTGGAGTGAGGATTAGCTGTTCCTTTTTTTTATACATTAAGATGCATTTTAAATATTTGCTTGCTTATATATTATGGTGAAACTAACAGCTATTTTTATGTGTCTGATATGCAGAAATTTGGTTGCTAACAACCTGAAAATAGAAAATTCAAATAGCAGGTTATTCTTTTGCCTTTTATTTAATGATGACGCACGCACGCACATTTGTTCAGTTGAAACTTACTGGATATCATTTTTCTTTTTGCACAATAATGTTACTCTCGATCTCATTTTAGTCCTTTTATTTCCTGTTGAATCAAGAGTTATAGGTCTGTTGCATGTTATTTTGAAGATTTTGACAAACTTCTGCATCATCCGAAACATTTGTTCTTCAAGCATTAACCTAGTGCCTTATTGCTCAAACGATGGTTTTGCCATGGCTCAATCCTGATTGTGTGTATATAAAATTGTGCGAGATATTAATAAAGTTATAATTGAGTTTTATCGCTAACTGATCGAGAGTTAAATATAGTAAGGATGGACATTTTTGTATGCCACAGAAGAGACATTCTGACATTGTGAAGTAATGATAATAAAAATATAGTTGACAGCACATGAAATATTACTCAGTCAACTTTTCGTTGTCATGCTGAAGGGAGCATTAAAGAGTTTCTTCTCATCGAAAAAACTTGAAGTAAATTCCTTAATATGTACATATTTAAATAAACGCTCTTTTTCTCTTGCAGTGGCCTTCCTTCTGGACTCAATTGTTTGCAGCAAAATTTTCCTTGTTTTCGTGGTGCTGCAGTATGTAAGTACTTCTTTTAGCTGTAGTTTGCAATTACGAACATCAATATATCAATGTGAACTATAAAATTTGTTGCAAAAATGTACTATTCGCAAGTTATAAATAGTGCTTTTCATTCCTCATATTTTGTGCAATTCTTAAGCAAACGTATCTTGTTAATATCAGAGGGGAAGAGTAATCTCACATAGCCTTTATGAATGCTATTATTGAGATTATAAAGTGTAGACCAAGATACTTTCTCCTTCAGAACTCCAATAAGGTAAACTTCAAAATCGTTATCTTTTCTTTAATTGACATGAAATCTCTTCCCACATCTTTTTCAAGACTTCCATTTATCCAAATGGCATACTTGTTTTCAAGTTTCGACCAATATGATGCGTGCAGAACTTCAGGGAATGGGTTATATTTGATATACTGTATGCAATGAAGGATGGCATATAATTTTTCACACTGTATGCAATGAAGGATGACAAGTAATTTTTCACACCGCTGGTTGACTAAATTTTATTTACTAGATTCCAATTCAGCATCACAACTATTAGACTTCATTGACACATGAAAGTCTGTTGCTATTTGAAATCCCTACTCTTTCCTCCCCCCCCCCCCCCCCCAAAAAAAACAACAAAAAAAAATTATGCCTCCTTCGTTTTTTTCCCTTGTCTTTTGTCCCATTCCAGGGAAATCGTGTTTTGAAGGATTTTAACATAAAAAAGGAAGCTGGGGGTGCCTCTTTTAGAGCTGTCCAAAAGGATTTTCGGGTTTATGTGTCAGAAAACTTTCTTGAGATCCATCTCTTCTGGGCTGGAAAAGGGACTTGCTGCATACCAAGTCAAGGTACTTTGGTCCTCTGATTTCAGCTATCAGCGCCACCCCAGGTAAAACTTTACAAAGTAGTATGCATTCTAGAAGTTCAAGTATTGATTTACCAAAATGTCAAATGGTGATGCGTGACCTTGATATGTCCTGTTTATGTGTTGAATAGATTTCATTCCCACAGTCAGTAACAAACCTCCAGGCAGTACAAAGAACAGAACCGGTCTGATTGTGGGAATTGTTGTTGGTGTTGGAGTCCTAGGTTTTCTGTCTGTTCTAGCGGTTTTCTGTATCATTCAGAGAAGAAAGCGTCATGGAGATGGTGAAGAAGGTAAAAAAGCTGCTGTATATACCTGACTATTTGAATTGTAATTGTGCAGTTTCATGAATTTTTTTTTCAGATTGTAGTCAGTGGTTGTTCATGCAACAATTCGTTAAATTATGGGATGTACCTTAATTTGTGTTTGTCCACAATGACCAGACACTTGCCAATTTCATCAAAGCATTTTTCTATCATTGTGTGGGTTTTCCACCTAAATCTAACCAAAAGATTACGAGAAACATGAGTTCAATTCAACTTTAAAGTGCAAGCGTAGAGTTCCTGTTACCTTTGTTCTCTTCGATCTTTATTTGTTGCAAAGTAGGCATGGTAATGCAAGTTTTTCTGCTAACTTTATCTCAAAATGTCGATAATAAGAGACTAAACTCCATCAATTTCTATTTCCATTCATAACCCTTTTCATGTTAAATTTGCAGAGTTTTTAGGTATTGAGACAAAGCCATACACTTTCAGCTATTCTGTGTTGAAGAATGCTACAGATGACTTCAATCCTAGCAACAAACTGGGAGAGGGAGGTTTTGGACCTGTTTATAAGGTAAGTATTCTATGATGGTATTTGTCATAAAAATGCATTGCATTAGTATGCCTCTTCATTATCTACTTTACTCATGGGATTTATGGGGTTGTAGAAATAAATACTTTTTGATAAGGCACATTAGCGTTGTGCGATCCATATAAACGATCACACCTAATGGGATAAGGCTCTGTTGTTGTATGAATAAAATCTTTTAGGGCTTTATTGTGGTGAAGAAAAAAGATTTTTTTTAATGGTATCTGAACGCAACATGAGCCTTTATTTAATATAATAATCACTTTCCCTTTTTATATTAGGGAACACGTAATGATGGTAGAGCAATTGGTGTGAAACAACTATCTGTAGGATCTCATCAAGGAAAGAGCCAGTTCATAGCTGAAATTGCAACTATATCTGCTGTGCAGCATCGTAATCTTGTTAAATTATATGGATGTTGCCTTGAAGGAAATAAAAGACTTCTTGTCTATGAGTATCTAGAAAACAAGAGTCTTGATCAAGCATTATTTGGTATGATGTCATGATTATGTTCTTTTTCTACTTCTTGCATTTGTTCAAGTTCCTGTGTATGTCTCAATGCTTACTTTTTGTTTATATCTACCAATTTTAGTATGTATGTCACTTTCATGCTGCAGAAAATTGTATAACTCTCAGCTGGTCCACACACTTTGATATCTGCATGGGTGTAGCTAGAGGTTTAGCTTATTTTCATGAAGAGTCTAGGATCCGAATAGTGCACCGTGATGTAAAGGCTAGTAATATTCTACTTGATCATGAACTTACTCCCAAAATATCAGATTTTGGTTTGGCCAAATTGTATGATGATAAAAAGACCCATATAAGCACCCGTGTGGCTGGGACAATGTAAGCCATCATGACTTAATTTCATCTTTCCTTTAAAGTTAGATAAATTTTATGCATGTTTCATTTGTTTCTGCTAATACTTGCATACTTTGTTTTGATAAACTCTAAATAGTGGATATCTTGCTCCGGAGTATGCCATGCGAGGGCACCTTACAGAGAAAGCAGACGTGTTTTCATTTGGCGTTTTGGCCTTAGAAATAGTTAGTGGGAGGCCAAATTCTGATTCAAGCCTGGAAGGGGAGAAGATGTATCTTCTAGAATGGGTATGTACTACCTCTTTGTTTCCTTTCATTTGTTAGGAACATAGGATGCATTTGGTTTCTGAAAACATTTTCTCAGAACATTGTTTCTGAAAACAACCCTGTGGAACATGTCTAAATGTCTCCAATATCGATTGAAAGCCTATTTGTATTAGCTTTTGAAGAATAGCTTATGAAAAAATTGCTGGAAAAGTGCTGTTAGATAATAGATTTAAGGATGATATATTTTGTGAGAAAAAAGTTTTTGATGAAATGAGAGTGTTTGGATGATTGTTATGAGAATGCCTTTTTTATATGTAAATTACTAAAAAAGGACATAAGATTAATGTTTTGGGAAAGAGAGAGGATAAGGGTATTTTTGGTATATTATTATGATATGTGTAATGATGGCATATCTCTGCCTTGTACTTCTCACAAAAGCATAAATTTTACAGCTAGGTTTTGATGCCCCCAACACCTAGGTTTTGATTTTAAAAGTGTTTTTCCAATTTTTTGGAGTGTTTGGGTGATTTCCTTTTCAGGTTTGGCCAAGAAAAGTGTTATTTTTATGGGTTGCCAAACCTGCACTGAGTGCGGTATTGAGTAACACTTGACTCACTTTGTTGGGATTGTGAATAGCTCACTTTTGTCTGGAAAAGTTCTGATGTGGTTCTCATCGTCAAATTACCTTTCCATTCACTTCATCCCATATTCTTTAGCTGTGGCACAGAACATAGAATCTTGTGCTATCATCTTTCCCCTTTTTTGAGAACTAATTCCCATAATCTTATCCTTTACAGCTTAAAAGAAAAAGCAGTCTGTTTTGGCCAATAGAAAACCCATTCATTAATCAAATAATACCAGCCACAAGTTCACAGAAGCACGACAAAATTAAGTAACCATAAAAAACAGAAAAAACATAAATATTTCCAAAATAAACAAATGACAATAATCATCAGCAAAAGCTGTAGCGGCTTAGGAGGTCTGAACACCCAATCTGGAGGAGATCACCCTTCCAATGAAGTTTTAGCAACCCAAACGTCGATTAAATTTACTTCCTAGTGAATCCATGTGCAAGAATGGTTCCTGAAAAGATTTCCTGATAGTATGTTCTCCAAGATAATGTTCAGCGATTTATGGGCCTTGGATTAACTAGATTCAATTTTTTTCTTGGTTGACAGGCTTGGCAGCTGCATGAAAACAACTGTATATTTGGACTGGTAGATCCTAAACTATCAAAAGGTTTCAACGAGGAAGAAGTAAAAAGGATTGTAGGGATAGCTCTTCTGTGCACTCAATCATCACCGTCATTAAGGCCAGCGATGTCCCGTGTTGTGGCAATGCTTTCGGGAGACATCGAAGTGAGCGCTGTAACTTCAAAGCCTGGATACTTGACAGACTGGAAATTTGATGATGTGAGCAGCTTCATGACTGGCTTGGCCACTAGGGGATCAGAGACAAGCCAATTTAGCTCATCCACAAGCACCAGCACAGTAAGTGTTGCACACCAGTCTCCTGGAGATGATTCTAAACCCATCCTTCGTCAGATTATTAGTGACGGTAGGTGAGAATTGATTGATCATGCATGTCTTCTATTTTTTGGTTCTTAATTCCTGTGAATAACATCCACAAGAGAATGAGGTTGGGCTTCAAAATTCTGTCCTTGGTTTTCTTTCTTCCTATCCTTTATTGTTTATCTTTACATTCGAATGTGTTGTTAAATATTTAGCCTCTTCATTTGTGATGACATCCCGGGTTGGTGCGTAAATAAAATTTTTTTACTCATCAATATCAATGTAAAATTTTTTATGAATCATATTAACTTAAAATGATGAGGACTGAGTTGCATAAGTTAAAATTCATAAAGTGAGTTTTATATGAGCATTTAAATCAAAGCTTTAGTGATCAAATCATACCTTCTTCTTGTAACGAATTTAGCTTGCTTCAATATAACCATGTTATTCATTAATCACTATTACCAATTACTTAAGTTTTGTAAATGTCTATAATGCAACTAAATATTTTTTGTTGTTGCAATAACTAAATATTTTGCCCAGAGCAGTTGAAGTTGGATCTCTATTCCACAAGTAGGACTTTGGTCTGGATCAGCAAGAACCAAAGGCTAAAGCTTACTTGAATCCCTCCTCACGTTTTCATTAACCTGTACTACCCCCAGTGCCTAATATAATATTTAAAATCTCCATTACTAATTATAAAAACAGGTTGATTTTGGTCTTAAATATGAATTTTTTTTTATCTCTTATATTTACATTTTTTAAACCGATTTGTCTAATTTATAATTTAATATATACAAGTTTTTTCAGAAATATCTTGTGACATATGCTATAATTAAATAGTTTATTTAATTGTTTTAATCTCTCTAAATTAGTCAATTGAATTTTATAGTAAAGACAAAAAGCAATTATTTTGCAATGTAATTTGAACCATAAATTAGATCTTACAATCAATACCACTATAATATTATCTTATAATTGTTTTTGTGTGGTTTGGTTAGACTTATATCCAAGGAATAAGTCCTTATTTTTTAGCAAAAGAACTTAAAATTGTGGGTTGGAATTTTTGCTTGTTTGGTTTGACATAAATTGAATTTAACTTATATCTTATAAGTTAAAAATAAGCACAAGTTGATTTATGTGACTTATGGGAAAGAAATATGTCATGACCCCAAATCTGAGTCGTGACCGGCGCATAGGTTAAGCCAATAATTATACCTAGCATAGCAAGCCTTCAACAAATATGCCATAGTAGTTGTGATATCACAGAATCTTCAAAACATTTATTGTCACCTGAAAAAAATAATAAGGAGTGAGGTGAGTCTACCACTGACTCAGTGAGAGCACAAATAGTAAGGTGTTTGAAGGGAAGCAAATGCACGAGTTTTTTGAAATATAGTTTTTAAGAAGATAAAAGAATTTATTTAAATAAAACATTTTCGATATACCACTCAACGGTGGGGAATAACATTCCTACTATAGTATAACTCATGTGGGGAATAAGCGTCCCACTATATATTCATATAAATATAACCTGTAGGGAATAACCGTCCCACTATATGTAACTCCCGTGGGGAATAACTGTCCCACTATATATCGTCCCCATATATATATACACCATATTCACATATAATATATCTTATGTACCATCTTTATAATATCTTCACACACACATATATAATATGTTAAGATATAAACGAATTTCTCAAAGAAATAAAAGACATCTTCCAAAATAAATGAATTAATCACTCAAAACTTTAGGTGGAAGTTTTAAAAAGAATTTATAACTCACGATAAAAGGAAACACCATTTGAAATAAAGAAACAGTGAATGAGCGAAAAGAAAAAAAAAAGAATCACATTGAACCCACAAGAAAAAAAATCAATTAAGAAATTACAAAGAGATCAAAATAATTGAAAGGAAAAAAAAAAAAAGAATTTGACATGATCATATCCATTCGTTCTATTAGAATCAAGAAGAGGTAAAACACTTTGAAATTTGTTTCCTAATAAAATATTTGGGATAAAAACATAGTAAAACTGAAAAACGAAATGTGCCACCTTACTATCTATACCCTCACCCGTTAGGGTTAGGACCAATCGTATAGATCCTTTTTAACCACACTAGGGCTGACCACCTATTAAGAAGTCTCCACGAGCATTACAATTACGGTGAGATTTCATTTTGTGAATCAAATTCCTTAGGTCTGGAAGCAATTCTCCAAGGAACGATAGTGATATCCCCCAATTTAACTATACTAAGATTCAGCAACTTGCATGAGGAGTCCTTATGAGTAACACCTTATGTACTAATGTATTTAGATTGAGGATGGCGAAGAACAAGAGAAGCATAGAAGTACGCACAATCTTGCTTCCAAAACTGTTCAAAAGCTCTGAGTGGCATCATGGGTATGAAGCAAAGGATTGAATTGTTTTGTTTTGTTTGTCTTTTTTTTTCCCCCTTTTTAAGAGTGCCGCCGCTAGGAGAGTATTATACGAGTAGGGATATGAATAACAGGATTGTAAATATTTCAATAAGATCTCCTTGTTGTTAAAAAAAAAAACATTAATAAATTTAAAAATAAGTTAGGTGGATATTGAAGAAAAGATTTAGGATTTACGGTTTCCCCAAAAGTTTAAATGTAATTTTATCATTATACTTGAAAAAAAGAAATACAAATTAAATGAACGATGCAGAATATTCCAAAATGTCTCTTTGGTGGCTCATTTACTCATACTTATCAAATATATCAAATATAGCCCGCAGACCTATCTTAACTTATTTGGATTTTTTTAAAACAAAAAAAAAATTCTGGATCCAAACTTACTAATCAAATATCAACTCAAAGATATCCAAAATAAATTTTAAATTTTTTTATCACTTTAAGAGTTTGTTGGGATATTAGATATGAGCTAAATAAATATCTTTATGATTTCAAGATTTTCTTTTAAACAAATGCTGCCGTTTTTTTCTTAAAAATTTAATTAACTTTTAATTACTATATATTTTTTTTGGATCGTTACAAAATATGAGCTTATTACTGTTATGGGAGTGAGCAATGGGGCCCAACTTGATTCGCAAACCACCAATGCGCTGCGTAGGTGGATCATCCCTGTTATATACGTACTCCCTTTCTTTCTTTTCCTTTATTTTTTCAAATATATATTTTTTTAACCTATTCCTCCTTCATTCCTAAATACTCGCCCCGTTTGTAAATATATACCTTATTTAGAGAGGTGGTCTTTTTCTTAAATATATTAATTTAAGTTTCCATTTTATTATGTTCGCAAATAATTTTGATTAAATTTCCATTTTATTTTGTTTGCAAATAATTGTAATTAAATTTCCGTTTTAATTTTTTTTTGGCAGATAATTTTAATTTTTCACTCAAAATAATCATAATTCAAAGATTTAATGGATAATTTTAATTTAGTTATATTATTCTCTAAAGTTCATGTCCTTTTTGTTCATTTTCATCTTAAACTTACTTTTCAAGATAATCCATTCAAACATGTTTCAAAGTTCAATTGATCTATAAGTCATTTTTTTCACGGCTAATCCAAACATAAAAGTCATTATACAATCTGACTTATATATAAGTCACTTTTCCAGATGTCAATTCAAACACACATTTTTCACCAACATCATGAACTCGTGCATATCATACTTGAAAAGGACCAAACTGACAACCTCAACGAAGAGGATTGTATGGATCATTAGTAGTGTTGTTTCTGCCTGACATAGCTGGCGATAGAGGGAGACTTGGCAAAAGAGTGACTTCTTAAAAAAAATAAACAATAAAATAAAACATACCCGTCTATCTTGTTTTTTTTTTGACAAACAGGCCAAATGAGATTAATAATAAAAGTTAAAGTACATCATAAAAGTAAAGTCAAAGGCAACAAGGAAGATGAAAAAGGAACGACATAGGAAGGATCAACTACTATTATATCTACAACTAGTAAAAAGGGATAAAAAACTATAATATCCTCCAAGACTATATTACCATTTCCTTTTCTTTTATTATCCACTTGGGCAACTTGCTTGATTGAAGTCAACAACTGAAGAGCAGAGATCCCAGATGGCAATAATGAGGACTTTACTATCCAAGAGATAGACGAACGAAGACATTTGAAATTGAACAGATGATCCCCTCACTGTCTTCGGATCCATTTAAAATGTTGTAGTAATTGACCCTGGAGGCATATCCAAGAATGACACAAGGTAACATGGTTATTCTTGACTCTATAAAGAACAATGGTCCAGTTGCTGCTGTTCATAGGTTGATTCAAAGGCCACACAAAATTACTTTGAACCACAGGAACATTATGCTGATTTTGAGAGGTGGCTAGCTCAGAGAATGATAGAATACCTTTGATCTCTTGCACAACAGTGAGAGGAGAAGATGTCCTTCCCTCATGTAAGGCAATGTTTCTCTTCCTCCAAATAACATTGACGAGAATTATAATACCTTTCAAAAGAGTTAAAAGATTATCTTGATATAAGTTAGTAAGGGTACCCTTCAACCATTGATGGAATTGATGAATGCTAATGTTGTCAAATTTTATGAGGAAGCATTCAAACCAAACTGCTCTAGAAAAGGGGCATAGGTAGAATAAATGCTCAAGAGTTTCCTCTTGATGGCAACCAAACAAACATAGCCCAGAAACATTATGATGACGGTGTTTCAAAATGTCACATGAAGGAATGGCCTTATGCATCAATTTCCAAATGAACAAAATGTATTTAGGAGGGAGAGAAATAGACCACAAGTACTTCCAAAAAGAATCTTGAGTCCCAGAATAGCATTGTTGGAGACTTAAAGAAAAACTATCCTTGACGGTATAAATTCTAGACTTACTTCCAGCCCAAAATAATTGATCAGGAATTTTAGAGAATGAGAGAGGAATATTTGTAATCACACAAGCCACATTTGGAGGGTAAAGAGACTGCACCAAAGGATGATTCCATTGTATAGGATTCCATCCAAAAGGATATGCAGTAAGAGATCAGCCACTACTTGAGATTCTCAGAAGAGGCTGATCCTGATTGCATCTACCACCACAAAGGGTGGTTAAGAGGAATGGAAGAACCAAATCCCACTTTCCATTAAAGTTTGTTGACAATAATATCTGCATAATTTGCTATTCCTGTCCAAATCCATACTGCATTATAGGGCTTTTTGATAATAGATGGTTGATTGGTGTTAATGTATTTCACCTTTAAAGTGGATACAAGAAGAGATGGATAAGAGGATGTGAGAATTCTCCATACATTTTTTGCTACTAAAGCTTTGTTGACCACATGAGAAGGACGAATTCCCAAACCCCCTTCATCTATTGGTAAATAAAGCTTGTCCTTGCTATTGAGATTCTTGAGACAACAAATGCGCTTTCCATGCAGCTGTGCGCCGTTCAACCATCTCCTGAACATGATTGTAGATCTGAGGTTCATCTCATCCTGAACCAATCCAGGTTCCAAGATACTTACCTAACTTTGCAGAGAAACCAATTTACAAAAACTGGGATAATTGAATTTTGACAACACGAGGAACATTTTCACTAAATATTATAAAGGATTTAGTCAAATTTAATTCCTGACCAGACAAGCCACAGCATACATTTAAAACATGTTTAACTGAGTCACAACACTGCTGAGTGGCTTCGAAGAAGATAATGGAGTCATCCGCATATAGTAAATGGGATATAGCTTGAGCATTAGTGCATATTTTTATTCCTTTCCAATGGCCTAAAGATTATTGATGATTGATTAAACATGACAAAACATTTGTAGAAATGATGTAAAGAAATAGTGAAAGAGGATCTCCCTGACGAATACCTCTTGATGGAAAAATGGTCTGAGAGATATTTCCATTGAAAAGAACATGATATTGCACTGTAGAGAGATACTGCTGAATAAGATTAATCCATTTCAACAGAAAACCCATCCTTTGCATGATTGCTTTAATAATTTCCCAAGATAATTTGCCAAAAGCTTTTGAGAAATCAATTTTTAAAGCAGTTAATTTCTTTCTACCTTGTCGAGCAGTATGGATTTGGCTCATTAGATCTGCTGCAAGCATGATGTTATCAGAGATAAGTATGCCTTTTATGAAAGCACTTTGATAGGGAGAAATCAATTTTTCAAGAGGCTTTTTGAGCCTATTGCTGAGCACCTTAGAGATGATTTTGTAAACAACGTTACAAAGACTAATTGGACGCAAATCTTTGAAACTTCGAGGTTTATCAGTCTTTGGAATGAGAGTGATATGGGTCTTATTAAAAGAAGAAAGCAAGTGTTCAAATTCCCAAAAAGCACAAACCATATTGAAGATGTCTTAATGAAGCAACATCCAATGCCTCTGAAAGAAGTCAGCATGGAATCCATCAGGTCCTGGCGAGCTATTTTTAGGTAAAAAGAAAACAGCTTCCTTAACTTCCAACATAGAAATCGGAGCCATGAGATGATCAATGTCATATTCATCAAGAGTAGGCATAGGAATTCCCTCCAAATCAGATAGTATTTCATCTAAATTTCTACTATCCAAGGAGTGGTACACACCACTAAAATGACAAAAAGCCATTTCACGCAATTCAGTTTGATTATCTATCCACGAACCATAAGATTTTTGAAGACATTTAATTGAATTTTTCGCAGCTCTTCTATTAACAAAGGAGTGAAAATATTTTTTATTTCGTTCCACCTGAACATGCCATTTGATTTTTGCCCTTTGCTCCTAGTAACTAAGTTCACAACCATATAAAAGTTCTAGCTTATGTTGACCTTCAAAGAAGGCACTTCTAAGATCAAGGGATGGGAATGAGTTAAGAGATATAGAAGATGATAAAGCTGCCACTTTTTTCTCTATTTCTCTTATACGATGAGAGAGGTTTCCTATTTGATTCTTGCTCCAATTGACTAGAGTAGAAAGAGTGCTACTGAGTTTGCATTGCACTTTGAAACAAGGGGAACCAGAATGAGAATTTTGATAGCATGAAGAAATAATGCTAGCGCATTCCGGGAAATTATACCAGTAAGCCTCAAATTTCTTTATTCTTGCCTTTGTAAAAGAGACTTTAGTGGAAAGGAGAATAGGGCTATGATCTGAGGCAACAAGAGGTAAAGTACATACATGAGATGAGGGAAAGACAATGATCCAGCTGATGTTGCAGAAAGCCATGTCAATTTTTTCTAAAACAATATCATCACCAGATCTATTGTTGCTCCATGTATTTGCTGGTCCTTGCTGAATTAAATTGACCAAATTGCAACTATTAATGCATTCTTTAAAAGCCGAGATACCACTTGAGGAGCCCCTGTTACTGAGTTTGTATTCTGAAGAGAGCAGTTGATTAAAATCACCAATAAGTACCCATGGAGCATCTATTAATTGAGATGTTGCAACCATCCAAGTCCATAACACATACTTCAAAGAGGAGCAAGGAGGACCATAGATAAAAGAGACATAGTATGAGGGAGTAGTAACATTTCCATTTACTTTGCAATGGCAAAAGTAAGGGGACAGATCAAGAATATCAACATAAATATCAGAGTTCCAGGCCAAGATGGTACCCCCTCCCTTTCTAACAGCATCAGTACCAACATATCCAATGTAGCCTAAATCCAAGAGAGGTTGACAAGCAGCAGAGACAGATATCTTTGTTTCAGAAAGATATATGAAATCTGGTTTATGCAGACTCACGAATCATCTGCATCTTTGAACTACCGTAGTCTCCTGAAACTACGACAGTTCCAACTGAAAAACTTCATAGCTTCTTAGGAAGCTTTAAAGGGGCAGTTTCCTGAGCCCTCTTGACAGAATATTGAGCTAATTCAAACCCTCTTCTAAGCCTTTTCAAGATAGGCTCTGATTTACAAGTAGATTTAGCAAAATGTTGTTCCTCTCACTTTCACTTTAAAACAGAACAAGTGCTTTCTTTAACGGCAGCAGATACATCTTTTGGAGAGACAACATCCTGAGCAGAAGAAAAAGGAGAATGATTTTTATGAAGATTGCAAACACTTGAATTTTTTCGGACCCAACACTTTTCAGAGGGTGCGTTGAAGTTCCTGAGGCATGAGAGAAAAAACTATTGTGGGGTGGTCCTTGAGATGTAAAATTCCAACATTTCAATTTTACACCAATCCGAAAAGTGCAATAGGACTCAAGTGCCACTTGAAGAATTTGATCCTTACCAAGAAAATCTGCATTCCAATTGCTCAAATTAATTTTCTTCAGTTGTTTCATTCCCACAATCCCAAGGCATTTCTCAAAAAGATTCTCAAAGGAAATTTGAGAGAGGCAATTATCATTCCTTCTTCGAATTTTTTTGAGATCTAATGGATTCCTTAACATGCGCAATTTGTGTTTAGAAGAGGCTAGCTTAAGTCTATCCATATGATTCCAAAACTCAACAAAGATATTATTAGGATTTAGCAGAAATCTTCTGAGAGAATTAGGAACACAAGCAGAGTGGGACAATTGGAACACAAGACAACGATGCCCAATACAGAGCTATAAGGTTGCAGCATATGGGGTTTTATGACTCCATTGAACTCCTAAACCAACCAGAAAATTTCCAAGATGAGACCTGTGAAGATGTGAAGTGACTTTCAACCATTTACGGACCACAGAAGCTTGTTTTGTAACAGTGATAGAGATGTCCCTCTTAAAAAGCTTAGCAAAAAGAAGGCGATGCTTTCTATTCTTGCAATCATGTCCAACTATCGGAATAGCCATTGAATATGGAGTCCATACATACAACAGAAAAAACTCTACCCTTGAATTCAGTGAGAAGATAAAAATGATGCAAATCTTGATATGTCAACAGTTCATAAGGTAGAGATGATGAACATTAATAAGGAAGACTTATTCGGACTTGAATGCATCATATGGTGAGATAACAATTTGAAGCATCAGAAAAGCTAAGAAACCGGTGAGAATGCGATACCGGAAAACCTTTCTCTCATACATAAGAAAGGCTTGACTGCATAATTTGTTCAAAGTAGAAATTCCAAAAGTTCATCATAGCAATAATTGGAAAGACCAGGCTGATCCTCATTCCAAACCCAATTCATCAAAGATATAGATTAAGACTAAATTTAAGCCAGAACATGCCTTGAATAATCAGACTCTATTCTGACCAGGAAGAGGAAAAGAGATTAGAAATGAGCCAAAGTCTTAAACCACCAGAATAACTTAGATTCAAAATCCCAGTCGAGGTTGTCACGGCAACAGTTGAAAGTGGCTTTGAGCAGCAAGAGACAAAAAAGAAACAGAGCAGTGAGAATGTTAGAAATACTTGTATGCTTCATCTCATTTTTTAGGGAGAAATTCTGACTTCAGTAACGGCAGTCGGAGCATAAATTCAGATTCCGGAAAGGGAAGAGATTAAGGTTCCCCTCAGCCAGCCATTCATGTCGCAGATCCCATAAGGCTTACGATCTTCATTTCCCTTGTCATTAGCATCAAAGACAGACTATTCATGTGGGAAAGAAGCCACCAATCTGAACGGAGAGGGCACGACAGCTTCTGATCTTTAATGGAGTTGCATGAGAGGGAAATTTGAGAGATCTCAAAACACGCGCTGCCTCAAATGAAACATGCCCGTCTATCAACCAACATGTCATGTGCAAGTTACAATTTTCTTAATAGTTACACATGCTCACTCTAATTATACATTTTATCACTTTGTATTCGTATAATATTCAGATTTGTTTTGCTTAATTAAAAATGTAGTAATGTTACATAAAAAACAACATTAACCGCAAAGATTTCAAGATCTCATCGCCCATCAAAAGAATTCGCATGAATTTAATTACTAAAAGGTTTTAATGATAAGTGAGGAATATAAAGATGTCATTTTTATACGACACTTACCATTACACGCTCATCAATTGTTATTAGAGTTTTCAGTAGTAAAATATCTATATTTTATTGATTCCTCACTATAATTCCCCCAATGTAAAATTACAAAATATAATACACACGACAGGAGTATGCATACATTTTTTTTTCATTTGCATGACACTAAAAGGTACTTCTATTTTTTTTTTAATATAAGATAAAGTTGACTTATTTAAAGAAATTAAAGAAGAAAAATAAATTATTTTGAAATGTTCATATTGATCATTATTTTAAACTAATTTACTTGACATTTATTCTTATGAATTGGTGCACACTCTATTAATATGCAAAATATGTTATAATCAAATAGTTTATTTAGTTCTTTCATCTCGCCAAATAAGTCAACTTGATCTCATATTCTATCCAATGTTAAATATAGGAAATATTAACCTTATTTGATTATATTAAACATATAAGTGAAGATAATTAATATAACAAGTTTTTCCAAAAGAACATAATCATCTTCATGAATTCCTTCTATTTTTGTTGTTTGATTATTATATGGAGTGAGCATTAATAAGATGAATTTGAAGGAGAAAAAGGCAAATCATAAACTAATCCTTAGGTCTTACATTGAAAGAGGTTTAAGTGAAGGGAGCATTAAAGATTAATAATGACTTGGGGGAGTAATTAACTAGTGAATGAGGTTCCGTTTGTCAACACACAGAGAAACAGGGGAACTAGAGAGAAACATACACACACAGAGAGAGAGAGAGAGAGAGAGAGTAGTACTAATTGATTGATTTCTTGTGAGTGAGTTGGGGGGGGGACGGGGAGTAAGAAAGCAGTGTTGATAGCACTACAAAAAAAACAGTTTATTAGCGATAGAATTTCCGAATGGAATATATTTCTATCAGTAATTTCCGAAGGATTTCCGACAGAATTTCTGTTTGAAAAATTACCGACGGAAATATTACCGACGGATTATCCACAGAAATTTCGTCGCAAAAATTTACCCACTGAATTTTTTGTGGGTAATTACCCACGGATTTCCCACAGAATATTCCGTCGCTAATTACCCACGGAATTTCCGTGCATAAATTATTAAATATTTTTTTACTAATATTTTATTTTAATAATTACTTCATAATTGCATTATTTTAATAAATAATATGTTATAAATATTTATAAAAAATTGATCTATACACACACATATATATGAACTTATTATAAGATAAAATATAATTATAATAATGGGAGTTTAAATATTATAAATATAATAGTTTGCAAATAATATCACAGGTTCTTCATAGCTCAACTGGTTAAGGCATCAGTACTCGCGCAAGAGGTCGGGGGTTCGAATCTCCACTTCATCACAATTGGAGACAATTTATGGAGGCAACACGTGGCGGTGGCGAGCAGCGGAGGCCATGTTTCATTTAATTTTTTTAAAAAAATTTACCCACGGATTAGTGACAGAAATTCCGTTGGTAATTAGCAACAAAACCAAATTTCCATCGCTAAATTATTTAGCAACCAAGGAATTACCTACATAATGGTTTCTGTCGGAAAACCCATTTCCATGGGAAATCCGTCAGAAAATATGATTTCCGACAGAAGTTCCGTGGGTAAATTCCGTTGCTAATTCTGTGTTTTTTATAGTGTATGAAGCAACTATCCAGGCACCAAGATGGAGCTAAGAGGTTGCGTCAACGACGTCAGGAGGATGGTCACTTGCCTTATTGACCGTTTTGGATTCTCTGACTAAGACATCATCGTCTTGATGGACTCCAACCACTCCTACGTGCAGCTCACCAGGAAGAACATAAGGTCGGTGATCAAGAAGATGGTACGGACAGCGGAGGAGGGTGACGTTCTATTCATACACTACAGCGGCCATGGCACTCGCCTCCTTGCTAAGACAGGGGAAGCCGACGACACAAGCTACGATGAGTGCATTGTGCCCTCCGACATGGATCTCATCATCGGTATTTATTAATGTTCCCTCCTTTTCCCAATCACAGATTTGGTTATACATGGTTTTGGCTTGCTTCTATTCTATTTTACATATCAGTTATTAATATATTGATTGACATTGATATTTATGACTGTGAGCATATGCTACACATAATTTTCAATCACATTTATCAATTTAGATCAAACCGTTGGATTGTCCAAAAAAGAAAATTAATACTCCCTCTAGTCCTGTATATAGAACATATTTGAGGAGGTGAGTTTGGTTCTAAATATAAGACATCTTTCTAATTTCCCTCAATTTTTCTTAAATTATCTCTATTGATGCCTCTCAATGATAAACAATCAATAAATTGAGAGTGTAAATAAAGTTAGATGTTAAGGTGTTTTGGTAATATCATGTAATTTTAACTTATTTAACTAACATCTTTAATCTAATCAAATTAGGCATTTATGTTTTATATTTAGGGCCAAAATGAATACTTACTTTTTTACATTTTACATTTTAGATCAAGAGTTCCAATTGATGCAATATATTTTCATTATTGTGCACAATAAATTTGCATAAATATCTTGAGCAAATAAACCAGCACGAATATCATTACATTAGGTATGTTTTACCACGAATAACTTACTAAAGAAATTTCAAGAAAATTTAGACTCAGTGGAAGAGGTTTTGACTAATAGGTACAAAGCATAGAACATTTTTGTGAGAAATAGAACCATTCATGCCCCTCAATATTTGAATACAACAACAACAACCAAGCCTTATCGTACTAGATGGGGTCGGCTACATGGATCACACGACGGTATTGTACTCTACATTAACCAAATCCTTAGATATATTATTCACTAAAAGATCTCGCTCTACAACTTCCCACAGTGTACGCCTGGGTCTCCCTCTTCCTCTCTTAATCGGACTCTAGACCGTTTGATCTACTCTCCTCACTGGTGCATCTAATGGCCTTCTTTGTACATGTCCAAACCACTTTAAACGATTTTCTACCATTTTCTCACTGATAGGTGCCACTCCAACTCGATTGCTTATATATTCATTCCTAATCCTATCATTTATTGTATGACCACACATCCATCTCAACATCCTCATTTCAGCTACTCCCATTTTATGTTCATGTTGTCCCTTCAAAGCCCAACATTCACTACCATATAAAACTGCTGGTCTTATAGCATGCGATAAAATTTCCCTTTTATTTTATGGGGTACTTTCCAGTCGCAGAGAACTCCAGTAGCTTTCATCCACTTATACCACGTAGCTTGAATTCTATGGTTGACATCGTCATCAATTTCACCATCTTGTCATATAATTGATCCCAAGTACTTAAACTTTATCACGTGAGGGATTGTTTGATCTCCCAATTTAACTTCCAAATCACCTCTAAGTTGTCTATTTGTAAAATTGTAATGAATATATTTTGTCTTACTCCTACTTAGTAGAAAATTCTTCGACTCCAGAGTGTTTCTCTATATCTTTAATTTATCATTAATTTCCTCTCTTGATTCATCTAAAAGGACTATATCATCAGCAAAAAACATGCACTTAAGGACCTCTTCTTCGATAGGCTCAGTTAGAACATCGACTATTAAGTTAAACAAATAGGGATTCAAAGCTGATCCTTGATGTAGGCCAATTCCTATAAGGAAGTCTTTTGTCTCACATCCAGGAGTTCTGTTAGTACAAAATGTGTATTTCGCTACTTGTTTTAGTGTCTGTTAAAAAAGGACCAGTAGCCATATGTGCTATGGTGACTGTTCTAAGAAAGGATAGTCACCATATGTATAGTATTTGTGATTGTTCAACATTTACCAGTCACCATAGGTTTTAACAATGACTTGTAGTGCCAACCTTAAGATTCAACTACCTCTATAAGTATTTCTCTGTTTTTTAAATTGTTTCTATTTTATTAAATTATATATTACTATTATTTTATTCAGTTTATTTGTAGCTAAATTTGTCTTATTGTGAGACTATAAATAATAATTTACATGTTGCAATGGTTTTAAATTAGTTTATTATTTTTTTAAATATTTTGTTTAATGTTTAATAATAAATTTATTAAAAATTTTAGTTATATGTTCGATTTTATTTTTTAAAAGAAATATTTACACTATACGGAGTCTGTTCTTTAAGAGACCAGTCATCGTAGCCTATGGCATCTGTTCTAGACGCCGATCATCGTTTATGTTATGGTGTCTAGTGTATAGTTGATGAGTCACTATAAGCATTTGCTTTTTTAAGGGAAAATTTCAATAAAGGACCACTATAGACAAATAATGTAAAAGAAGGACCAAAACTTTCTGAAATTTCACTGCAAGACCTAGGTCCTTAAATGAAAAAAAATTGCTGTGTAAAAAGACCTAAAAGCCCTTGTAGAAAAGAGGAATTAATTTCACATTGCACCCCAGTGGAAAAGACTTACACTGAGCTGACACAACGTACTTTGAACTGACACAGAGCTGACAAAACGTATTTATTACATTTTTTAATGTTATCTTATTATTGCTTGTTCATATTACGATTTCCTTGTGCATATGCCCATTTCCTTGTGCGTGGCCTAGACATAGCAGGTTATAAGGGACTTTATTACTGCTTGTTCATATGACGATTTCCTTGTGCATATTCATATTTCCTTGTGCGAGACCTGGACATAGAACGTTATAAGACCAATTTATTACTCCTTGTTCATATTACAATTTCCTTGTGCATATGGCCATTTCCTTGTGCATATGATCATTTCCTTGTGCGTGGCCTGGACATAGCATGTTATAAGGGACTTTATTACTACTTGGTCATATGATGATTTCCTTGTGCATATTGACATTTCCTTGTGCATATGGTTATTTCCTTGTGCGTGGTGTGGACATAATATTATAAGGCGACTTTATTACTATTTGCTCATATGATGATTTCCTTGTGCATATTGACATTTCCTTGTGCATATTCATATTTTCTTGTGCGTGGCCTAGACATAATGTTATAAAGTGACTTTATTACTGCTTGTTCATATGACGATTTCCTTGTGCATATTGACATTTCCTTGTGCATATTCATATTTCCTTGTGCGTGACCTTATGAAAGGGAATTGAACAATTAGCAATAAATCAACATCTTGTTAATTTCATATACCATAACTCGGCAGCCAGCAAGAAAACAGAGGAAGAAATTCAAAGGAACAATAGAGAACAAGAACAAGAAATTCAACGGCAGAGGCAGGAAAGCAAGGAAAATTATCCAAAGTTCCTAACTTGTAAATTTAAGCATGCAAGGCATTCATTGACTCTTTCTACTCTTGGTTGCATTATTTCCCAAAATTTTGGTCTTTTGACCAATCGAAACCGAATGAAGCAGGGGAGGAAAAAAGAAATTTTAACAAAATTCTAACTTCAAAAATCCCCAGGCACAACACATCCATAGCCTTAATCTTACTCCTATGAAAGATTAATTAAGTCATTCAAGCAATATTTGCACAGAAATCAGCCATATTAGCGTCGGATGAACAGTAGCAAGGGGAAGAAAATATGAGAAATCTGACAACTCGAGCTTCCCAACTCAAATCCACTTCGAGATTATTGTTATTTAAGTCCTAAGCTTCATTTTCATGGGTTTAGAAGCTCCAAAACCCCCCAAATTTTCGAATCTCTCTCTCCCATTCAAGCTTGAAATCGAACAAAAGGAGAAGAGAATTGAAGAATAAAAGCTTACCCAATGTTCTTTGATGCTTCTTGAACATTTTCCTCTCCTTGCCGTCGTCGATCGCTGTCGTTGGTGGCTGGAATCGCCAATGGAGCTCGAAGGAACAAGAGAAAATGAGAGAGTAGAGAAAGAGAGCGTGTATAGAGAGAGTGAGTAAAGGTTAATATGGTCTTTTACATTGACAATATAATTTCAGTTAAGGACCTAAATCCTGCAATTAAATTTCAAAAAAATTTGGTCCTATTTTTACATTAATTGTCTACAGTGATCCTTTACTGAAATTTTCCCTTTTTTTAATCCTATGGCATGTGGTCAAAGTCAGACTTAGCAGGAACCATATACGGTGTTTTGAAAAATTATTTTATTTTCATTCCCTCCAAATTTATTTGCCCTGACTTTCGCGATTTCTTAATTTGTGCCACAAGACTTCTCGTCTTCTCTCCCCTTGCCATCACCACTTTAATTTGCTTCTTCTCCTTAATTTTAGTTGCAGAAGGAGCATTTAATATGCTGATCATTCTCAACCTGATCAGCAACCATTGAAGCTTTTGAAGACAGTCATAGAGAAAAATCCCCAACCTTATTCATCAGATCAGAGTTCTGAAAAATCAACTCCGTGGACCCTAATTCGACGACACCACTTGCCGACGGTATAAAACCTTTGATTTCTGGCTCGATGATTTCCGTGGTTATTGCTGATTCTTGTGGACCATAGATCTCAGAATCTAATGCACTTTAGGATCTTCGTGTTTACAGAGCTTCACGTTTCAGGTTAGCCTTCTATCTCTTTCTATGAGACGATTTTGCATCTCGTTCTTGCGATTGTGTTAGTGGTTGAGCTTTCGGATCGGTTAATATAGGTGTTTGAATTAGGGGGCAGGGGTGATTTGACATTCTTCTATGCCCGTGTCTTACAATGAGTTAAAAAGCACATACCCATGTATATGCATATTTTCTGAGTGAGTTACTGGATTCTGTTTCGCTTAGTTCTAAGTTTAGCAGTCCATCGGTTTTCATGTGTGATTTTTAGTGTTTTGATGATCATAACTGTTTCTTTGCCTATAAAGAAGTCTGATCATGCTTAGTCTGGAATTGGAAAGTCTATTGTAATTCTCATAGTTTTTTGGTTTTATTCTTAGAATTTCTTTACCTAGCATTGAAGGTTGAATGCACACGGCACCTTTGAAGAAAATTGGTTGACTTTTTTTAAAAAGATATTGGTGATACATGTTATTTCCTAGCTTTATTGTAAGTCTTACCCCTAAAGGTATGACTTAGAGCAGGATTATTGATGATTTTAGTTGCGAAGGTTGATCTTACTCTTCAGCATATTATGTTTGGGCTGTGAATAATAATTAAATGCTTGAATGCATGTTGATTGTTGAAGCTGTTTCTTCTATTTGTGTTGCTTTGATGTGTTCATCCAAAACACAATCTTATTAGTTTGTTGAAGTCGCTATGGATATTTTTGTAGGATTGTGTGAATTATAAGGAGCCAACCTCTCTTTTGGAAAATTTTGTGATTATGGGACTGCTTCTAGACGCTGATTTAGAGGTTGTGGAAGAAGCATTTGTAGAAAGAAATAGATGGCAAAAAGAGATGGCAAAATCTGAATTTGTAGACTCCGAAACGTTGTAGTAACAGGGGCTAGCAGCACCAGCTTTGGAACCTCAAGTTAATTGGATATTAAATTTTTAGTACCTATAGAACTGCCACCAGCGACAAATTAAACAACATTGCATATACTTTTACTAAAACATATAGACTATAACCAAGATTGTTTTATTGTTAGAAAAACTTGATTTAATGTTGGGATTTTTTTTTTGCAATATTGACTTTAAGTAGTTGATGTCTTCCCTTGTTTTGGTTACAATTTTTCATTCTTTTTTTGTAACAATTTAGTGTATTGCTATAGAACAATAGATTCTTCATGACCAAAATCTATTTATATATGTGCAGATACTTTTCAAATATCCTCCTGGGATGAGGCTACCAATCCGTAGGAAGGATTTGGCCTCCCTTTGCTTTCTAGGTCTGCTTGATGCTATTTTTACCTAGCTTATTCCCTATTAAATGCTCCTTTTGTGATACATCCAAGGATACCTATGTTTTTTCTGCTATATTTTCTGTTCAGTATCCTTGCATTTGCAATCTTTATATTTTCTTTCGAGATTTGGATAGTTATCTGTGCTGCAAGAACATGAAGATAAAAAATAATTTCCCCAAGGATAGCCATTACATAAGTACTGAATAGTGAAAAATATAAGTCTAAACAAGAATTTTCTGGCTATTACATGGTTTGCATGTATGAGGAACACAATTTTCCAGATAAATATTATTATGGACAATAAACATCACAATAGTGACTGTTATACCTTGTGTCAATTAAAAGTATGCATCTGGGCTAAAGTATGCATTTATAGATGTCTTGTAATCTCTTTTGATTCCATTTTTTTGTTGGAGATGCATATGCTTGAATGTGATGGGGGTGCTGAATGTTTCCTTTCTATAGGTTCCTTGGCAACCTTTCTTTCTTTGTAGCACATGGGGTGGAGATACATTTGAGAGCCATCATGCAACTTCAATTTAAGAGCAATCCTTTCTTGTCTTTCTTGTTCTTTTTCTCTTGTATCTCTTGTGTGTCTTTCATAGTTTGTTATTGTATAGGCTTTTTATGTTTTTTCATTTTTTGCTTTGACTATTAGGTAGTGTACTAATTTTTTATATCAATAAAATGTAATGTAATGGAGTATTTAATTTTGGGTTTATTTTCTTTTTTTTTTAAAAAAGACCCTACGGTAACTGTTAAAAATGACATTTCGTTACTGTAGTAGTAGAATAAAAATTACAGGTAAGTGGGCATCTACAGTGACTGTCCTATGTGAACAGTCACCGTATCTACGCAGTGACTGTTCACATAGAATGGTCATTGTAGGCACAAATTTACCGCTACTATATATTCTACTACTGTTCACATAAAGTAGCGAAATGCCATTTTTAACAGTCAGCAAGTGGGGTATTTTGTACTAGTAACTTTAGTCAACACACCATCATACATATCCTGTATAACTCTAATATATGCAACACACACTTCTTTCTTTTCTAAGGCTTTCCAAAGTAAATCTCTTGGTATACGATCATACGCCTTTTCTAAATCAATAAAAACCATATGTAAGTCTCTTCTTCTACTTTGATACTTTTCCATCATCCCTCAATATCCGAATATGAACTAAAATATGAACTGGTTAGACAGCGATATTAATAGTAATTAAATGTATTTTATTATATGGGACTAAAACATTAACTAAAATATATTATTATTGATATAAAACAGTAACAAAATATGTAAAGGAAAATACGTATATAAAGTATTTTCAAATTCTCCAATCGCACGTGGATATTTCAAATATGTAAAGGATATTTCAATTGTTTTAAATGGTTGAAGAAAACCATGACCAAATAATTATTATTAATATACGTATATTAATAAACTCCGCCTATGCTTATAGCCGGTCCCAAGCCCGGGTAAAGGAGGAGGGTTGTGTTAGGCCTCGACAGCCAGCGTAAAAACCCCGTCGAATCTCATGAACATGAATCAATGAAGAAATTGTGTAAATGTTAGGTCGTTGCCCGTAAGCAACGCGCAGTATGGCTCGAGTACAGTGAGAAGAGAGCGAGAGCCACTGCATCCTAGCCTGAATGCAGTATTAAGAGAGCAAGGGCTAAAGGATAGGTCATTGCCTGGTTGTAACGGGCTGTATGGCTCGAGTACAGTGATAAGAGAGCAAGAGCTGCTACATCCTCGCCCGAATGCAGTGTTAAATGAGCAAGGGCTACCGCACTCTAATGGACGGAGGCGGCTAAAGAAGCTAGTTCATGAGAGTAAGATCAGATTTGGTTCTTGGAATATTGGGACGCTGAATGGGAAGCTTTTTGAGGTTGCACAAGTTATGAAGGATCGTAAGATTAATATATTATGTTTACAAGAAACCAGATGGGCTGGAGAGAGATCTAAAGAAATCGGAGTTAATGATTCTAAACTCTGGTACACAGGAAAGGTAAATGGGAGGAATGGTGTTGGTATTATTGCAGATAAAGAGTGGCGGAAGAATGTAGTGGAAGTTAAGCGGATTGAGGACCGACTCATATCTGTGAGAGTAATTATGGGAAATGATACAATAAATGTTATTAGTGCATATGCACCCCAAGTAGGCGCAGAAGCACATCTTAAGGAGAAGTTTTGGGCAGATATTGAAGGGTTGATTCAAGTTATACCGGCAACCGAGAAAATTTTTATTGGAGGGGATCTTAATGGACATGTTGGGAAAGAGGCGAGATCATATGCAAGGGCGCATGGTAGTTTTGGTTATGGGGAGTTGAATAATGAAGGACAAACAATTATCGATTTTTCCTTAGCATACAATCTTAAGATTGTTAACACATGCTTTAAGAAGCGGGAAGAACATTTAATTACATATAAAAGTGGAACTCACAAGTCACAAATTGATTTCTTTTTGGTAAGAAACCCTGATAGAAGGTTATGTACTAATTGCAAAGTGATTCCTGGGCATGGGGAGACCGCTCAACATAGACTTCTAGTTCTTGATGTGAGAATTAAATGTATAAGACAAAGGCGCCGGGAAGTTTTGAACCGAAAGATCAAGTGGTGGCAGTTAAAGGGGGAGAAGCGAGAGATTTTTAAGAGAAATCTATTGGATGAAGGGGGAGCCACAAAGAAATGCTAACAGCATGTGGAAGAATATGGCTACGAAGATTGAAATGGTTGCTAAAGCTACTTTAGGAGAATCAAAAGGTTTTGGACCACGAGATAAGGAGACTTGGTGGTAGGACAAGGATGTCCAAGAAAAGGTGCGGAATAAAAAGAATTGTTTTAAGGCTATACACTTGTGTAATAATACTGAAAATTGGGAAAAGTACCGCTTAGCTAAAAAGGAGACTAAGAAGGCAGTGAGTGAAGCTCGTGCTAAAGCATACGAGGGGTTTTATAAGGAGTTAGGGACAAAGGCTGGGGAACAAAAGATTTACAAGATCGCAAAGAGTAGGGAGAGGAATTCAAGAGATTTGGATCAAGTAAGATGTATAAAAGATGAAGAAGGTAAAGTTTTGATTACTGATGAAGATATTAAGAATAGATGGGAGGTCTACTTTTCTAAGTTATTCAATGATGAAGGTGAAGGTCTATCTTGTGAGTTGGGGGATTTGACAATTAGTGAAGATGGACTTAATAGGTCATTTTATCGTAGAATTAGAGTTTGAGAGCTTAGAGAAGCTCTTAAGAAAATGGAAAATGGTAAAGCAGTTGGACCTGATGGTATACCGATTAAAGTTTGGAAATGTTTAGGGGAAAAGGGTGTGTTATGGTTATCTGAATTGTTTAACGAGATTTTACGGTCTAAGAAGATGCCTGATGATTGGAGAAAAAGTACTTTAGTTCCGATTTATAAAAACAAAGGCGATATACAAAATTGTGCAAATTATAGGGGAATTAAACTTATGAGTCATACAATGAAACTATGGGAAAATGTGATTGAGCATAGGTTAAGACTAGAAACTAGTATTTCTGAGAGACAGTTTGGGTTCATGCCAGGGAGATCCACAACGGAGGCGATATATCTATTAAGGGGGATAATGGAAAAGTATCGAAGTAGAAAAAGAGACTTACATATGGTTTTTATTGACTTAGAAAATGCGTATGATCGCGTGCCGAGAGATTTACTTTGGAAAGCCTTGGAAAAGAAAGGAGTATGTGTTGCTTATATTAAAGTTATACAGGATATGTATGATGGGGTGTTGACTAAGGTTAGAACGCCGGGAGGTGAGACAAAAGACTTCCCTATAAGAATTGGCTTACATCAGGGATAAGCTTTGAGCCCATATTTGTTTAACTTAGTAGTAGATGCTCTAACTGAGCCTATAGAAGAAGAGGTTCCTAAGTGCATGCTTTTTGCTGATGATGTAGTCCTTCTGGTCGAATCAAGAGAGGAGATTAATGATAAATTAGAAATATGGAGAAACACGCTGGAGTCGAAGGGTTTCCGTTTAAGTAGGAGTAAGACAGAATATATGCATTGCAATTTTGCAAATAGACAACTTAGAGGTGATTTGGAGGTTAAACTGGGAGAGCAAACAATCCCTCAAGTAACGAAGTTTAGGTATTTGGGGTCAATTATAAGACAAGATGGTGAGATTGATGACGATGTCAATCATAGAATTCAAGCTGGGTGGTGTAAATGGAGGAAAGCTACTGGAGTTCTCTGCGATAGAAAAGTACCCCATAAGGTAAAAGGGAAGTTTTATCGTACTGCTATAAGACCAGCAGTATTATATGGTAGTGAATGTTGAGCTTTGAAGGGTCAACATGAACATAAGATGGGGGTAGCTGAAATGAGGATGTTGAGATGGATGTGTGGTCACACAAGAAAGGATAAGATTCGGAATGATCATATACGCGAATGAGTTGGAGTGGCACCTATCAGTGAGAAAATGGTAGAAAATCGTTTGAGGTGGTTTGGACATGTACAAAGGAGGCCATTAGATGCGCCAGTGAGGAGGGTAGATCAAACAGTCTGGAGTCCGATTAAGAGAGGAAGAGGGAGACCGAGGCTTACACTCAATGAAGTTGTAGAGCGCGATCTTTTAATAAATAATATATCTAAAGATTTGGTTACCGATAGAGCACAATGACGTCGTGCGATCCATGTAGCCGACCCCACTTAGTGGGATAAGGCTTTGTTGTTGTTGTTGTATACGTATATTAATAAGTATCCTATGTAAGGACGGCGGGGGAGGGTGACATTTTGTTCATACACTACAGCGGCCATGGCACTCACCTCCCCGTCGACGACATAGGCTACGATTGTAATAGGCAGGAATGCACAATAGGGGGGTGAATGGTGCCTTTTTAAAATTTAACTTTGAATGACAACACAATTTATACTGGTTCAGCTCAAACTTGGCCTACGTCCAGTTCTCCAACCTTCAGTTGGGTTCCACTAATACTTCAAGATTAAACCAGGCTCTTGAAAGCCTTTACAAGTGACAGCAAGAAGCTTCTCTCTTTATTGATCACTCCCTCTTACAACTTGTAAGATTACACCCTACTCTTAAGATCCCACTATCTTAAGAGTAATCCTCACTTAATAACATATACAGAAAAATAGTTCACTCTATTGAACATATTATGTTACAAACTGAAGTATATCAAAATCAAACAGGCTTTTTAAGAGTTTTAAATGCAGTGGTTGCAGATAATCAATATGGCAATCAATGTTATCAACCAACTTCTTCACAGAAGCTTTTATAGTCTCTTCTGGAGATTTGCCCGTTGTGAAGTTATAGCCATTGTATGTCTGGAGAGTTGGTTAATGGTATGGAGTGTTGAGGTTGTATTCTGAGATGCATTAACTCCATTGTACTTGTCTTGCTTCTACTTATCTCTCCTCATTTATCGCTGGAAGTGGTAGGTGAGTTCCAATGGCTCTAAGGATCAAATTGCATGTTAACGTTAACTTCCTTAAGTAGGTCTGTGCACTTCTGTACTTGGAAAGCTTAAAATAGGCTTAGCCATGGATTTTGAATAATTCCTATCGCCACTTCGATTATAGCCTCTAATCGATTACAGAGAATGGTTTCTGATCGATCACGCATAGATTACAACCTGCATCACTGAATATCAAGTTAGAAGATCATTCGCCTAATCGATTACAGGGAACCCTGATCGATTAGGCATATCTAATCGATTGTAATTTTGATTCTTTGATCGATTGCACAATATCCTCTAATCGATTATAGTCCTCTGATATATTATGTGTTGATAGATTATAGCTCTCTAATCAATTAGGCTTATTCTTCTTAATTGATTATTTCTCTCTGATCGATTATGCTAAAATCCCTTAATCGATTATATGTCTCTAATCAATTATGTTAATTACTCTAATCGATTATAGGTATCTCTCATCGATTAGGCGGCCATATTCTTAACTTCTAATCTGAACTTACCTTAACTCTAATCAATTAGGCTTTTAGTTCTTTATCTTGTAATCTTTCTCTGATCGATTAGGCAACTCTTATGATTGTTTTTATCATATTATCTCTAAGTTATTTCTGATCTTATCATAGCCTTTCCTTATGCCTAAGTTATGTTTAGTTATCATCAAAGCTTATCATTCTAACAACGATGAGTGCATTGTCCAATCCGACATGAACCTCATCATCAGTATTTATTAATGTTCCCTCCTTTTTTCCTAATCGAAGATTTGGTTATACATGGTTTTGGCTTGCTTCTACTCTATTTTACATATAAGTTATTAATATATTGATTGATATTGATATTTATGATTGTGAGCATATGCTACACATAATTTTCAATCACATTTATCAATTTAGATCAAACCAGATTGTCCAGGAAAGAAAATTATTACTCCCTCTAATCCTGTATAGAGGACATATTTGAGGAGGTGAGTTTGGTCCTAAATATAAGACATTTTTCTGATTTCTCTCAATTTTTTTTCAAATTATTTCTATTGATGGCCCTCAATGATAAACAACCGAGAGATGGAGAGTGTAAATAAAGTTAGATGTTTAAGGTATTTTGGTAATATTATGTAATTTTAACTTATTTAACTAATATCTTTAATCAAATCAAATTAGGTATTTATATTTTATATTTAGGACCAAAATGAATACTTACTTTTTTACATTTTACATTTTAGATCAAGAGTTCCAGTTGATGCAATATATTTTAATTATTGTGCAAAATAAATTTGCATAAATATCTTGAGCAAATAAACCGGCACGAATATCATTACATTACGTATGTTTTACCACAAATAACTTACTAAAGAAATTTCAAGAAAATTTAGACTCAGTGGAAGAGGTTTTGACTAATAGGTACAAATGCATATAACATTTTTGTGAGAAATAGAACCATTCATGCCCCTCAATATCCGAATATGAACTAAAATATGAACTGGTTAGATAGCGATATTAATAGTAATAAGTAAATGTATTTTATTATATTGGACTAAAACTTCAACTAAAATATATTATTATTGATATAAAACAGTAACAAAATATGTAAAGGAAAATACGTATATCAAGTATTTTCAAATTCTCCAATCGCATGTGGTCATGTGTTTAATATTTGAAATATTGTCATATAATTATACTTCAATATGAAATAAATAAGAGTTATGATCTTGTATGGTTGGTGAACTTAATTTAATGCATGTAAGAAACTTGATGTGAATATCATAATGTTCTAAATTGTAAAATTAAAACAGAGTAAAGAAAAAACAGGAAAATGCCAGAGCAAGAGCTATCCATAAGCCTCATGACAGAAACAAAAGCATCATAACTCAGTCGGAACTCTTACAAAAAATAACACTTTCTAAACATGTTAAAGGATATTTCAATAGTAATCACCAAGAAAATGCGATTAGTACTTTATTCTTATATTTAAAATGTTATTTCTACTCGACAATAAAATTACCTACAATTACATTTGGAAATGTTTAAATATAAACAAAAAAATTTTGTGCAAACAGATGAAGATTTCAGGGAATTTGTGAAGGAAGTACCAAGAGGTTGAAGGATCACAATTGTACTAGAAAATAATGCAATAATGTTTATACAGAATCCAAAACAATAATATTTTTTATGAAATTTAAAATAATTAATGTTTTAATATAATTTTTGGTCCTTATAATTTGCTCTTATTTTTTGTTTTGATCTCTATAGTTTTAATTATGAAATTTGAAAATGACTTAGAAAGCTGGAAAATTAGGGGAAGACCTAGCAAAAATGATATTTATTATAAATTAAAATTTGTAATTATTAAGAAGCATCCATATTTAACAAAATAATCCAACCAATATCATTGTCAATAAATTCCAATAATCCTCTTGAAATCATAAATCAAGTTTAACAATTTATATTCATAGGATTTCCTGATCGAAACATATCCTAATCCATCTTTGAGCAGGAAAATTTCACATAGGGCCAATTCAACCAAGCTAACCATATTGTCATAATCAAATATCCTAAATAAACAAGTAACAACAATCAATTTGCTCATATCCATCCGAATTTTCAGAAATCAAACAAACCCCAACTTTACTACTTGGAAAAATCAAGAAATCAAGCATAAAGAAAAAGGAAAATATAGGGAATCTTACACACTCTACATCATCGCCAAAGGATTGCCGAAAATCGCCTAAGACTGCCGGCCAAAACTCGACTCACTCTCTCTATTTCTTTCTCTCATGAACAACCATGAATAGGAGAGGAAAAAGGGAGGGAGAAAGAGAATGGAGGAGGACCATCTCCTTCATCGCAATAATGGCAACAGCATCGCCGCCTTCTCCTTCTCTATTTCACAGAGCGCACGGCCATAAGAAGAAGAAGAGGAAGAATGGTGTCGATGATGAAGGAAGCACAGGGGAGAAGGAAGAAGGATGGAGAAGACGGAGGGAGCCATGGTGGCTTCCCCCGCCATTGTCGCCCTCCTGGCTAGTCGACGGAGAGGAAGAATGAGGTGGTGAGTGATGGAGAGGAAAAGGGAGGGGATCGGGTTCGCAGGGGAGAGGAGAGAAGGAAAGGAAATACGAAGGAATAATGATAATGTAAATAAATAGGATAGGTAAGTTACCAGTAAGCCCTTTTTATTCTCAAAATAAGATATTTTTCTTTTAATTTCACCTTTCCATTTCTAAAATTGATTTTAACTATCCCCTACAATTTTCTTTCCACTATAAGATCTTTTGGATCTAACAATAATTTCTCCAACTTTAATTTTCTCAAATTAAGGGAGAATCTAGGCCTTTAAAAATTCCTAAAATACTTCTACTTTTATGAACTTATTTATAAAGCTCACCAAATTCCTCAATTAATCCCAAATTAATTCTTGAATTACCACTAATCCTTAATTAAATTTTTTGCGATGTTACATCGGCTCATAAAGGGTGCATTGTCATAAGTCTCACATCAAGCCTTACTAGGGATATGTAATCTTTAAGTTCAAAGAGCGTTCTCTCCCCAGTAGGCTAGTTTATTAGGATACGGCCTTCCCTGTGGACTTGTTGAAAAATGGCAGGAAATATACAAGAAGGGGGTGAATTATATATTTCAAAACTTTTATGCAGCTAAATGAACTTAAATACTGAGAATTTATACTGGTTCAGTCTTAACTCTGACTTACATCCAGTTCTCCAACCTTAGTTGGGTTCCACTATTGAATTAGGATTTCAATAGGTTCCTGATCACTTTTACAACAAGAGAATTCACTCAATAAGACTCTCACGAATTCTCTCCTCCTTACACTTTGTAAGATTACAACCCTTCCTCTAGGATCCCAATATCCCAAGGAAATCACTCAATAAAAGGTATAGTATGAATTACAAGGCTGGCTCATACTTTGAGCTGATAGGTTTAAAGTTGAAGAACAATTGAGAGAACTAAGATTAGAATTGATTGCAGTAGGAAATTGGTAGTTGGATATCACTTATAGCTCTCTACCAACCGATTTCAACTT
Source organism: Mimosa bimucronata (assembly GCA_037074515.1). NCBI lineage: Eukaryota > Viridiplantae > Streptophyta > Magnoliopsida > Fabales > Fabaceae > Mimosa > Mimosa bimucronata. Next base: position 45,082,619 of record CM073442.1, read on the forward strand.
CAACGCTTTTATAGTCCTGATAGCTTCTGAGTTTCTGGTTATAGCCATTGTGACTCTGTAAGAGAGAAATAGTTGAAGATCTTAAGGTTGATGATGATTCTGATTTTTGCATTAAATGCTCCAAAGTATATTTTTAGTTCTATTCCTCTTTCTTTCTCTTCTTTTTGGTTGATCAGTAAAGTATCGCAGAGCAGTGGCAGAGTAAGTAACAGCTCTTAGTTTATGTTTCTGTGTGTCCAACATTAACTGCCCAAAATAGATACAAGTACAATGTCCAGATATAAAGTTAGTTTATCACGAGAAAAGAAATGAATTTGAATTTCTTCATGTATCAATCAATTGCTGGATGTGTCAATCGATTGCTCAATCTAGTCTTCAATTGATTGCCTTCAGATTGGTTCAGATTGCCACCTGCAACACTCGATGGATAGGTTAGCTATCGAATAAAAACATAGGTATGTCAATCGATTGCCTTAATTCTCAATCGATTGGTATATGTTTAGTAGAGGCTCATTATGCCTCTTAATAACTCCATCTAATGATAGAGTGTAAGGGATTATTTAACTGAATAAATATCCCTTTCTCTTTACGGAGCTCACTGAAAATGGTCACAAAAAACCTCTATTAGTGCGTAGAATTCTTAAATTCTGTATGCACTTGGTTTTCAACTTCATTCATTTATCGTCTAAAGCGCTTGAGCTTTTAACTTGTGTTATATGATTAATTATCAAATAAATTAATCTAAGCTCCGTGTCATTACCTCATATTCATTGAAACATATATAATCGGATGGAATAATTACGATAGTTTCTCTATTTTAGTTCCCTTATTGAAAAATTTCTTATTGCTTTACCTACTGCACAATTCCACTTAAGGACATTTCCACATTGGGTAATGAACATAGCATTGCTGAAAAAATGCCAATTCAATTTGCATGTTCTTGTCCATCATGACATGAAATCAAGTCAACACTTGAATTAGGAGTGGTAAAGCAAACGAACTCTCAAAAATTATCAACAATGTCCAAAAAGAAAAAGAAATATGGAAGGTTGCATCACAAACAATTGTTTTGAATTGTCAAACTGCAAGCCGACCTCTCGATGTGTGTCAATCATGCATTGTCTTGTGTCTAAAGTCAACAGCCATGATGGTTATTAAGAAAGAAGAAAACAAAAAACCTTATTAGGTATGACTAAAAACACTTGTTTGAGGTTCTCTTCAATACCTTTTGGAGATTTGCAATTGGAAAGGCCTTTCACATAATAATACTTTAACTTCTTCATCACCTGCATTTTCTTTACCCAGTTGTGATCTTCATAGCTTTCTAAGAAATGCACAAGGGTGGACAATTTTCATGAGAAATGTTAAGATAAGAAGACACACCTCTTGCATTTCTACTGTTTTCTTGGCCCAGGTTGAAGTTTGATCTTTCAAATAGGTGAAGTTATATGCTCTACAAACCCTTGTCTTTTTTGTATCTCTTGCCTAAGAATGATGTTGCACTAGATCACCTAAGTAGCTCCATCACTTGATGCCACCTTGCACCACATCAATATCATTTTGTACAAGAAAAATTTGCTTCATGGTCTAGTGCCTAAGAATGATGTTGCACCACATGTAAACATTGGATGCACTCTGACAAAGGATACAAATTCACTACTACTGTGTTTTTCCAATTACTTTAGACTGATGAAATGATAACTCCTCACTTTCTGGATAGTTCTTTTTGTTTTACCTGTGTAATATGCTTTGTTTCTCCATAATTGATCATTATATATAAAAAAACACTTGTTTGATCATTCGTCCACTGTAGAAAATCATTGACATGTTGGGAAAATCAATTTCACATGTAGATATGTTATTCTCAATACTTGTAAATTTTTATCTTTTAATTAAATCGTATGAATTTATTCTATTAGTGATGCTGCATGGGTTAAACATAGTAACAAAGTAAAGTTAAAGGGTTATTAATACTAACAGAATATAATTAGAAAAAACACACGTACCAAATTTAAAATTAAGAGAATATATATACATATATTCAGCATGGTTTTTCCTAAATTTTAAAATGGTTTAGTGGCTCTAAAAAAATCATTATAATGTTAGGTGGCAATAAGAAAAGTCTATGAACAAGAATAGTCTTCAATTAGTCTTGTCAAGTGATACAAGGGGAGATAATAACTTATAAGAATGACACGCCTAAAGAAATTATTGAACATGATGTCGCAATAATCTCTTAAAATTGATGATATATGTATACACACACCTGACAACTTGGTTGTTGAAACAAGACTTTCTGTTATTAATGTGATATGAATACTTGCCGACACTTACAATTTTATATGGCCTCCTTTCCCTCAATTTTGATGGAAAAGATTGTAATTGACAAGAATGCACAAGAGGGGGGTGAATTGTGCTTTCTAAAACATAGATGAATAAAACATAATTTATAGTAGTTCAGCCCAAACTCTTGGCCTAAGTCCAGTTCTCTAACTTTCAGTTGGGTTCCACTAATCCTCAAGATTCAAAAGGGCTCTTGAGTGCCTTTACAAATGATCTTTCAGTAAGAACTCCTTCTCACAGATCACTCCCCCTTACAACTTGTAAGAATACAACCCTTTCCTCTAGGATCCCACTATCCCAAGGAAATCGCTCAACAGATAAGTAATTCAGAATTACAAAAGCTTGCTCACACTCTTGAGCTGATGATAACTATTGGGAATTCATGTAATGTTAGCACATTTTCCTTGATTTCTATTCAATCCTTGATAAATTTTGGATACACAAGATAGGAAAATACTCATTTGATTTTTGGTTTTACATCATTGTTTATTTGAGTAGATTTTGATCATATTTCTAGCTAGTTTCTTATGTTGTTTTTTGTAAATCTTGTAGGAATATTTTGATACAATAACCAAGTGATTATAGCCCTTTCATCAAGCTGACAAGTGGACAAAGCTAAGACGAAACCAGGGCAAAAAAAACTTCAGCATGACTTCCGCCGTGGCGAAAGTGACAGTGGAGTCACGGCGAAAAGCACTTGTTTCTGGACCATTTTTTGATAGTTCTACGGCGAAACCCACAGTGAATTGCGTATTCTGCTGCGCGTTTTGACAAAAAAGGCAGACTGAAATAAAAGCTAGGTATAAAATAAAGGGTAAATGTGCAATTTTAGGCATGAAGTATTACGCCAGGTGCACTCAGCAGAAAAATGAATTTTTCGAACACATTTTGGTAATGAACAATAAAACTAGGGGCAAATTTAGTAACGCTGTTAGTTGACCGTTAAGTTTGACTACAGAAGCTGATGTGGCAGAATTGAAAATTTTAATTAAGGACTAGTAGTAATTTAAGAAGTGATTTTGCGATCAATTAAGGAGTTTTGAGAGTTTTATAAATAAATTCAGGAAAATGAAAGTTTCTTTGGACTTTTAAAGGCCTAGTTTCTCCCTTAATTTTGGAAAATTAGAGTTAGATGAATTATTTTTTGACCCAAAAGGGATTATAGTGGGAGGAATTCTTAGCCATTAATGAAGAAAATTTTTAAGAATTGAAGGCATAATTTTTTGCCTAAAGAAAAATACAGTAGATTAGGTAAAGAATTTTCTATTAGGCCCTTAAATCTTCGCAATAGAATATATTCTTTGAGCCAAAAATTATCTCTTCAATTCTTAAAAATTTTCTTCATTACTGACTAAGAATTTGCTTCCACTATAATCCCTTTTGGGTGCAAAAATAATTCCTCTAACTCTAATTTTCCAAAATTAAGGGAGAAACTAGGCCTTTAAAAGTACAAAAGAACTTTCATTTTCTTGAATTTATATATAAAACTCTCAAAACTCCTTAATTGATCGCAAAATCACTTCTTAAATTACTACTAGTCCTTAATTAAAATTTTCAGTTCTGCCACATCAGCTTCTGTAGTCAAACTTAACGGTCAACTAACGGCGCTACTAAATTTGCCCCTAGTTTTATTGTTCATTACCAAAATGTGTTCGAAAAATTCATTTTTCTGCTAAGTGCACCTGGCGTAATACTTCATACCTAAAATTGCACCTTTACCCTAAAATATATATAGGTGATAGTAAACACACTTGTTCAAGATAATGAAAACCTAGGGCTACTTATCCCAATTTTACTTCATGAACTAATTAAATCCCTTCCTTTTTAGCATCCTAATGAATTAATGTATGAGCCCAAGGTTTAAATGCATTTGAAAAAGCTTTCTCAAGTCAAAATCAAATTTATGCTTGCATTAATTGCACAATCTCTTGTCACAATTAATGCAAGACACATTCCTCAACCAACCTCATAATGACAATGTTAGGTTAGTAACTATATCTCTATGTTACCAACTAACCATCCATTTAAAACCATAAATTTCAAGCCCAACATGATTTCATCCAAGTTCTAAAACAAAATACACTTTCTCAAGTCATATTTCATTTAACCAAAGCATGTGGTGATCAAGCACTTGTATAATAAAGAGCAAGATGTAAATCCATACATATAAATTCATTCATAGCATTAAAGGAAAGGAAATACAAAGTTCAATCCATAAAATAGTTCAAAGTAACCCTAGAGAAGATTTTAGTTACACATAAATGTATCTAAATAAAAAACCAAAACTGAACAAGAGTTCATGGTACACAAGAAGAGAGAAAGGAAGAAGAAGGGAAACCAAGATGTGTGAATCTTCAATCTCCAAGTTTCCAAGCACTTCCAAGCTCTCTCTTGCAACTTCTCAGCTCCCAAAACTCGTGCCCAGGTGTGTCTATATGTTTTTCTTCAAAGCCCTAGCTTATATCCACTTCTGTCAGCCTATTTATAATCAAAACGCGCAGCAGAAAGGCTCAATGAAAGGGGGCAAAATCAACACCTCCTCGCGTGGCGAGGTCACACTTTTTCTGGTTCCTTGTTCTCTTTGTTTCTCTGGTTTCCTTTCAGCTTTTCCACTTGTCCACCTCTTCCTACAAACGAGAGAAAGAGGGTTGATGAGTTCTATAAATAACTCAAGTTTATATCCATTAAGCTCCTCATTTCATTCACATATAAAATCCTCTTTTCTTTCTTTCTTTCTTTCTATTGACTTTTAGTTTCTTTTCAGCTTTTTATTCACAAAATTATTTACAAGAGTGAAGAAAAATGTGATGAAATGAATGAAATCTAGGAGCTTATCAGTTTGCTAGAACGGTCACTCCAGGGTTTTGATTTTCAACTAGTTTAAAGCCTAAAAGAAATCATTCTCAAGTTGGGTTCCAATGAGCAAGCTTAAAGATGACGAATATAAATTTTAGATTTCAATTTTATATATATAAAAAAAGATCTTTGAAAGGTTAATTGTTAAAAAACTGTTTCTAATTTTTGAATTTATCCACTAGCATCTCACGCTACTAGCAACAAACTAATCCGGTTCGCGGAAATGTAGACCTACAATGGGGGAATCTCTCTACCTTCAAGTAATTATCGCAACTACATACAATGGGGGAATCTCTCTACCTTCAAGTAATTATGACCTAACTGCATAATACTGTTCAGTACTCAAGAATAAGGGATGATAAGATTAACATAATCATAATATTACTAAGGCCATCTCCAACTACTTGTTAACTTAACAGTGACACAAGTTTTACAAATATAAAGTTGGTAACATAACACACAGCCACCGATCACAGATTTTCACTCGCAATGATCCTAATATATGGTTGATGTATAATATGGCTCCTTCATCGCTGATTTTCCCGGCGTCGGACATACCTGGTTTTATCATTGTACCTTGGTCTATCCTGTTGTCTCTGTGGCTGCGGCTCCACCCTTCTCTGTCTTTCAGGTGATGATCACATGTAATGATATGAATTCATGCTTGCACATAAAGCTTGAAGAAATGTTGTAGCGCAACCATTTCAATTTTCAAGGTACATAAATTCATAAATATCATCACTGTTGATATGAAGAAAGGATTATATAGAGAAGGACTTCATGTGAATTATATAATGTAATGTATCTGATCCAATGATTATGAAACTACATGAGCAAGTATTGCGATAGGATAAGATCGGGCTTTCATGTGAGTCCATTAACAATCAAAGCTATTAGTTTTGCCATAGTGGACTGCTGACAAAGAGGTAAAGCAGAATAAGAGCTTACAATATAATCAAGGGGTTCTAAGGTCCTAACACTCGTAGTCGATAACTGATATTAAAATTAAACAACTTAAAGTGCTCCAGCTCGACTATGGAAAGAGAGAAACAGAATATAGGCAATAATTTCTGATTAACAGCAGCATTTACATTCGGGTTACTCCTATATAGGGGTAACGCCATGAACTGCGCCATGAACTGCGTTCCAAATATCTCAGCCCAATGAAATAACAAGAATTTATTTAATATTCAATCCAGTTTGTAACAGCTATGTGCATAGCAAATTAACGGTAACAGATGAAGAAACAGATACAAAAAGAGGCAGAGATTCATTTCCAATAATGGGACCGGAGTAACCACCTGTGCTTCACTTTTTTTTTTTTTGTTTTTGCCTAGCACCTATAATTTGACACGTAAAATTCATTATTCATCCATTTGGTCATCCCTTCATTATATATCAAGACACATTGTTTCACATGAACAATTACTTAAAAGAACACATTCAAACATCAAAAGTATCAGGAAGAGGGAAGATGAAACAGAAATGGAATTATGAGATTGAAAGTGACTGGTATTCTTCCAAGAAACTAGAAAGCTTTTTAATACTCACCGCCGTAATCCTTGTTCTCTGGGTCAACGTATGAATCAGGGAGGACAAACAATACGCCTGGAAGCCCTAAGGACCGGAAAGAACACGATAAAATAAATGTGAGGAAGGTCCTGAATATGCAATAAAAACACGAGCATTGAAGTAAATCTGCAACAAACCTTCTAACTTAGTCTCCTGGTCAATCTCACACCCAAATCCAAAAGTACCTCTCACAAGAAACATTATAAATCTTCTTCTTAGCCTACTCTTCACTGAAAAGCAAGAATAATCCATTGAACAATATAGGACCTATCTAGACTTATTTGCAAAATTCAAAAAAATGCTTATAAATTCATTTGATTGGATTTTTTTTTAAACTAGTTTATTTGACTTATAAGCTAACATATAATCTAATAATATACAAAATATATTACGATTAAGTGGCTCATTTAGCTTCCTTAATCTCTATAAAGAAGTCAACTTGGTCTTATATTTATGGGACAATTGCACTCAGGTCCCAAGCAAAAGATTTACTATCAGATGGGTCCTAAGAAGTTGTCAATAACAACTGAAACAGCCATTGTTAACATGTGAAAAAATTATCTATATAATCTATCTAATATTAAATCTTTTACTTAGACCAGGGTGCAATTGTCCTATATTTAATAACGGAGGATGCACGGTAAACAACGAAAATCCACATGGGGAAAAAAACAAAAAAAGAGTATTATACCTTCCAAGAACCTTAGCAATAGCCTGAACATAACAATATAATCAATCATCTGTTGTTTCGTAGCGCCCTCTCCACCGGGCTCGTCCCCTCGGTTATAAATAAGTGTCAATAAACAACTTTATCCTCCTCTCCCTACCATATAGAACATCTTCTAGGATGATTTTTTTATCTTAAATATAATTTACTTGGATATTCATTTTTATCTTGGTAATTTCTTAATGTGGCTCTTTGTATGAAAATGAGGAACTATTAAATTTACCCATATTTAACACCGTGAATCGCATCTAAGAAGCCATAGAAGTTGTAATTAATGTGATTCTAAATAGAGACCATTTTCTTTTAAAATGTAACCATTACCATATTCAGTTAAAATAAGAATGCAGAGTAGTACTACTCCTTTATACCTAATTTTCTTCCTTTTTAATATTTTCTCATATGTTTTTTTGAATCAGAAGAGTACACACTAACATTTTGACATTACAAATGGAATCCAACCAATGACCTCATAATGGCAGGCATTTTAAAATATATATACACATTAGAACTACAAAAAGTTATTGAATTATTGTTCTTCTGAAAGGTTAAAGAAGCAGTGAAACCAAACTAGCTGGGGATAGAAATGACCCACCTATTCACTGAGGAAAACCCGGTTTGTTACTTCATTTGTGGTTTGACTAATTACAAATAAAAATACAAGGTCTGACGTAAAGATTTTAATATGATTAGACACTCTAAAATAATTAGTTGGGCAATAAAAAATGTAATATCATCATTTCTATGTTTTAATCTCTTGTTATGCTTAGGTGTGGATTTATTTATTTAGTATCTGGACTCTCTGGGTTTTGAGCTGGAAATTCATTATAAGAGTTTATATAGAAGAATTGGAATATAATATGAGGTTTTAAAAGTCTTGCTGTATTGATTGGTCTCAAAGTTTCTCTGGCTCTAAAACTTAGTAAATATGGATATTAAGATAGTTATTTTGAGGTTCAATTATGGATGTTATATGTTAATGTCTTAAATCATTTTGTGAATTTAAATTATTGAGGAAACCATACTACTTCATTAATTCGCCAAATATTGGGATTGAGAAAATAATTTGATGATGAATGATTCTTAATGATTAACCGAATAATTTAATTGATGTTGTGGTTTTATTTTGAAACTGAATTTTTAAGGGAATCTGGACATTGTTTTTCAGATTAAGGAGAAAAGGTGTACACTAAAATGGGGTAGTAAAAGTTATATATATCGACAATTGTCACTGTCTTGAGGTTCTAAAATGATGTGTACGAGAATTAAAATGATAATGTAAAATTTTAAGTGTTTAAGGACTTGAATTATAAATATACATCTAGAAAGTGACTTAAAATGAAAGAATTAAGTTGGAACTTACTGATTCAAAGTTCTGTACCATGTCTCAAAGTACTAGGTAAATTGTAGTGGATAACTATAGCATGGTTTAGGAAGTTAGAAATATGCTTAAGTATGGCTAAATAAGTGGCTGAGATGATGAAAGCATAGTTTCTGTTTTGGAGTCATTGATTATTAAACCAAGTAATTTAAGGCAAGAAATAATTTTTGTGTTTGAGTCATTGTATGTTGTTCGACATTACTGATTTGTGATACCGTTGAATCCAGGAAGGTAAGAGTTAGATTGCTTTGTATGGGTGCTGTCCAAGGGAAACTATTTGGTGATGTGATACTTGAAAGCTAGACAAGTGATACAAACCATCACAATATGTTTAGGAACATTAAAATAGTATGTTGACATGTTCCAGAAGATTATGATGAAGATGTAAGACATATATTAGAAAAGGGGAAGGGTAGAAATAAATAGTATCATAGGAACGTGAGAGACGCCGAATAATTATAAATAAGTATGGGCATTAATTTATTATTTATATATTATGCGTAAATATTGGGAGAGACGATGGAGTAGGCTCTTCAAGGCATTGGAAATGAAAGGAACCAGCTCAGGATTGAGGTTGGAGTACAGGTAGCAGTTTTATTTCATAACATTAATCTTGTATGAATAATTTCATAATATCTGTTGGAGGTATATGGTAAGTTTTTAATACTTTAAGTTACATTTATGAGGGGAGTACTCTAAGGCTTAGGTGACTAGCTACCAATTTGACAGACAGTTTGGTTATAACCTAATCATTATAACTAGAATCCTACAGGTACATAAGCCTTCACTATTTAACAAATATATTGTTATTAGTGGTTAGAAGGTGCATATAGCACACAGTTTATAAAGATAAATGCTATCATTATTTATACATGTTTATAAATTTGTTATGCATGGTAACAAAGGAAAAAAATTGCTTTGTGAAATGTTTTTTTAAGAGAAGCAAGAAGGAGTTAGGCCTTTTTGAGAATTAAGGTAGTATTTTGAAAAGCAGGAATGCCTACTATATATTTTGTATTAGTGTAGATAAAGATTTTGTATTGCCTTACCTGTACATATTTTATGGGAAAGTAGATGAACAAGCTGGAAGCTTGTATAGTTATTATATAACTATGTATAAACATATATCTGTATGAGACAGTACAACAACATATACAAATAAGGGGTTATCGACCGATATAGCCCCATATTTTGGTTATCATGATATGTAATAGTTAACTATTTAGATAGCAGGAATATATGTATATAATGTAGGTTTTGACTTTCCAAGCTCTATCAAATCGGATTAGATATCATAAGAGGACCTTGCTATTTAATTGATTTATACACCACTTGCATATATATATATATATATAACATTTATTTGAACCAATTTGTCAGAAAAACTCATTTTTAAAGAAAGAATGTTTGATTTAGTTTTGTTAAAGAAAAGTTTTAAATTATTCGTATTTTTAGGCTTTAGATATTTAAAAAAGTGGTTATAAATCAATTAAAATGCTATAGAATAGTAATACAAAATTATGTGTTACACTCTTCCCCGTATAATTCACATTTACCTGAGTGATGTAGGCCACGCCTGAATATTGTCATATTAGTCAACAGACGATCATTAACATACACCCACATAAAATACACATGCGTTGCATTGGAGAACTCGGAGCTTCCAAAAGTCTTTCCAAAAGCTTATTGGGCTACCTAGGTTTTGTCCATGAATGAAATTATGTGTTGATTTAAGAGAAAATTAGCCATCACATGCCCATCTCCACATAAGATAGTCAGTCTCTACCATAACATCATCTCGTACCCGAGCGAGAGTTTCCTGTGCAACATGAGGAAGGAAACTATCACATTTATTCCAATCTCAAGTGCCACGGGCTTAAATATAATATGTCCCTTTTTAATCAAGATGTCATATTTGTGTAGTTGAGCCGTTTTTTTTTTTTATTATTTCTTTCTTTAAGCAATGACTACGCAAACATTGCGAAAGCGTGCATCACTAGGACATTTGAGTGACATATTTAAGCCTATAATTAAAAAAAAAGTTTGAAATATACTCACTCCATGTTTTAACATAAAATCTAGTTAATTTTTTTAAAAATTCTAAAAAATTTTAATATACTATTCAAATAATAATATGACTTATAAACTAATATATATTAAAATACTACATAACATATGCTATGATTATGTGATATATTCACTACTACAAAAAATGTCTTTTGTAGCGTTTACTTTATATATTGCTGTGGCGTTTTCAAAACGTCAAGATAGCCTGCGTCACAATTGTTCTTGTGACGTTTTAAGAACGCCACATTAGATTTGTTTTCTGTAGTGTTTTCTTAAAAAAAACGGCACAATAGAATAGACTTCCTGTGGCGTTTTAGTAAGAAAGCTGCATGATAGATTAGACTTCTTGTGGCGTTTTAGTAAAAAAAAAAAGGCACGATAAGGGTACTCTATCGTGCCGTTTCCTTAAGAAAATGCCACAGAAAGTTCGTTTGTTTAAAAAAAGAAATAATGATCCACTATCGTGGCATTTTCCTGAGTAAAAATGTCACGATAGTTTTTTTAAAAAAAAATTATATTTAATAAATATATAGATAACTCATGTTTGCACCGGTGTTCGCCCTGCGCCGCAAGTGCACGGGTCGCGCCAAGTAATAAAGTGATAAGTAAAGTATCGTTCCCACGAGGATTTTTCCAAAACCCGGTCAAACAATGATTGTCACACTCTCGCCCAATTTGAGTGATTCAAATGTAGAGATTGAAAACTAACTAAGAAAATAAACATATATTAAATGAAAATAAAATTATAAACAAGTGATTCTCCAACTTCAAGGATAAAATGGGTCCTAAGATTATCTATCCCCTTGTACTTCTTAAAACTCAATTAACCTCCTCTCAAAGATGCTCACAATGAAAGCATGTGCTAATCTAGGATTCGCAGGGTACTTGTAAACGCTCTCTCAAGTCAAGAACAAGTGTTTAATCTTATTAATTGCACAATCTCTTGCTACAATTTAATAAAATCCAATTTTAAAGCTCCAATCCTAATGTGACTATGCAAGGCTAGCAAGTATATATCTATCTTACCAACAAAACCATCCATTCGTCATGCAAACTTCAAGTTCTTGCACTACTTTACCCAAGTTCTACACTCAATCTAGCCATCTCAAGCATCAATCAAGTGAACCCAACATCTAAATGGTAATCAATCACTTAGAAGCATTAGGAAAAGAGTAAAATAAGCACATATATCTCATTAATCACAAATAAGAGGAGGAATCAAGAATCAATCCATACAAGGGTTCAACATAATCTTAGAATCAAAGTATTTAGCCACTCATGTCCAACAACTCCATGAGAGCATATATATACATCATTACAAAATAGAACAAGAGTAGAGAATGAAGATGGAGAGAATAAACCAAGAGAGGAAGCCCAAATCTCTTCGAAGCTCCAAGCATAAGCTCAATCCCCACCAAATTCCATGCCCTAGCAGAGCCAAACACCCCCAAGAATGCCCAGAAGTTGAAGAATGAAGAGTGAGATCGAAACCCTTCCTTTTATTTAAGTTCAGTCCGTCAAAAGGCGCAGCTGACACGAAGTTCGCCGTGGAGTTCGCCGCGGCGAACTCATGGTGAGCTTCCAAAAATTCCAGAAACGTGTTGTGCTCTCCGTGGCGAGATCACGGCGAACTCATCCAAAAAGAGGCAGAGGTAAATGTACTTCGCCGTGGCCTGTCTTCTCTATTTTCTTGCCTTTCTTCTTTTATTCCTTGGGCTGCTCTGGCTTCATCTTATTTTTGTTCATTGTGGGAGCTTGGTGGAGGGCTAAAATCTCTTGTTTATTGCATCAAACTATTCCTACAAAAATTACATAAAACAAAATAAGAGACTAACTATAAAAACAATCAAAATCTACATAAATATACAATAATATGCGACAAAAAATCAAATGAACATTTTCTATCTTGAGTATCCAAAATTTATCAATGATTTAATAAAACTCAAGGAAAATATGCTCAAATGACATGAATTTCTAGGATTTATTAACCGGTTCAAAAATTACAACCAAATAGTTCCAATATATATACAACAAAATTCTTATAGGCAGAGAGATCCAATACAATGAAAGCAAGAATTCTAATTAGTTAACTAGCTACTATCTACTACAAGTTAACATGATAATTAGGTATATCAAATCCTCCAACAAACTAAACTAACTAACATATTTACCTATTATGAGAGAAATGTGGGTATACATAGTAGCACCATTCTTCAATTAATTCATCAATATTTTTTTTCGACAACTTTTTGCAACGCACATCTTCATAATACTGCATAAAAATTTTACATGATAATTAAAATGACTTAAAATCTAACAAATATAAACTCAATAAAAACTGAAAAATGTTAGAAATATTAAGTTTTGATGAAGATTGACCCTGAGAAAACATAAGTGAAAGTTACCTCTGAATTGAACGTGTAAAATCTGCCAGGTAACAGATCACCATTGCAATAATAAAGATCCATCGCTAATGAAAAATGATAACTTAGCAAGATCAATAAAGAATGAATATCTCTATCGCTAAGTGAATCTCAATAGCTAATAGACAGAAAAGAATAGCAAGTGAAGACTTAGCAATAATAAAGTTGATATCAAATCACTAAGTCATTCTCTATCGATAAAGAAATAATCCATCGCTAGAAGCTCTTTGATAACTCAGCTAGCAGAAAAATAAACCAAGTCCTTGAGCAAAAAGAAATTAGCTAGCGATAATAGGTTAAGCTATCGATATCAAAAGGGCTTCAGATAATAAATCATTCAGATAGCTAATGCCTCAGTGCAAATGAGTCAAATGGGCTAACATGATTCTAGCGCTATCATGCTTTTCTATCGATAATAGGATACCTGGAAATATCTCTGAATGCTTAGATAATAGTATCCTTAAAGATAATAGCGATAATGGATTAGCAATCGATAGAAAATTCTATGCTGATATAATGCTTTCTGATCCAAGAGAATATGCTATCGATTATACATCTTCTTATCGATATGAAAAGCTCTGATATATCCTATATTGTCTTTATCTCATTGAGCTAATGGATTAAGCTTGCGATAGCGTCTTCTGTGCAATATATGATTATTTAGTTAGCTAACAGCTTAAGTGCAGAATTCACTCTATGAGATTAGCGATAGCAGACCAAGCTAGCGCTAATGAAAAAGCTGCCAGAAAGTACAACTTGTACGGATGCACAGAACGCTGAGTCTATCTCTCTCCTAGCTCACCCTACGCAAGAAGTAGTTGAAGCTAGAGCAGAGAGTTAAGCCCGATGAAGAAGCTGCATTAAATGCCAACGACTATGAGCTCCCAACGACTAAATTCAAACGGCTTCTTGAAGATTGAATGTTAGGGCAAAATCTGAGAAGAGATATAAATACAGAACTTGAGCATTTATGAAGAAAAGACGACGAAAAACGAGAATATTTACAAGTTCATTCATTGCTCTCTGTTTTCCTGTATTTATTGTTTAGAGATTTTATCTGTACTTAAGTGTTTATCAAAATCTGTTCATTAAGTGAACACATTTATTGAAATCCTCTACTGTTTGAGGTTGTTCTGAAAGCTTGGTGCTTTAGAACAGGGATATTGCCTTACAGGTAGTAAGGGGGTGTGTTTAGAGAGATTCTAAAACTCTGTAAAGGTTGACAGGTGAACTTGTGTTCGTAAAACCTGTGGTTAGTGGAACCCAACTGAGTGTTGGAGAACTGGATGTAGGCAGTGTTGGCCGAACCAATATAAAGACTGTGTTATTTTAATTATTCCTAGATTTTTAAATAGCACAATTCACCCCCCCTCTTGTGCGATTGCCACTTTCAAAAACAACATAAAACTTACATTCGAAGGAATGTCATTTTGATCATGAGTTACAACATCTTTCATGAATCGCATGATGTAATACCCGCAATCATTGTCATTTGGTTGGAAAGCGGTCTATAACAAAAACATCAAACTTTATATCAAAAACATTATAATTTTTACATTATAGATAACTATGTTGCTTTAAAAACTCGAATAAACTATATAATAAATTTAAAACCTTGACTTTTCGCGTATATAGGCATTTCTCGGGTCAGATGCTTTGGAGAAACTCAACGCTCGAGAGCCACAAAAACTAGTCAATGCACTGAAAATGAAACAAATTAATTAAATTAATAAATTTTAATGGCTAGGTTCATAAAATCACAAATAATATAACAAGTTCAATTGTTGACAATCACTTACTTATTGAAGAGGAACAATAAATCCCCACGGTGTGATGGTTCACCCTGTTCCATAGGATTCAAATAATAAATCACGAGACCCATTGATGCACTCAGATTGATGACAATCAAAACCCAATGTAGGTGCACTCAGATTGATGACAATCAATTCTATGTTCAGTTTAATGTTTTACTAGTGCAGGAGAAAATTCTACTGCACGCTTCTCGGCTTCAACCTACTTCCATGTTAGGATAATAGCTAAAACTTATGCCAAAATTGCTTTCCCAACTTGTCAAACCCATTTAATTAGTTCGACTGTTAATTTGAAATTCTTGTTAAAGCATGATTGAAAAATACACCAATGAGATGATATTCTTGGGATATTTTTAATTCATATTTTTAAAAGTGAAAATGGTCATTTTTGACCCGAATTGTTTTTGTAAGTTAAATGCTCAGAATTGTAGGATTAGACACTTACCTGCTCATTAAATGATATTGAATTTGTGTTATCGCCAAGCAATAGCTAATTGTTCCCTTCTTGCTTATTTTGCCCATATTCATCCAATGTTGTGTCTTGTATCAAAACTCACCGTGGCTTCTCTCAAGCATGCATTTTTTTGTGCCTGTTTGGTTGGAAGGAAAAAAGCAATTTTTTCACCTAAACCTAGGTTTTAAAACATGGCAGCCAAAAACTTTTTTTTAATAAACCTATGTTTGGACTCAAAACCTAGGTTTTAAAAAAGGTAAGCCAAACACTTGAAAAAAATGTGAAAAGCTATTTTGGATTGGAAACCTAGGTTTTGGTAAAACCACCAAAACCTAGGTTTTGAATAAGCTACAATTTTCCCCTTTTGCACAAAGTACGAGGTGAAAAAATGCCATCATTACACATGTCATAATGATCTACAAAAAATACCATTATCCTCTCTTTTTCCCAACACATTAAACTTATGTCCTTTTTAGTAATTTACACAGAAAAAGCTATTCTCATAACAACCATCCAAACACTCTCATTTTTACAAAAGTTATTTTTTCTAAACATCAGTTTTTTTCAACTTTTTCTCCAGATGCTATTCTCTAAAAACTAATCCAAACAGACAACTACTTTTTTCAGCTTTTACGCGAAGTACGAGACAGAAAATACCATCATTACACATGTCATATTGAAATACCTAAAATGCCCTTATTCTCTCTCTTTCCCAACACATTAAACTTATGTCCTTTTTAGTAATTTACACATAAAAAAAGTTATTCTCACAACAACCATCCAAACACTCTCATTCATCAAAAGCTATTTCTTCAGCTTTTTTCAAAATCAGCTTTTTTTCCAGAAGCTATTCTAAACTACCCCAAACAGGCCTGATTCTTTGATTTTGCTTGTAAAATCCACAATTGGCGTTAAGGTGTTAGGTGTGCAACTAATTATTTCTCTTTCCCCTTTCTTTCTCTATACATCACATGTGGCTATGCAAGCATGGCTAAATGGAAGTAACCATTTGAGCTTGTGCATAATGCATTCACCACTGGCAGATTAATCTATATTTCATTTCTGTTCGGCTTGTACATAAAAGTTTGATAGAGACACATATTTAGTAAGCATATATTCCCTCTGGTACTAATTATAAGATCACTTTGATTTTTTTAGAAAAGTTAAAGATACAAAATTAATTACTTTAAATTATCCATAATTATCATTTTTCCTCAAAACTAATTTATTCTACTTATAAACTAGCATATAATCTAATTACATGTAACATATGTTATAATTTAGTGGTCTAATTTGCTTCCTTAACTTCCACAAAAAAAGTCAAAGTGATCTTATTTTTAGGACCGGAGGAAGTATTATATATATGCCCCAGGAGTCGGACTCAATTTTACTTTCAAACTAATAGGAGAAGTTGGAAAGAAAGGTTTAATATTTGATTAAAGGGGAAAATATTTTCATTGGTATTGGTTAGGTAAATAACAACAATCACAATCCTGATTAAAGTACAAAACTCACTTCTCGACAATAAACTAAACCAACCATAAACGATTACGAAAGGCAATTATGGTATACGCCTTGTTAATTTCATTGATCCGATTAACACAAGCCAAACGTTGCTCATAAATCTTCTATGCTGCGTTTAGTTCAATGGAATTAAGGTGTGGAGAAGTGGAAGTGAAACCCAAAATTTGGGTGTTTGGTGTGGTTGAATCCACATCTATATGGAAGTCAGTTCCATAAAAAATGATGGAAGTCACTTCCATACTCCCCCCTCGTTCTATCTACAACCATGGTAAAACAGGGTAGACAATGGCAGATGGCGATGTAGATGGCGGACGGTGACA
The DNA here is from genome assembly GCA_037074515.1 of Mimosa bimucronata. Taxonomy (NCBI): domain Eukaryota; kingdom Viridiplantae; phylum Streptophyta; class Magnoliopsida; order Fabales; family Fabaceae; genus Mimosa; species Mimosa bimucronata. The sequence continues at coordinate 45,100,094 of CM073442.1, forward strand.
GCATACGGCGAGGATGAAGGTGGAAGAAGAGCACGGGTGAAATATGTGTTACCGTCGTATCATCGTCACTTTCTCCCTTTTGATCTATGACGGCAACCTCTCCTTGTCTTCCTCCCCCTTGGATCAACAACAGCTAGATCTCCTTCTCCTTCTCCCTTTTGATCTGTGACAACGAGTTATTGTTGCCTCTTAGGCATACTGTGTTCAGAATAGATCTATGGTTCTTTGGCAAGAGAAGTCGCTTTGACTGACTATTGTGCTTGGAACTTCATATACGATTTGTTTTTTTGCTTGCAGGTTTCTGAAGAGATTCTCTCTGCAATAGAATTTTTCTTGTTCAAGCTTTTTTTCCCCTTCGATTTTACTTCACTACTACAAAAGCCCATTTATTGTCCCTAATTCACGTCAGTATATTATAAAACTGACATTGAAAAAAGCTCGGTGACATTTTTGTAATTAAATTTCAGGCTGAGGAAGAAACCACGTCACAATAATGGGTGAAATGTGACGTGGTTTAAAGTTGTGAGAAACCACGTCACATATTTTTAATATGTGACGTGGTTTTCTTCAAAAGATGGGAGGTTTAATCAAATTTTTATTTTTATTTTTTTATTTTATAAGAAACCACGTCACATATTTTTAATATGTGACGTGGTTTTCTTCAAAATAATCAGGTTTTTATTTTTATTTTTATTTTTTGTAAGAAACCACGTCACATATTTTTAATATGTGACGTGGTTTCTTATAAAATAAAATTTTTATTTTATAAGAAACCACGTCACATATAGAAAATATGTGACGTGGTTTCTTATAATAAAAAAAATTAAAAACCTGATTTAAACCTCCCAATCTCATCGTTTTCATCGATATATCAGCCCAAATTTCATTATTGCCGCGCAGAAACCTTCAGCTCCCCCGAAAAATTTGAACTCACACCCCTCAGCTCTCTCATCTCTCCCTCATTCCTCAGCTCTCTCCTCTCTCCTTCACCCCTCAGCTCTCTCCCTCAGCTTCGGCATTGAAGAAATAAAAAAAACCCCCCAACTTCAAGTTGTGAAGAAGCTTGCTCGCTCCCTCAGCTCGTCCTTCAGGTCTCTTGCTCCCTCAGCTCGTCCCTCAAAGGTACGAGATCTAAGTGCTTTTTTTTATTTTTTCTTTTTTTTTTGGCTCTTGCACATAATTTGCATAATGGTCCTTATTCTTGGCTCTTGCCCAGAATTAATGCGTGGTTATTGCTCTTTTTTTGTTTGGAATTCCATTTTTTTGCCAGTGTTTGGGATTATTGCATTCTTGTTCTTTTAGTTTGAAATCATTTCATTATTCTTGTGTTAATTCAATGGCAATAGTTTAGATGCTCTCTGTTTAGTGAATTATTAATTACTTTATCATATTCTTCATACTCTGTACAATTACTTATCAATTTATCCATAGTGAGTATTTAATTTATTAATTGTAGAGCAATGCTTAATTTCCATCAAATGAGGGTGAAATGATAGGTTTTGTAATTACTGATTGGTGTTGAATTAGTAAAGGTATGTTTTCTGATATTAGCTTGGCTTATTGCTATCTGTTTTCTGAGACAGCAAATGGGAAAAAGAAAATGGGACCAAACAAAAATAGTAAAAAAATTAAAAAAAAACAATTCATGTCACATGTTTTCTAAACATGTGACGTGAATTCTCTGATATTTAAAAAAAAAGATTCAGCGACTTATCTACGTCTCTTATTTCATAACTTGTGACGTGGAAAATCAGACTTTCTACGTCACATATTTTATGTGACGTAAAATACCCATTTTTTCTAAGTCACTACTTTTAATGTCACATAAAAAAGTGACATTAAAACCCCTAAATAACAGACTTAAAAAATCCTTTCTGTAGTAGTGCTTGCGTTTTTTAATAGTCAATGGCATGTTGTGAGCTATATTTCCGGTATATTTTTGGAGTTAATGGTGTATATGTTTATGGCATTAATGGTGGTCAGATATGAGATGAAGATGTCGGAGGTGGTTGAGAGAGTTGGAGGTGGGAGATTTTTTTTGTTGAGGGCATTTTAGTATTTTCACATTGTAAGTACATATTTTAATTAAAAATTATATCTCACTTCCACCATCCTACCAAATATATTTTAAAGCTCACTTCCACTTCCACTTATAATTCTACTTAGTCCCACTTCCACTTCCACAAAAAACTCTTCCATCATACCAAACAAGGCACTAAGTTGCTCTGATTACATTTCTCCCCCTTTTGATTTCCCACTTATGAACCATGGAATTGCTTCCACGTTTGTTTTCTACTAATAATCCTTTTGTAAGAATACAAATTAAGACAGACAATGTTTAACTCTATCCCGATTAAATAGCCATATAAAAAATAGAGAAAATTAATAATTTAATCTTCATTGTTTCATTGAGTTTGCAACTATGTCATCATAATGTAACTCATCACGAATCAGTCCTTAAAGTTCCATACTTGTTATAAAACTTTTAAGTTCTAACTCACCCTATGTGCTCTTGGCAGTTGCTTATTTGGTATATTTGTCAACACCACATCAGGAAAATGTTAAATTCTCACTTCTCTCTCATTTCCTCTTCACTTGAGGTACTGTACTACTGTTCACTTTCTTCTTCCTCCACCTCTAGGCTTTTTCCTCATCCCAGCCAAAGTTTTCCAGCAACGGGAATTCTCAACCAAATTGCTCCACCAAAATGGTTTTCTCATTCATATTTAGTGGCCATATTAATATAACTAATGTTTAGTTAGCACTCAAACCTGAAATCCTTTTTGATCGCATAAAATTAGACACGTCAAATGTCTATTATATCTCGGACTCTCATTCCTATCTGATTTGTGTTGAATTTTACGGCCAAAATTTCTAAAAAGATGGGAGAATTGTAGTGTCCTGATTGTTATTATTTCTATTTTAATATAATTAGGATATGATTTGTTAAATAATTTGAAGTTTAGATTATATAATATATATTATTTGAGTATAAAGACAGTTTATTAAGATTTGGTGATATTAGATATATTTAGATATTTGGTAATATTAAGATATAAATTGAGGATAAATAAAATGCATCGTTTTGAGAATTATTGTAGATTCATACATTCTTCTTAATATCAAGATGTGGGTTAAAGTTATTAAAGAGTTGTAGATTTGAAAGAGAGAGAAAAAATAGACAAAAAAAAATAGAGCAGAGAGATATATATTAGATAATTGAATAATATATAATTAGGTTAATACAACTTTTGGTCCTGAACTTTTACTCAATTTTGGTTTTGATCCTTAAACTTTCAGTGGTTTTGGTCCTTAAACTTTCAGTGGTTTTGATCCTTGAACTTTTTGTCAATTATGGTTTTGGTCCCTAAACTTTAGATTTGTGGTTTTGGTCCCTGAACTTTGTATTATTTATAACCATTGGTCCCTGATTTTTTAAATTTTCTTTAAAGTTCAAGGATCAATGACCAAAATTGACTAAAAATTCAAGGACTAAACCTATCGATATTAAAGTTCAATGATCAAGACCATAATTGACCAAAAATTCAAGGACCAAAACCACTTATTTGAAAGTTCAGGGACCAAAACAAAAATTGAGTGAAAGTTTAGGGACCAAACGTTGTATTAATCCTATATAATTTTAAAAAGAATGTGGGACCCACGCCTTACCTCACTCTAATCTCTATACATCAAGGGAAAATTTCATTGTAGAACCACTGTAGCAATTTAATGTCAGATGAGGACCAAAAAAATATGAAATTTCACTGCAGGACCAAGGTCCTTAAATGAAAAAAAAAATTGTTGTATGAAAAGACCTAAAAGCCCTTGTGAATTAATTTCAGATAGGGACCTGTACAAAAGTCTTCTGACGCTAACCGCTGACACTGACAACGTACTTCCTTGGCTGACAACGTACTTCCTCGTGCATATGGCGATTTCCTTGTGCATATGGCGATTTCCTTGTGTATATGGTCATTTCCTTGTGCGTGGCCTGGACATAGCACATTATAAGGCCAATTAATTACTCCTTGTGCATATGGCCATTTCCTTGTGCATATGGGCATTTCCTTGTGCCTGGCCTGGAAATAGCATGTTATAAGGCCAATTAATTACTCCTTGTGCATATGGCCATTTCCTTGTGCGTATGGTCATTTCCAGGCCACGCACAAGGAAATGACCATATGCACAAGGAAATTGCCATATGCACAAGGAAATCGCCACGCACAAGGAAATGGCCATATGCACAAGGAGTAATTAATTGGCCTTATAACGTGCTATGTCCAGGCCACGCACAAAGAAATGGCCATATACACAAGGAAATGGCCATATGCACAAGGAAGACCATATGCACAAGGAAATCGCCATATGCACAAGGAGTAATTAATTGGCCTTATAACGTGCTATGTGCAGGCCACGCACAAGGAAATGTCCATATGCACAAGGAAATGGCCATATACACAAGGAGTAATTAATTGGCCTTATAATATGCTATGTCCAGGCCATGCACAAGGAAATGACCATATGCACAAAGAAATCGCCATATGCACAAGGAAATCGCCATATGCACGAGGAAGTACGTTGTCAGCCAAGGAAGTACGTTGTCAGCGTTAGCGTGTCAGCGTCAGATTTTAGGTTTTTTCACAAGGGCTTTTAGGTCTTTTCACATAACAATTTTTTTCATTTAAGGACCTTGGTCCTGCAGTGAAATTTCATATTTTTTTATCCTTCTTTTACATTAATTGTCTACAGTGGTCCTTTAATGAAATTTTCCCATACATCAAACCCCTCCCTCACGTCATCTTCCATCTCTCTCTATCACATCAAACCCCTTCCTCACGTCCCTCACGTCATCTTCTATCTCTCTCTGTCAGCGCCTTGAGCTTCCTACACGCCAGTAGGAATTCTCTACTCCTCATTGACCGAGGTTTCATATGTTTTTTAAGTCATCTTCTTTACCCATAAAATTATTACTACCTTCGGTTTTAATTATAAGAGTCAGTTGACTTTTTTTAGGGAGATTAAAGAAGCAAATTAAACTCTTAAATCTTAATATATATATATATGAAATATAATTAGATTATATGATAGTTTATAAGTAAAATAACTTAGTTTTGAGGAAAAAATACAAATATAAACAATTCATAGTGGTGTATTTTGCATGCTTATTTTTTCAAAAAAGTCAACTGGCTCTTATAATTAGGATCATAGGGAGTAAATTATATTGGTTAATTTCTGAATATTTTTCTACTTAGTGAGAGATCTTAGAGGTTTAAATTAGGTTAAAAGGTAAACAAGTTTGAAGGTTAGGACTTAAAGTATGTATTTTCAACAAACAAAAACAGTAAATTGGCAGAGGTTGCCCATTAAATTGGGGATTTGAGCACGTGCTTGAAAGATGTTGGTAATTGTTGTTGCTTTGGCTTGAAGTAGCTACCTTTCTGCTATTGTGTATGCATGTTGTTTTTGAGTTATTTTGAAATATGTAACGTCATTTTTTTTAAATGTCTTGTGAGATTAAATTTTTGGGTGATTCAAAAGAGATTTTATGATTATTCGTAGGAATAATATATGTATATTGAAAATTAGTTCTGTCTATGACATGTCGATAAAAATTAATTGTTTTAGATAGAGGGAGTGGCAGATGTTGATTTGATTGGATAATTTAAAGAGATATAAGGGGTGAAAAAATTATGATCATAAAGAGGTATATGAGAGGTACACTTGTTGGCCCTTGTCCAAGATTCTATGCGGAATGGGTGATGACACCCCCTTTTGGTTAATAAGTGAGGGAACCCATGGTTCAATCTTGTACTTTATGTTTTGGTAAAAAAATATTGTGCTATGTGGATTTTAGCCGGTCCATATCACATTATTGAATAACTTGTTAATCTAAGCTATCATTCATGTGGGATAGTGAGTAGTCCATGGGTTTAGTCAAAGGTATAAGGTTGGGATGTTATAAAGGAGAGTGGGGATATTTTTACAAATTGATTAAATGTTTATTTCTATGATTATTGTCAAAATGTTATTTTGATTTTCAACTGTCTCACTTGACACCTCAAGAGCATTTGTATGCATAGTGATGGGATTGTTAGTTACTAAAACTTATGTCTCACCCCCAAAATCCAACACTTTCATGTGATAGCTCTATAACAAGTTCGTTGGGGAAGGCGTCGGAAATTTAGTCATTACGTGTAGATGTTGTGTATTGCTAGCTTAGGACCATCCGCATTACTCTTATTTAATTGAACATTAATCATGTTATATTTATTATTTTGTTATTTATAAACTAAAATTTTAAAAAAGGTTTTTATTTTTTATAACTATGTTAGTCGGATTTTATTCTTTCTAATATGGTTAATTGTTTGTATGAGTAAAAGCTTAATATTTCAATTACTAGTTTCACTTTTTTCCATCATATAAATGATAAGGAATAAGTTTCATTCTTTTAACCATGATAAATTTCTTAAATTTAACTTTGATCTTTTCTATTATGGTCAACTTGATTTAGTAACCTTTTTTTTATAATCATGATAGTATTTATACGATTTAGTCAAACTCTTTTCTACCATAGTTATTGTTTTGAAAATTGGCTAAAAGCTTTCCTACTATGGTAGACTTTATTAGAACGTTTTCTCTTTTTTACTATAGTAGGATTATTGAATCGTTATTTTGTATAAATTTTTTATAAATTATAATTATATGAAAAGGATTTTACACATGTAAGGTGGATAAACTATTGGGACTATCAGAACAAATGTGTGATATTAATGAGGCAGTATGTGATAAAGATGATGATGAACTTAGTAGATCTTATAATGGCAGTGGAAGACATATTCTAAACTTACCATATGGAGTAAAGTGCACCAACTCTGATGTCAAATCAATGAACTGTATAAAATGAAAGGATGTGTTATTAGAAGTGAGTCAACCATTTACTCATGTGGATGTTTTCAAGAAAGCACTACATAAGTTCAGTATTGCACATGATTTTGAGTATAAATATGTGAGAATTCAAAGCACAATATATATGTGAAGTGTAAGGTTGAACATTGTCCACGGACATAGAGGATAACTATGAAAGTAGTTGGGAAGAATGTAACATTCCTCTATTTCATAGGGTTTACAAATATAATGACTATGTTCATAATGCTCAAAAAATACTTGAAGTGACACATAGTGTAAAAAGTAGTTTAACATCAACAATTATAATTAAGAGGTGATTGATCGTATAGACAAAAGATCAAATGAAATAAGGAATAACTTAACAAGAGATTATGGTGTGAAGTTGACATATAAAAAAGCATATAGGGTAAATAATGAAAAATGCGTGATATTCACAGTAAACCTAATCAAAGGTTACAATAAAATATAATGGATGCATGGCACATCGATTATCTTGAATGTGATAATTTTCAGTCTAAACTTTTCTAAAAAAAAAAAATTGAAGTGAACATGTTTTCGACTCGGATCAACATAATTCTGAGGGCAAATGTACAAAAAAGCCCATGTAATTTGGTCCAAGGTGTATCCAAACCAATTATGTCCATGTAGTTACCAAAATGGGTCAAAAGTGTCATACTACCAATATACGCAAATGGCGTTGATTTTGTCAAATCAAGGGTTTATGTAAAAGGTGCAAAAATATTTATGTAGTTTGATCCAAAATGCACCTAATGCTGGGAACTTTTTTTGGCTCAAAAGTGTCTACGTAATTTACCAAAATGGTTTCCTTAATTCCTATACCATTACTTTACACAGGTTAGGCAAGAAAAATACACAAGAAGGGGGTGAATTGAGTATTTCAATAAGCTTTTTTAAAAAAAAAAAACTTTAAGTTCAAATGCAATTTTCAAAAACAATAGGAAAGAAATAGAGTTTTGAAGTCCAATAAATAGAGAAAAGCGTGTAAGTTAGAAGCTTGTTACCGGGTTTATGTAGAAATTGATTTATATGGTTCAAATATATAGGCTTTTAGAATGCAAATAAACATTAATGCTCATTGCAAATGTACCTGTTTGATTGCTTTGTTATTACATATTAAAACTTTCTAAACTCTATTAGAGTCATTGGATGAGTGCTTAGATACTGAGGAAACCATTTTGACAACATCCTCAAGCTTGAGTACGTGAACATGTAAAAGAAGTTTGTAAAAATCACTGCAATTTGTGTAAAATAACGACATAGGTACTAAGAGAATCATTTTTTTTAACTACATAGGTACTTTTGGGCGAAAAAAGTTTGTTCGGTGCACTTTAGACCAAATTACATTGACATTTTTGCACCTTTTATTCTTTCTGACATTGAAAAGCTTAAAGCCTTTTACGTATATTGACAGCATTGGCACTTTTAACCCATTTTGCTAACTACATGACACTTTTGAGACAAAAAAAAACTTCACGATGTTGGATGCACTTTAACCAAACTACACTATTATTTTTACACCTTTCATCCTGATTCTTATTAAGCAGGATATCTCATTGTCGATCCCCATCCCTTTGCTAGTGAATTATTCCTTTTCTTGGATTTTTTCAGGGAATCAATATCCCAAACCTGAAAACAAAAAACAAAAAATAGAAAAGACTTGGTCAATTCAACTTGTTCCGTAACTAATATCCGCATGGTTTTGAAATTTGTGGCTATAATTTAGTAGTGCATTACTAATTAGCTACAGTATTTTTATAGCAACAAGTAGTAAAAAACAGTTAGAAATTGTACAACAGTTATTATTTGTTTATAAGAAATTTTCTACAAAACATTGAAAATAATTTGATTTTAACAATATTAAAAAAGACAGTTAAAATTTAAATTGATTTTAACAATATTAATAAAGGCATTTAAAATTTTTTAAAAACAGAGACTCAGCCTATTATATTTGAATAAATCCTAAAAAATTTTGGCCAAAAAATATCTTAAACATTTTTTATAACTTATTCGATCTTGTTATATAGGAAAATATGGAGCAAAGTTAGATATGAAAACTATATATTTTAGTTAATTTATTGTTTAAACTAATGTATTACTATTGTTATTCCCAATGTTCAAAAAATCGGACCGGACATCGAACCAGATGAGGCACTAGTTTAAGGGTTAATGGTCGGACCAAGTCAAACCGTTTATATTAAAATAATAAAATTTTATTGATATTAACATTAATAATCATTAATATCAAAATGTAAACATAGATAAGTATGTATGATTAATCAAACATGAATATTTTGATGTTTCTATAGAGGGAAAAATATAAAATATTAGTTGAGTACATGTGAAAATAAATATTATTCTACAATCTACAGACTAAAATACAAATACTAAGAGCAATAACAATTAAATACTAAACATATACAAGTATAATAGCATTTAAAATATTATAATTTCCTTGTTTCTAAAATTTAGTGAAGTGAAAGTTGGTAATTAGATGAATTATAACAAAATAAAGAAATCTAATTTTGAAAAAAAAAAAGAAAAAGAAAATGATAGACCCGGTTCAACCACCGATTCTGGCCGGGTTACCCGATTTTGGGTGGGTTGATCCGGTTCAACTGCCTTCCCAGGTTAAAGGGTCACCCGGACCGGGTTTATTACCAGTTCACGGTTGAACCGATCCGGCCCAGGTTTTTTAGCAATGGTTATTCCAGTAATGGTCATGCAAGTATTACATAAGTATGTACCGATAGTCGTCGTGCATAGACAAGGTTAATCATACATATGATCCAATTCAAAATCAGAAAGGTTATATGATTAAGAAAGCCGTTGAAACTTGAAACAAAGTAATTAAATAAAAATGAGAGGCCATTTAATTTGAATTGACAACTTTGCATGGGAAAGCGTCCGCATCGCCACCAACATTTAGACTTTTCATTCCTTCTGATATAATAATACTATATTACTATGATTAAACACTGAAAGCCTTCATTACATCAAATTTACCTCTGTCAAACTTGCACATAATTGATTCTGTGGCCAAAAAAACTCGACATAATTAATTCACATTCATCATAATATAAAAATGTTGTAAAAAAAATCACATTTCCTTTACCATATTATATTATATTATATATAGATATATATCACCATCATATGAGGCAACTCTTAATACGTCTTTTTTACATTCACATATATATTAATAAATAAGAATTTATAATAATATACTAAATTTAGATTGATTTACGTTAGAATTATGAGAAGAGAAATGTGAGTGTAGATTTTAAAATTTAAACACACTGCTGGTTAATATTATGGTTTTATAGCTTGTCGACACTAAAGGGATTATATATTTAGAATAACTAATAATTCCTCAATTCCAATTGACTTTTTTTAGAGAAGTTAAGGAAACTAAATGAACTGCTTAATCATAACATATTTTGTGTATTACTATTAGATTATATGTTAACTTATAGGTCAAATAAGCTAGTTTAGAGAAAAAAACTCAAACAAATCAATTTATAAGTAACTTATTTAGTTTTCTTATGATTCTTTAAAAAAGTCAACTATGTCTTATATTTAGGAACGGATGGAGTATCATTACAACATTGTAATTGTACTTAAAACAATATAATCATAACAAGTAAACAATTTAGTGTGAGAATATGATAGCCTTAGATATAACATATAACAATCATATATGCTATCTTTAATCAGAATAAGAAATACAGCTGAAATCGAAATACCTCTCGCCATTGCTATTGTTTGATCAGAGAAGAATCTACTTTGAACTACAAAATAGAACATTGTCAGAAATAACCCAAAGGCTCTTCTAACTGGAGTACGACACAGTGATGGTGTCTGTTGTGGTAGCCTTAACCAGTTAGGAAACCCGGAATTTAGAGAGAAGAAACGCTCTCTTGATGATGTGGTTATCTGCCGTATCAAAAGATGATAGGTGTTGGTATGTTTTCCCCATCAGAAAACCCCCTTTATATAGATAACCTAGATGTGTAAAACCTTAACTTTGACAATTGGGCCTAATGTTGACTACGGGCCACCTAAACAATATTATTAATTATTAATCTTAAATATAACTAATATCTTAATATAATATAATAATAATCTAACATTTAGTCAACAGAAAATTATCTTGTGTGATCTGTGAAAGCAATTTGATAAAACAATACTGGTACAAGTGGGCAGCTTATCATATTAATTTCCCATTTTCATGGATTAGCCTCCAGGAAGGGCCAGAAATTTCATTCGCACCAGTACTGATACCAGTTCCTTCCAATAAAAATATAATTCTTTTTTTTTTCTGTAACAAGAAAAATGTAATTCTTGCAGTACTTTTATTCATTAATAAAAGTAAAACTTGTTACATAGAAAGATAATAAATTGATAACGACCTTGTAAAATTGTGCTTTCATAGTACAATACAAGTTGATAAGGGAGGCTTCACAACCAAAAGGCAACTTGTATATTTTTGGGACCAACAACATCATGATTAGGTATATGGTACATAGAGTTCATAAATGGTGGCCCTGCATACTAAAGTCATTTTGAAAATTACTCAAGACTGAAGTCTCCTATAAGTTTTCCCATCTGAATCATCTCTCTATTACTTTCTTCAGCTTCAGAATCATAATAAGTTATCTTCTACAGTTTCATGCATGATTGATCATATGGCTCCTTCTCCTTCTTCATCAGTCATGACTACTTTTGCAATTGTTTCTGTCTTCTTCACCTGCTTGGTTTCTGTAGCACTAGCTCAAAACGCCACCACAGATCCTTCTGAAGGTCGGTCCCCCCCCCCCCTCTCTCTCTCTCTCTCTCTCTCTCTCTCTCTCTCTCTCTCTCTCTCTCTCTCTCTCTCGTGTGTGACTGGGATATAGAAAGTTTTCCTGGAAAATAGCATTCACTTCGAAATAAAATGCTACGACACAGATGTTGATTGAATTATTAAACATCATGTTTCTCTGTATTTGTTACGCATTAACAATGGAATAAACTTGGATTTTTCCTGCTCTTTTATGCCTGAACTTAATTTTTCAATTGAAGTGATATATGATTCAAATTTTATAATGCCATGGATTTGGAACTACTTCTCTATTATATTGATTTCTGAATAACAAAATCAACTGTATCATGCATGGTCCTCAGAAAAAAAAAATCATGCTAACTTATATAATTATTTAGTAGATCAGATATCATTTATCTATATATATATATATATATATATATATATCTCTCGATTATGGAGTTTTTGTGCCCCCAACTTATTTAAAATCTTGTCATCAAGCATTTTTCTAATTAGTTTTGGACTTTTGGTAGCAGCTGGACAGCCTTGCAACCTTTTTTGGAAATATAATATACTCCATTCGGTCATAATAAATATAAAATCACTTTGATTTTTTTTTAAGTTAAGGGAACAAGTTAGACCACTAAATTATAATATATGTCACATGTAATTAAACTATATGTTAGTTTATAAGTAAAATAAATTATTTTTGAGGAAAAAAAGATAAACTATAGACAATTTAAAGTGATTAATTTTGCATCTTTAATTTCTTCAAAAAAGTCAAAGTGATCTTATAATTACGAATGGATGGAGTATCATTTATTACATTACAATTATAATATTGTCATTTGACTTATCGCGGCGCTGGTTATAGCGTCATAAGCGCCGCTATAAGACCAAAAAAAAGTGCCGCTATAGGCATTTTCTGTGGTAGTGTAGGGCCAGCCCGACCATATAAGGCTGGCCCTTCAAGGGCTATGGCCTTCAATAGGTTGGCCCGAAAAGTTCGGGTAGTGCAAATATCCCTGTTTTTCAAAGCCCAACCTGGCCCCATTAGCGTTTATACACTATTTTTTAATATTTTCCAAAATAAAACATGGTGATGTATGACCTTTACATGGTCTGCTTATGTGTTGAATAGATTTCATTCCCATTGTCAGTAACGAACCTCCAGGCAGTGCAACCGGTCTGATCGTGGGAATTGTTGTTGGTGTTGGAGTCGTAAGCTTTTTGTCTGTTCTGGTGGTTTGTATCATGCAGAGAAGAAAGCACCATGGAAATGGTGAAGAAGGTACTGTATATACCTGACTTTTTAAGTTGTAATTGTGAATTTTCATGAATATTATTTCAGATTGTAGTCAGTGGTCGTCATGCAACAGTTTGTTGACTAATGGGACATACCTTAATTGGTGTTTGCCCACAATGAGCGGACAGTTGCCAGTTTCATCAAAGCATTTTTCTATCATTACATGGATTTTGCACTTTAAACATAACCAAAAGAATAAAAGAAACATGAGTTGAAATCAACTTGAAAGTCCAAGTATAGAGTTTCTGTTGTCTTATTTCTTCTCTTCGATCTTAATCTCTGGCAAATGTAGACCTTGTAATGCAAGTTTTTCCACCAAACTTATTAAAAAACGTGGACAACAAGAGATTAAACTTCATCAGTTTCTCTTTCTATTCATAACCTTGTCCGTGCTCAATTTGCAGAGCTTTTAGGCATTGATACAAAGCCATACACTTTCAGCTATTCTGAGTTAAAGAATGCTACAGATGACTTCAATCCTGGCAACAAACTGGGAGAGGGAGGTTTCGGACCAGTTTTCAAGGTGAATATTCTATGACAATATCTGGGATGGCAATGCTTTGCATGTAATATGCCCCATCATTAACAAAGAAGGCCATTAGATGCGCCAGTAAGGAGGGTAGATCAAACAGTCTGGAGTCCGATTAAGAGAGGAAGAGGGAGACCGAGGTTTACACTCAGTGAAGTTATATATAGAGCAAGATCTTTTAGTAAATAATTCTAAAGATTTGGTTACCGATAGAGCACAATAGCATCGTGCGATCCATGTAGCCGACTCCACTTAGTGGAATAAGGCTTGGTTATTGTTGTTGTATTATGGTGAAGAAAAGATTTTTTTTTATGGTATCTGAAAACAACATAAGCCTTTAATTAATATAATAATCATTTTCCCTTTTCATACCAGGGAACACTTAATGATGGTAGAGCAATTGCTGTGAAACAACTATCTGTAGGATCTCATCAAGGAAAGAGCCAGTTCATAGCTGAAATTGTAACTATATCTGCTGTGCAACATCGTAATCTTGTTAAATTATATGGATGTTGCCTTGAAGGAAATAAAAGACTTCTTGTCTATGAGTACCTAGAAAACAAGAGTCTTGATCAAGCATTATTTGGTATGATGCCATGATTATGTTCCTTTTCTACATCTTGCGTTTGTTCAAGTTCCTGTGTATGGCTCAATGCTTACTTTTTGTTCATATTTATTAATTTTAGTATGTATGTTACTTGTATGCTGCAGAAAATTGTTTAACTCTCAACTGGTCCACACGCTTTGATATCTGCATGGGTGTAGCTAGAGGTTTAGCTTATCTTCATGAAGAGTCTCGGCTTCGTATTGTGCACCGTGATGTAAAGGCTAGTAATATTCTACTTGATCACAAACTTACCCCTAAAATATCAGATTTTGGTTTGGCCAAACTATATGATGATAAAATGACCCATATAAGCACCCGAGTGGCTGGGACAATGTAAGTCACCATGACTTAATTTCCTTGTTCCTTTTAAGTCAGATAAATTTTATGCATGTTTTATTTGTTTCTGCTAACACTTGCAAATTTTTTTTTTTGTTTTTGTTTTTTGGTGAATTGCAAATTTTTGTTTTGATATACTCTAAATAGTGGATATCTTGCTCCGGAGTATGCCATGCGAGGGCACCTTACAGAGAAAGCAGATGTGTTCTCCTTTGGCATTTTGGCCTTAGAAATAGTTAGTGGGAGGCCAAATTCTGATCCATGCCTGGAAGGGGAGAAGATGTATCTTCTAGAATGGGTATGTACTACCTCTCTATTTCCTTTCATTGTTAGGATGCATTCGATTTCTGAAAATGTTTGCTGAGAACATTGCTTCTGAAACAACCTCATGGAACATGTTTAAATGTCTCCAATATCGATTGAGTGCGGTATAAACACTTGACTCACTTTGTTGGCAATTGTGAATTGCTCCCTTTTGTCTGAAAGAGTTCTGATGTGTTCTTATTGTCAAATTACCTTTCCCTTCACTTCATCCTTTATTATTTAGCTGTGGCACAGAACATAGGATCCTGTCCGATCATCTTTTAATTTTATGAGAACTAATTCCTATAGTCTTATCCTTAACAGCTTTAAAGAAAAAAAAACATTCTGTTTTGGCCAACAGAAAACTCGTCCATCAATCAAACAATACCAGCCACAAGCATAAAAAAACAGAAAAAAAAATCCAAAATAAACAAATAATAATAATCATCAGCAAAAGTTGTAACTGCTTAGAACGTCTGAACACCTAATCTGGAGGTCACGACCCTTTCAATGAAGCCTTAGCAACCCAATCAGCTATTAAATTTGCTTCATAGTGAATCCATGTGCAAGAATGGCTCCTAAAAGGAATTCCTGATAGTCAGGATGTTCTCCAAGATAATGATCAACGATTTCTAGGCCTTGGGTTAACTAGTTTTAACTTATTTCTGGGTTGACAGGCTTGGCAGCTGCATGAAAACAACTGTATACTTGCACTGGTAGATCCTAAACTATCAGAAGACTTCAACGAGGAAGAAGTGAAAAGGATTGTAGGTATAGCTCTTCTGTGCACTCAATCATCACCATCATTAAGGACAGCGATGTCCCGTGTTGTGGCGATGCTTTCGGGAGATATCGAAGTGAGCGCTGTAACTTCAAAGCCTGGATACTTGACAGACTGGAAATTTGATGATGTGAGCAGCTTCATGACCGGCTTGGCCGCAAGGGGATCAGAGATAAGTCAATATAGCGCATCTACAAGTACCAGCACAGTCAGTGTTGCAAACCAGTCACCTGGAAAAGCTTCTAAACCCATCCTTCGTCGGATTATGAGTGAAGGTAGGTGAGAATTGATTGATCATCCATGTATTCGTCTATCAATATCAATATACTCCTTTACGTTAATCACTCTCTTATTCTGTTAATGATTCTCTTATTATTTGAGCTTGCCGTCAATCGCTACGTTTACTTCGATATCGTAATCACCATCAATTATTCTCTATTTATGTGATGACCATTATTGGATTCTCTGTGCACCTTGAATCTTGCCGTAGATGATGCCTTTTAATATATTCAATTCCATAGCAACGTGTTAATAAATTCATTTAATTCCATGAAATGTTTTTTGATTATATGCTCTTACCGTTAACCACACCCAATTTAACTTGATCTTCTTTCTTTATCATAAATGCTCTTAATTCACAAATCTCTCCGTTACATCTTTTTTTTTATACAAGAGAAATAACAATAAAGACTACCCCACAGGAAACTCATGAAAATGATCGTAGCGGGCATTCCTCAGTCAAATCTGCTTATGGAATAGTTGCAAATGAAACAAATAATCAAGATCCTATTTGGCAGAAGATCTGGAAATTGGGCACTTTGCAGAGATGCCGTACATTCATGTGGCTTGCTTTTCATAATAGACTTCTGACTAATAACGAAAGAGCTCGAAGGGGACTGACTAAGGATGGAAATAAGTTAGGTTTAGATAGGCTTTAGCTGAGTATGCGTGGGCCTGTAACAGAAATGTAAAGCTTAGGCTTAGGTTTGGGCCTGTATTTAGACTTTTTTTGCACCTGAGCCTAAGCTTCCAAAATACCTGATAAGGCTTGAAAGCCTTTTTTAAAAGCCTACTTAAAATGTAATTATTTATATAAGTTTAAAATCCTATAACTCTAATATCATATATTACCTTTTAAAATATTTAAAGGTCTTTTGAATGTCTTAGAAAGTTTTTATGACCATAAAACTAAATTTTTTTCTCTTACTTTTATCTGTGAATGACTAATGAATAAAAGAGTTGATTTTATATGAATAACAAGATGCCAAACTTATATTTAAAGTTAAGTTGATAATGTTATAAATAATTTATTTTAAAAATAAATTTTTTAAAAAATAAATAAGTCGTGCCTGTCGGAAGGCCAAACTTAGCCTAAAGTAGGCTACGGCCCGATAAAAGCCTAGCATATTCTGGGAATGACAACTGATAACATATGCCCGAAGGGTTGAAATGCGGCAGAGACCCTTTTGCATGTCTTGAGAGATTGTCCCCCAACAAGAAATCTGTGGCAAGGCTTGATCGATGACTGCCCAAATTTGTTCGTTTCAATCGGAGATGTCCGTCCGTTCCTGGATTCGCCGGAATATAGTAAATAATGGTAGACATCGAACTGCTGTAGAAAACTTAAAAGTACTCGCTCTTGTACTAATTATAAGATCATTTTGACTTTTTTTTCAATAAAAAAAAGTATTTTCAGTCCTAAAAAAATCTTTTTTCCTCAAAACTAATTTATTCTACTTTTTTTTTTTGCCAACAATTTATTCTACTTATAAACTAACCTATAATCTAATTTCATATGACATATGTTATAATTTAATGGTCTAATTTACTTCCTTAACTTTCAAAAAAAAAAAGTTAAAGTGGTCTTATATTTTATATTTAGAATAAGACCGGAGTATAAATTTGAGTGGATCCATCATATGTGACAGATCTGTAAAGTTGTAAAGTGGGTTGCTCTTATGCCAGGATGGATTAATCTGAATGCGGATGGTTCTTATGTTAACGATGCTGGAGTTGAATGTGGCGGCCTACTCCGGGACAAACATAGGAGTTTTCTGGGGGGCTTTCTTTTTCCGGGATGCAGAGGTAGATAGCTTCGCTGCTGAACTGAATTATGGGCACTTATTCATGGAATGAATATGGCGTGGGACAAGGGACTCCGAAAAATTAATTTGGAGACAGATTCCTTGGAGGCTATACAACTTTTAAAGAAGAATGACGAGTATTATGAGGCTGATGGTGGTTCTGATGCAAGCTTATTGATGGCGGCAAGAGAACTCATGGAAAGAGAATGGTTAGTGGAGTTGAAGCATATTTCTAGAAATGCTAATGAAGCCGCAGACTTTCTTTCCAAACAAGCATTGTCTTCAGTAAATAGGATTTCATCCTATCCTTAATCTGCCACAACAGTTGGGTGTGATTCCCGCGCAAGATCGCTCCAACAGTAGGGGAATAGGGTGGTAGTTGAAAATTTTCTCTTTTGTTAATAGAAAAAAGAAAAAGAAAAAGAAATTGGAACAACAAGAATGTGTAGGCCCTAAGGAGCTGCTATTAGCGCTCGCTTTGCCAATTCATCTGCTTCAATATTATTCTCCTGTCTGCAAGAACTAAGCTTTACCTCCTATTCCCTCTTTAACATATTGTGGCTTTCAAGTCCCAGTGAATATGGATTTTATCTTTACCCTCTCAATCAATCAAATTGGTTCAGCACAATCACTGAATAGATGGACTCGTCTATACCCTCTATCCCATGTGATGTGTTTTTTATCTACATCTACACGCTTTTCCAACACTCTTTTGTATGGTATTTGCCATTAATTTTATTTATCTGAATAGTTTATCCCATTTCATATATATATATATATATATATATATTTGCAGTTTACAAGTTTTTCCTTTGATTACACTTTTGATCCCCTTTTTCATTCTGATTCCCTTAAACATGTATTCTTGATTATATTTTCTTCCTCCAATTTTATAACATACATCGTTTTTCTCTTTGTTTGCATTTTGATCAGTCATTTCTCTTTCTCTCTCTTTTTTTTATTGATTTTGTGCTCTTTCCCTTTTCAGACATAAATATGAATATATATGTGTGTGTGTATGAATTAGTATTTTGATCAGTCATTTTAATATCACGAGAATTGATATTAACATACATCGTTTTCTCTTTATTTCTATTTTGATCAATCACTTCTGTAACATCCTGAAAAATTAATTTAGGGATTAATGATTTTTATCTAGAATTTTAATAATGAATTTGGAAAATTATTGCTACCTTGTTGGAAATTGAGGATTTCTAGGGGCTTAGTATTTTCTTTATTTTAAGAAAGATAATTAATTATCTAATTTGAATTGAGGGATGTAATTTGAATTTGAGATTTAATTCGAATTTGAGGATTTAATTTGGATTTGAAGATTTAATTTGAGTTTAGGGATGTAAATTGAATTTGAGTTTTTAATTTAAATGGAGGATTTTATGGAGATTTGGAGAGATTTATGGTGAAAGAAGAGATTTCTAGATGACTTAAGATTTATTGATGAGAATTAATAGGTAGGTTGAAACTAATTAGGAGATTAGATAATAATTTAAATGAGAAATCTGAAAATAGAAAATGATATCCTTGTTCTTTTAAAATAAATAAATAAATAAATTTTGAATAAGTTCTTAAACTTAGTTAATTATTTGAATTTTCGGGAGAGTTACTAAATTATTGATAAGATTTATTTTATTAGATATGATTATATTTATATATATATAACAAAAGAAAGTTTGTGCGCAGGAAAAAAAAAAGGGATACATATCTATCCTATATTAACAAATAGAAGGAAAAAAAAACAATAAAATAATATATTGGGCCCCACACATAGAATATATATATATATAGACACACCCAATCCCCTTACTCTTATCGTTTGCGGCGCTGAAGGGATATGTTTCGTCTTCTTCCTCTTCGTTGCACAGTATTGTGGTCATTGATCTGATTTAGGTGAGTTTTACAGATAATTTAGGTAACCTAAATCACTTCTTTTGACTTAACTTCCTTCATAAAAGTTTTTGCATATAATTTTAGCTTTCCAAAGGTAGTAATATTAGGGCGATTAGAGCAAAAATTAGGACTTATGTTTGAAGTAGAAGCTGAGCTTTGATAATAACTGACCATAGATTTGTCGAGGTAAATTAGTAGGTCGATTCTATGGGTTTAGATTTGTCTGTTAGGTGATTTGAGAATTTAAAATAATTTTCTTAATTTGAAAACTTAGAATTCATAAAAGATTTTGAAAATTACTTCTTGGGTAATATATTATAGTTTATCGTTTGGGTTATCTAAATTGATTAAAGACATTTAAATGTTTAGTTGTGATAGAGTTGATCCTTGTAGGTGATTTTTCTTGATTTGAGTAGCTTTAAGCTTGGTTTTAATCGGATGGATCTATGAATTTGGGTATTTGAGGTGAAATTATGGAATTTAAGAAATCATTTGGACTCAACGATATTACTGGAAATATTGAATGGGTAGGTTTGGTGTATGAATTGATTTGAGAAATTTGATTATCTCTTAAGCTTGAATATGAAAGAATTTGTATATGGAAGATTAAGGAATTAATTATTGAATTATGAAGGGATTTTTGAGGTTAAGTAATGATCGATTGATGATTGGAAAGGTATATCTAGGCTTGAATTTGGTAATTAGAATTAGTGGTGAATGATAGTTGTGGTGGAATAAAGAAAGGTTGAGATTAGAAATTAATAGCACTACTACAAAAAGGCCATTTCTTGTCCCTAATTCACGTCACTTAATTATAAAACGGACATTGAAAAAAGCTTGGTGGCATTTTTGTAATTAAATATCATGAAGAAGAAACCACGTCACAATAATGGCAAAATTGTGACGTGGATCATGGGTGTGATTAACCACGTCACATATTATAATTGCGTGACGTGGTTTTCCCCAAGTTTTAAATTTTTTTAATAATAAACCACGTCACATATAGAAAATATGTGACGTGGTTTGTAATAAATAATCAGTTTTCGAATTTTTTTTTAATTTTTATGAAACCACGTCATATATATAAAATATGAGACGTGGTTTCATAGATAATCAGGGAATTTTGTTTTTAATTTTTAAGAAACCACGTCACATATATAAAATATGTTACGTGGTTTGTGGATTTTCTTTTTTTTTTTTTTTGGAAACCACGTCACATATAGGAAATATATGACGTGGTTTCATAGATAATCAGGGATTTTTTTTTAATTTTTAATGAAACCACGTCACATATAGGAAATATGTGACGTGGTTTCTCTTAAACAACGTCACATATATCTAATATGTGACGTTGTTTTGAGAAACCACGTCACATATTTCCTATATGTGACGTGGTTTCATTAAAATTAAAAAAAAATACAAAACCTGATTATAATTTCAGCTCCATATCTCCCTCACCCAAAGCTCAAAACCCGAGCCAGAATTTCAGCCCCCTCCCTCCAAAGCTCAAATCCCTCAGCTCTCTCCTCTCTCCCTCACCCCTCACCCCTCAGCTCTCTCCCAAAACGCAAATAGGTTGAAGAAGAAGAAGCTCTCAGCTCTCAGCTCTCTCCCAAAACGCAATCAGGTGCAAAATGTCTCCCTCAGCTCTTAGCTCTCCGTGTTCTTGGTTTCTTTTCCCTTGCATTTTCGTTTGTGTTTTTGGTTATTTTTCCCCTTGCATTTTCGTTTTCTGGGTTCTGGTTGGTGTTGGTTTCCTTGCATTATGTTGAAATTTCTGTGAACTCATTTTCCCCTGCATTTTCGTTTTCATTTTTTTGTGTTTATTTCTAGGTTTGATTGCTCTGTTTTGATTAATTTGTTTAGTTGATTAGTGCCCAGTTGTCTCTGATTTCTTGTTGATTTTGGAATGCTGCCCAGTTCGTCTAATTAATTTGTTGTTAATTTGCTTAATTTGTTTTCATTAGTGCCCAGTTCTTCTCTAATTTGTTTAGTTTTCATTTATTGTTGATTTTCGTGCAATTCTTTGAATTGCTAGTTGTGATTTTCTGGGTTTAATCTAACAAAGGGGAAAACAAATAGTACAAGTGTATAATGGTGTTTAGAAATGCTTTTTGATTGATATGTTTCTATATACATTATTTGGGTGATTATGCTGCAATATATTGATAAGAGGTGATGATGTTTAAATGTTAATTATTGAAGTGTAAATCATTGATTAAATAATTAAGGACTAGTAAGAGAATGGTATGGCTTATGTTCTTAATTAGGCTGAAAAGGGAATTAAAAGAATGGCTAATTTGATTTTGTCTAGAACTTTGGGTGATCAAGGTTTTATTGAGCTAAAACAAATATGGAGGTTAATGTGCTAAGAGATTAATTCAAAAGACATTGTTATTGGTAACTAAAATTGGATTAAAAAGTAATAGGCTTAAGTTTGAGAAATGATGTACATTTTGATTATTGGAAATTTAGTGTTTGATTTGTGTTTTGTGAATTATGCTTGGAAATTTAGTCTTGATCAATGGTTTTGTAAAGAAAGGAGGTTGTGTTTCTAACTATTAATTAGTTGTCTGAAATATGGAAGTAATTGATTTAATATTTCTAAGTGTTCACTACCTTATTCTTCTTAAACATTGATTCCATGGTTTTGCATGTATGGTTTTAAATGTATTATTTTGAAGTCTAATTCTTTGGTTTGTTGATTATTGGTTGTGTCAAGTGAAGTGTATGTAGAGAGGAGTATCAAAACCATTTAGCTCTTCTGTTGAATCTTGTTGGAGATTTTATTTTTAACCTTTTCCAATATATACCGTTTCTTGTGATTGAAGTGCCCTAGGCAACCGACTAATAAGGAGTGCGGATATTACGTCATGAAATATATTTTTGACATTATTATTAGTGAACGAACCGGATCATTCTCACAGGTACAAGTTAAATTCTTGTATGATTGATACAGTTAATACATAAATATATAATGTTTTATATAATTTCTTTGCATTGATAATCACATCTTTATTGTTGCAGTTTTATGATATCAACGCATTTACAGATGAAGATCTTGATTCAATTCGTGAGAATGTTGCTGAATTTTTGCTTTCGGAATTGGTTAGTCTTGGTTAGTAGAGATGATTGATCATTGTATAAAATACTAAATTGTGTAACACTAATGGTTAATTTGTGAAGTAGTAGTAAACACAAGTTATATATGGTTAGTATGATTGATTACTTATGTTAGCTTGGTTGATTGCTATTTATGGTGAATCTGTTTTCTGAGACAGCAAAAACAAGAAAAAGAAAATGGGATCACATGAAAATATTAAAATTTAATTTAAAAAAATAATAATCCACGTCACATGTTTATAAACATGTGACGTGAAATGTTCTGGCAAGAAACCACGTCACTTATTAGCCAAATAAGTGACGTGGTTTCTCCAAAACCACGTCACATATAACTAAAAATGTGACGTGGTTTATGAGAAACCACGTCACTTATTTGGATAATAAGTGACGTGGTTTCTCCACTCCACATTCCACGTCACATGTTTTCTGAACATGTGACGTGAAATCTTAGCCATTTAATAAAAAAAAAATTATTCAGGGACTTATCTACGTCGCTTATTTCATAAGTTGTGACGTGAAAAATATGACTTTCCACGTCCCCAATTTTAAGTGACGTAAAATCTCCATATTTTCTAAGTCACTACTTTTTATGTCACATAAAAAAGTGACATGAAAACCCCTAAATAACAGACATGGAAACTCCTTTCTGTAGTAGTGTAGAAGTAAGGTTGAGTAACTAGGAATTTAATCTATAGCTTGTAATTGCTTTTATTAGATAGTGATTGTGTTATATGAATATGCGTGTAGAGTCTGATTGTGCTGGGTTGGCACGGGGGAATGCTGCACTGTTGTGAGATCGGTGCGAGCTACCAGGTAACTGCTTCTGCTTGTTTGCGTGTGTGTGAGTTAGTGAGTATTTGAAACTTATAATTTTGTAATTGGCTATAGTCTCGATGAACATGAATTTTGAAAGCTTATGTTATTGCATAACCTGCTTAGTGGAGTATGTATTTTGAACAAGCATGAAGATGTGTATTGTCATGTTTGAAACGATATTATACATTAAAGGTTCTTGCATGATTAGATTTTAAAGAATTACTGGATGGGCCTTGTGCCTTATATTTGTTGGTGCTGCATACAGTTGTGATCTGATTGTGGTGATTGTGTATGTAATACCGGTTAATTAAATAAAATGACATCGCGCGATGAGGTTCCTTGTTGGCCCACAAGGACTAATAGAAAATAAAGACGATAATGGGGAGAACGCCCCCGGTCTCAGGCGAGGGTTGTGAGTCCCTACTGGACCGTAATATGATATCGGTGGTTTTTGTGATACACTGTGATTTATGATTTTGGTATTATTCTATGTGAATAACATCTGAGAAATTGTTGCATACTGATTGATGATTGAGAAGGCTTGGAAAGAGATGTTGGATATTATTATGCACTTATCTGGTACTTGTCATACGTTTCAAAGTGATATATATTAGTACTCCACTGAACGCCTTGCTAGCACACACCGCACTTAAGCGAGTAGTAAGTGGTTACCTTGGGTCTACCCCACTTTTATCTCACTTTCGCAGGTCCGAGTCACGGAGTAGCAAGTCAAGGGAAGGATCCGGGAGCTTCTCACTGATATAGTGAGTTCCTCTGGGCCGTTAGGACAGGGGTTATTGCCATACTTAGGCTCATGCATTTTTTTTATGCTTCCGCTTTGATTTAGCATTGTTGTCTCTTAATTTGATTTGCAATTTCCTTTTATATCATTGTATAGGTGCACTTATCTGAATTAGTCCTACTCCGTTGTAATTAGGTTGTTTTAAATATCCATGTTAGGCAAATCCTTATCTAACATGGATTAACTATTTTATAAGTATTTGTGATTTTAAATATCCATGTTAGCTTCATAATTTTAGAAAGTTTTTTTTTTAACATGGATATATTAGATTTATAAGTGTTGTTTTATTATCCATGTTAGCTTATTCCAATTAGTTAAATTATTTTCAAACATGAGTTACTTTTATAATGTTAAATTCTTTTCTAACTATGATAGGCTCATTTTATTATTTTGGAAGTTCCTTTTCTATCATAGTTAGACCGTGGAAATTGTTTTATTAAGAATAATTATGGAAATTCTTTTCTAACTATGATAGGCGCATTTTATTATTTTGGAAGTTCCTTTTCTATCATAGTTAGACTGTGAAATTTGTTTTATTAAAAATATTTATGAAAATTTTTTTCTAACTATGTTAGTTATTCAAAATAAGACAAATCCTTTTTCTAACATAGTTAGCTGCTAAATGGTTTTGAGGTCTGTTAATGGCGACTTAAAATGTTTTTAAGGAAGCAATTGTTACAACTTCTCTCTCTCTCTCTCTCTCTCTCGATTGATTTTGTGTTTTCTTTCCTTTTTTAGATATAAAGATGAATATACAAATATATATATATATATATATATGAACATCTTCCCTTTTCTTTCTGTGATTTCTATGAAGATTGATACCCATGAAAATGTATGGATTTTTTCTCTTTTATCCATGCTATTTTTTATTAATGTTGTCACACTTGTATTTGTCTTCCAAATTTTCACACACACACACACACACAAAATTTGAACTACCTGTGGACTCTAGCTCATGTAATCAATTTTTCAGTGTTCTTCTTTTCATGACATTTTGATTGATCTTTAATCTACAATGATTGTTATCTTTTCTTAACAATTTTGAAATAAATTCCTTGTATATCAACAATCCTAATTTAATTTAATTTTTCTATAAACCTACTCAAATAAATATCTACTTCTTTTAGCAATTTAAAAGCTAGCAATGTGTTGTGAATAAGCTAGATGAAGATGTTTTGTGGAAGAACCCTTGGAAGCTGGGTTTGATATATAATATTACTTAGCAATATACTTCCTCCGGTCCTAATTATAAGAATCAGTTGACTTTTTTGAAAAAATTAAAGATACAAAATACACCACTATGAATTGTGTATATTTGTCTTTTTTTCTCAAAACTAAGTTATTTTACTTATAAACTATCATATAATCTAATTACATTTCGTATATATATATTAAGATTTAGATATTTAATTTGCTTCCTTAATCTCTCCAAAATAAGTCAACTGGCTTTTATAATTAGGACCGGAGGTAGTAATAATGTGTTTGGATGTCTTGAAAAAATATAATATGAAGAAGTTAGGTTTGACATTTTCCTATTTAAATGAAAGTGAAAGTTTGTGACTAATATCTTTGGCATTCTCATACCCTTAATTATTAATTAATTATTTAAAGGAATGTGAAAGGAATTTTTGAATAAAATCATTCTAAAGATGACACTTCATATTTAAGGGAATATAAAATGGTAAAGCCAATAAGAAGTAATAACTATAGGGAAATTTTCACTTTACCCCCATAATAAAGAATTAATCTCAGATTCCCCCAAAACATTCTGAAATTTCACTGCACCCCCAAGGGACTAAAGTGAAATTAAATGTTTCAGCTAAAAGACCAAAATGTCCTTATTGAATTTGTACTGGATTTCCAAGATACATATGAACAATTTTCAAGACACATATGGAGAATTTCCAAGACATTTATGGGAAATTTTCAAGACACATATGGGGGAACTTTCAAAACAGTTGTGCTTATTTTCAACATCAATGTGAGTATTTTCAAATCTAAAAAATCATGTGATCAAACACTAAAACGTCTAAAATTTCACAACTATATTTCCGAGGCACATATGGAAAATTTCCAAGACATATATGGAGAATTTCCAAGACACATATGAGAAATTTTCAAGACACTTGTACAAAATTCAATAAGGACATTTTGGTCTTTTAACTGAAACATTTAATTTCATTTTACTCTCTTGGGGTGCAGTGAAATTTCAGAATGTTTTAGGGGGAATCTGAGATTAATTCCTTATTATGAGGGTAAAGTGAAATTTTTCTATAACTATATTGTCATTATTGGCCGTATAAATTTCTCTTGAAAAATGAAGATATATAATTGTTGTCATGTACACTTCATCTTCAGATTTAAAACAAATCTCAAATCAATTATTATTTTAGTTCAAATTCAACTTAATGATAACAAATGTAATTATAGGTAAATTCTTTTTGTTGGAAATAACTATGGTTAGATTCAGCCAAAATATTCTTTACCATTCAATTATCTTCATTGTTATTAATTTCTTTAAACAATAAAACATACCAAATAAAAAAACAAGATAGAAAGAAATTAAAATAAATATACAATCCATGTAATGCACGGGAAATTGTGTCTTATTTCGTTGCCATTTCATGTGAATAACATGCACAATAGAATGGGTTTGTGCTTCCAAATTCTGTTTTCGGTCTTCTTTCTTCCTATTTTTTTATTGTTTATATCTCAACATTTGAATGTATTGTCAGATATTAAGCCCCTTTATTTGTGATTTCATCCCTGGTTGGTATGTAAATAATTTTTTTTTACCCATCAACATCACTGTAAAATTTTTGAGAAATCATATTGTTTGTAGGCTATAAAATTTCGTTCATTTTCATTTCTCGGGCTTTGTGATATAAATATATAACATAGAAGTGGGAAAATTAATCATTTGATTTTCATAGCTTTGATTCTAGCCCAATCTCTAAAATTGAAATTTATACAACTCATTTTCTATTGTTTTAGCCATTTCAAATATCATTTTCCAAATAAAAAAAACTTTAGTTATACTTTAAATAGACAGAAATGAAGCGATTGAGGTCTGTAGGATAAAGCTTAGGGAACGAGATTTAATTGACTTAAAATTATAAAGATTGAGTTGATAAGTTAAAGGTCAAAAATTGAGTTTCAAATGAGCATTTAAATCAAACCTTTAGGGACCTAATCATATATTTTTTTTCTTGTACGAAACTTAGGCTCGTTTCAATATAACGTTATTCATTAATTATTATTAACAATCACTTATATTTTCTAAATATCTATAATACAACTAAATATTACTTTTTTTGTTTATCAAAAAATGCTCTCTTTTTTTTTTTTTACCTACAATAGCTAAATATTTTACCCGAAGTTAGGTCTCTATTCGACAACGAGTAGGACTTTGGTGGGTAAAGCTTACTTTAATCCCTCTTCACCTTTTCATTGACTTGTACTAACCCCAAGTGCCTAATATAAATCGACATTGCTCATAGATGATTGGATTGGTGCAAAATATGTTTCCAATGACATGTAAGAAAAAAATATTTAGTAAGAATAACCAGAAAAACTATATTTATTTGATTAGAGTGTTTAGTAATATCATATGTTTTTAACTAACTTAACAAATATTTTTAATTTAATCAAATTAAATAAATATATCTTATATTATCTTTTTCTTTTTGTCATTTTTCACCGTCAAAACAGAACTTGTGCATATCATACTCGAAAATGATCAAACTGACAACCTCACAACTAAGAGGATTATGTGGATCATATCAATAATATTGTTTCTAACTGACATAGCTGGTAATAGAGGGATAGTTGACAAAAAAGTGCCTTCTTAAAAAAAATAAACAATAAAATAAAACATGCCCATCTATTGATCAATGAGACATTCTTAGGTACTCTGGGAATACCATGCAATCTGTGCTCTGACCAATGGAATGTTTCCAAATCACAGAGTGGGACCCACGGTTTTGCCAGTATTTTACCTTTCAACCTCATGCTTCCATGCCCGCATTCCACCACACTCTACAATTTTTTAATGGGAAAATTTCAGTTTACCCCTATAATAAGGAATTAATCTCATATTCCCCCAAAACATTCTGAAATTTCACTGACCAAAATGTCCTTATTGAATTTTGTACTGGATTTCCAAGACACATATGAAGAATTTCCAAAACATTTATGGGAAATTTTCAAGACGCATATGAGGGAACTTTTCAAAACATTTGTGCTTATTTTCAACATCAATGTGAATATTTTCAAGTCTCAAAAATCATGGAATCCAACACTAAAACATCCAAAATTTCACAACTATATTTCCAAGACACATATGGAGAATTTCCAAGACACATATGAGAAATTTCCAAAACGTTTGTACTTCTTGTAATAAGGGCATTTTGGTCTTAGCTGAAACATTTAATTTCACTTTAGTCCCTTGGGGTGCAGTGAAATTTCAGAATGTTTTGGGGGGAATCTGAGATTAATTCCTTATTATGGGGGTAAACTGAAATTTTCCCATATTTCAAGCAAAAGGAGCTGGCTATTAACATCTTCATAGAGACAATTTTTTGAAAAAACAAATTTGAAGTGGATCAGATTTCACTTCATCAGAATCAAAATATAACATTAGTTTTGTAATGTAAAGTGCACTATAAAGTTAATTATCTCTCCATTTTTTAATATAAGATCAAATTGATTTTTTTATATAAATTATGGAAGCAAAAGACTACTTAACTATAACATATATTACATGTAATTATATTATACATTAATTTATAAATAAGGTAAATTAATTTTGAGAAAATATGATTAATATAAATACTTTAAAGTGATTTATTTAACAAATTTAATCTCTCCAATAAAGTCGAGGTCTTACATGTAAAACTGGAGGGGTATCATATTTAGGATTGTTAAATATATGTAAATTAATTTAGGATTGATAATTACATGTAATATAATATATATTACATGTAATTAGATTATACGTTAATTTATAAGTAAGGTAAATTAATTTTGAGAAAAGATGATAAATATAAATACTTTAAAGTGATTTATTTAACAAATTTAATCTCTCCAATAAAGTCAAGGTCTTACTTGTAGAACTGGTGGGGTATCATATTTAGGATTGCTAGGAGAACTAAATAAAATACCCATGATGTTAACTGATGATAACTCATATTTAGTGGATTTTTAGACATATTTTATTATATTTAGAAAGTCATCAATTCTAAAATTAAATGAGATTTGACACATTATTTGGGAATTTCTTTTATTAAATTAAAGTAGGAAAAATAAATTTAGATTTTAAAATAAAAAGGACTATTGGAAAAGGAAAAATAGGTTCTAGTTTATTAGTATTATTAGATTAGATTTGATTTAAATTGACTTTTTTCTCTTATTCCTTTTAGTAGCCACACACAAGCAGAGTCGGAAAAAAGGATGGGAGTGGAAATCAAAGGAAGCAAGAAAAAGGCACCGCACAAGTGGAGGAATTTTAAATTAACTATGAGATTAAATAATGTGAAAATAGTTTTTTAATCTAATATGAGTGTAGAATAAAAATATGCCTAGAAGTTCTGCATAATGAAAATTAGAGTGTTATAAATTGTATATGATTTAGTTGTGAGACATTATATAATTAATCAAAATATTTATGTAAATAGTCTAAGATGCATTTATGGACACAAACTCTAGATTAAACGAATAAGTTCAAATATAATTACTTTAGTAGGGATAAATATAAAAAGCAATCAAGTAAAATAGTGACTCTAAACTATTCGTTTAATGAAATGAGTTTGTTCTTTATGAAATTTCGTTGCTTTTATTAAATCTTAATTACTTTTTCTTCACTTATTTGAAATCGATTTTTGTCTTTCTCAACTTAAACGAAAATATGAAATTTAATGTCTAATTATCAATTATTTTGAGTATATATGGGATCAATTTTGATTTACCAGTTTATTAGTTTTGTGACCCATACACAATTGCAAACCATGTTTAAATTTTGGTAGCATTAATAACTCATTCATGATTTATTGTAATCCCAATGCTTGCCTTATTATTCCAGAAAAAATAATTTTTGAGTTAAGATCTGCATAATACTTTAAGATTTATTTTCTATGCAATGTAAATTGATTTTTGACATATTTTTAACATATTTTCTGATCTACCGCAAACTTGTTTTCTCAAAAAATTGTCTCTATAAAGATGTTGATAGCCAGTTCCTGTTGCTTGAAATATTGGCTGTGCCGTGGTGGAGTGCAAGGTTATGTGTGTGTGTATAATATTTATCGGGAAAATTCCAGAAAAAAACTCTCAAATTACCAAAAGGACACTTTGATACAGCGAATTTCTGAAATGATCAGTCAGTACAATTTCGTACAGTGAGTGAATTGTTATTTAACAAATTTAAAGGAAAATTCGAAAATACCCTTAATTTAATTATTTATTTTTAATAATGGGCCACCACGACACGTGGCGGCGGGTCCACATGCCACGTGGCGGCCCCACACCCCGCCACGTGGCGCCGTGTGGAGCTGCCACATGGCGAGTGCCCCTTTGAAACCCATAGGCTTGGTGGTAAAAAGCCTTACCACCAAGCCACCATGGGTCCTTGTTATATATATTGCAAAAAATATATATTCTATCTTTCATTCCTTCTTAATATTTTACCAGAAACGTTCAAGGGATTCCCAACTACTCATAAGGGATTCCTAACTTCCAAAATACTTCACCAAATCTTCCTACTTGTTACCAAAATCGTTCAAGGGATTCCCAACTTCTAATAAGGGATTCCCAACTTCCAAAATACTTCACCAAATCTTCCTACTTGTTACCAGAATCGTTCAAGGGATTCCCAACTTCTAATAAGGGATTCCCAACTTTTGTTAAGGGATTACCAACTTCCAAAATACTTCACCAAATCTTCCTACTTATTACCAGAATCGTTCAAGGGATTCCCAACTTCGCATAAGGAAATCCCAAATTTTGTTAAGGAATTCCCAACATGTACATTACCATTTACCAACTTCCAAAATACTTCACCAAATCTTCCTACTTGTTATCAGAATCGTTTAAGGGATTCCCAACTTCACATAAGGGAATCCTAAATTCTGTTAAGGAATTCCCAACATGTACATTACCATTTACCAACTTCCAAAGTTGTGAACGTTTCTGGTAACAATGAGGAAGATTTGGTAAAGTATTTTGGAAGTTGGTAAATGGTAATATACATGTTGGGAATTCCTTAACAGAATTTGGGATTCCCTTATACGAAGTTGGGAATCCCTTAAACAATTCTGGTAACAAGTAGGAAGATTTGGTGAAGTATTTTGGAAGTTGGTAAATGGTAATGTACATGTTGGGAATTCCTTAACAGAATTTGGGATTTCCTTATGTGAAGTTGGGAATCCCTTGGACGATTCTGGTAACAAGTATGAAGATTTGGTAAAGTATTTTGGAAGTTGGTAATCCCTTAACAAAAGTTGGGAATCCCTTATTAGAAGTTGGGAATCCCTTGAACGATTCTGGTAACAAGTAGGAAGATTTGGTGAAGTATTTTGGAAGTTGGGAATCCCTTGAACGTTTCTGGTAAAATATTAAGAAGGAATGAAAGATATAATATATATTTTTTGCAATATATATAACAAGGACACATGGTGGCTTGGTGGTAAGGCTTTTTACCACCAAGCCTATGGGGGTGGGTTCGATCCCCACCCCCTCACTTTGCCCACTTTTTTTTAAAGGGGCACCCGCCACGTGGCAGCTCCACACGGTGCCACGTGGCGGGGTGTGGGGCAGCCACATGGCATGTGGGCCCGCCGCCACATGGCAGGGGTGGGCCCCACCGCCGGTGGCGACGGCTGCCCATTATTAAATAAAAAAGGCTAAATTATAGAAAAACCCCCTGAACTTTAGGTTAATTGCAGATGACCTCCCTAACATTTGAAAATTTAAATTCAGCACCTTTGATATTTCATGTTTTGACTCTCAACCCCCTGCCGTTAAAATTTCCGTTAAAGTTAACGGCTTTTATCTTATACAATTTTTTTAATATTTTGTATTGTGTAATATATCATTTAAAAATTAACCATTTTCATTTAATATATAATTGTAAGTATATTATAATTTTTTATTTAAAAAATACATGATCAAACAAATATTTTATATGCATTTTAAGTATTTTTATTTTTAAAGCATTTTATTTATAAAGTGTATAGTCAGGAAAACACTTTAAATCATTTTTTTAAATATTTTTATATTTTTCAGTATTAAAAAATACTTCGAATTATAAGTCAAATATTAAGGGGTTTTTTGTAAAATGTTATGGTATATAATTAAAAATGATAAAAATTGTTAATGACAAAAAACCGTTAACTTTAACGGTAATTTTAACGGTAGGGGGTTGAGAGTCAAAACATGAAACGTTAGGGGTGCTCAATTTGAACTTTCAAATGTTAGGGAGGTTATCTGCATCTGACTCAAAGTTCAGGGGGGTTTTCTATAATTTAGCCAATAAAAAATAATTGAACTAAGGGCATTTTCGACTTTTTCTTTAAATTTGTTAAAAGATAATTCAGTCACTGTATGAAATTGTACTGACTGGTCATTTCCGAAATTCGCTGTATCAAAGTGTCTTTTTGGTAATTCGAGAGTCTTTTTCTGAAATTTTTAAATATTTATCTCTGCAAGGAATTAAAACTGAAAAGAGAGGAAAAAAACAATAAGTGTGCGTCTGTGAGAGAAAAGAAATTGATAGGAGAGAAGAAATTAAGAAAGTGCAAAGCGTGGTGGAACGCCCGCATGGGAGCGCATCGGGTAGAAAGATAAAGCATTGGCAAAACCATGGGTCCCACCATATGATATGGAGACATTCCATTGGATAGAGCACAGATTGCATGGTATTCCCAGAGTACCTAGGAATGTCTCTCGATCAACATGTCATGTGCAAGTTAGAATTTTCTTATTAGTTACACATGCTCAGGTTAACCATACATTTTATCATTTTATATTCGTTAAATATTCAGATTTGTTTGCATAGTTAAAAATATAATGTAATAGATGTAAAACAACATTAACCACAAAGGTTTGAAGATCTCATCCCATCAAAAAAGGAATTACAGAGTTCCATGATATGAGTTTAATTACTAATTAAAAGGTAAAGTTTCAATGAGAAGTGAGGAATATAAGTAAAATTGTCATTCTTATACCGACACCTACCATTATACGCCCATCAATTGTTGTTGGACTTTTCGGTAATAAAATATCTTTATTTTATAGATTTCTCAATATAATCACCTCAATGTAAAATTACAAAAGATAATACACAGAGGACAAGGGTGTGTGTATACATTCAGGGGTATTCATGGGTCGAGACGGGACAGGACAGGACGGGCTTGTTCTGTGTCCCGTCCCGTAAAAGGCCTCGGGACAGTAAAGTTGTACCATATCCCGTCTCATTACCTATCTTGTCCCGTCCCATTGGGATCGGAACTGGATCGGGATATCCCACTTTTTAAAAAAAACATTGACTTGTTTGATGTGTTACTTAGATATTTATTTTGTATTTAAAATATAATATATTTTCATATAAATAATATCTATATTAAAATAAATTAGTTGTATCATTAATAAAAAAGTTAGATATTTTGATAAAATTTTGTTAAGATATATGAGATATTTTAGGGTATTAAATATTTCTGTTATTTTGTATTAAAGATAAAACTAAATTTAATATGAGAATATTTTATTATACAAATAACTATAATTTTCTACCCATGTGGAATGCACTGATGCATAAGAAATATACAAATATTCTAATTAATAACAGTTTATAATAATTAATTATATTTTGACAAATTTGAGATATTGTTTGTTGACCTATTAATACTCCAACTAATAATATCTCATAATAACAAATTATACTAAAATAAGATGATAAAAAACTAATAGTTCAAATCTAGATTTAAATAAGATTATATTTCAAATACGAACATTGAATAATTATTGTTTTTTAAATCTATTATAAATTTTAAGCATTTCAACTATTTGACCTGCTTTATCGGTTAAGTATTAAATTACATATGAGCTTGGATTTATTGAATAAATTCTAATTAGAAAATAATTAATATTTTTTATTAGTAGGTGGGAGGAATCTATACAAAATAATAATAATTACCAAGAACAGAGGAATTCTTGCATGATTCAGGTACACCATATCATTTGTAGTTTGACCAATCATAAGTAAACAACTAAAGTTTGATGAGGAATTTTCAATCTAACTTAGCACATAAAAAAATTAAATTTCATATTTTTGATTTTTTTTATTTTACAAGTTGAAAAAAGCTATTTTTATTAGTTAGCTGATTTTTTCAGGGTGCCAAGTCAGATTAAAAATTCCACATCATACCTAATGTTTTTAGGTGTGATTGGTTAGACCACAAATGGCGTGGTGCACTGGGTTCACTCAAAAATTTCTCCTAATAACATGCAAAATATGTTCTAATCAAAACAATTTATTTATCTCTCTAATCTCCTCAAATAAGTCAACTGAACCTCATACTCCATCTCCACTGTTAAATGTAGAACATATTCACCTAATTTGATTAGATTAAACATATTAGCATTGTTGTTAAACTCCTGAGTTGACTCTCCGATTTACCATTTTGACGGTTCTATCTACCCAAAACGTGTTATGAGTCACTTAAATTCGTGCTAGGTGTAAACTCAGGTAAACTCATGAATTTACACACTGAATTTACAGTTTTTAAGTTTCTACCTTACAAAATAATCTTATCAACTTAATCTAAATATCATGTAAATTATTTTTATTTGACCATATTCAAAGATTTTATATATAAATATCATAGAAATTTTCTTTATTGAGTTTGATAAAGTATGAATGTTGATATGTTTAATATTAATTATTCATATTTAAAATATATTTAAGTCAAATTATTGTTAGTTTTTATATTTCTTATTTAATTATATACTTTAAACATGTATTTATTGATAAAAATAAACTCTAACGAGTTTACGATTTAATTTTACATTTTTATCACGAGTCTACCTGAACTTACAAGTTTCGCAACCTTCCATATTAGTCAAATGAGTTAATATAACAAGTTTTTCCCAAAATAACATAGTTGTCACATCATGAATTCCTTCTATTTTCGTTGTTTGATTATTATGGAATTAATAAGAGTAATTTTAAGGAGAAAAAGACAAATTATAAACTAATCCTTTGGTCTTACGTTAAAGTAGTTTTAGTGAAGGGAGCATTAAGAAGTATTAAATGACTTGGGGGAGTAATTAACTAATGAATGAGGTTCCGTTTGGGTATGCGCAAGTATGATGAGTATAAGGTCGGCGATCAAGAAGATGAAATGGACGCCGGAGGAGGGTGACGTTCTGTTCATACACTACAGCGGCCATGGCACTCGCTTGCCCGCCGAGACAGGGGAAGCCGACGACACAGGCTACGATGAGTGCACTGCCTCTCTCAACACTGATTGAAATGCTCAAGCAGAAAACTGGGAAAGATGACATAGATGTTGGGAAACTGAGACTCACCCTTTTTGATGTCTTTAAGGAAGATGCTAGCCCTAAAGTTAAGAAGTTCACCAAGTTTGCCTTCAACAAACTCTAACACCATGTAGGTATGGTTATTTAGCATTCATTGGCTATCAATTTATAGGTATTTAATTAATCCTCTAGTATCGGACAGACGTCAAGTGCTTTGTATAATTCCTTTGAATTTATTAACTAGTTTGTTTAATAAAAATATGACTGTTGAGATTTTGTGTTGATTCAACGTCATATGATTGAGAACTGTGACTTCCCTTACCATTTCCATATTTTACTAATTAGGAGGTGGAAGTGAAGAACAAGAGGGTGGATTTATGGAGATGGTAGGAAGTCTTGCCTTGGAGTTTCTGAAACATAAGCTCAATGAGAATGAAGAGTATGCAGAACCTGCCATGGAAACACATGTAGCCAATAACCAAGAGGTAGTTACAACACTTGCTATCAACTTATCCAGCAAATAAATTAGATTAGATGTCGATTCTATGCATTACAAGGAGCATGAGATTTGTGTGACTTTGTTATGAGTCCCACATTAGGGAGCCTTACAATTGAAGTGTAGTTTATAAGTTTAAAGGGTTTCCCTTCCAATAAGCTAGCCTTCGAGATTGAGCTCTCTTTGGATTTGTATTCATACTAAATATGCTTGAGAGGCTGATATTCATGGAGAGGGCTGCCTACGAAGGATTCTAACCGTGGAACCAAGTGAGGATATCAGCTTTTGAAGTGGTGCATTGTTTTAAGTTATACATCAAGAAGCCTTACAAGTGAAGTGTGATTTATGAGTTCAAGGGGCGCTCTTTCTCCGGTAGGCTAATCTGTTGGGATATGACCCTTCCTGACTTGTGTTCATAACAGATTTCCTATAGATTTAAGTATGATCTGATTATATGGTGTGCTTGGTTATTAACAAGGTATATGCTAGAGCTAAAAAGGAGAGTGTTGTAGATGGGGGGATTCTGATGAGTGGGTGTCAGAGTGATCAAACATCAGCAGATGCAACTCCTCCTGGGAATCGTGGAAAGCGTGCCCCACATGCATGGGAGCAATCCGGCAAGCTCCAACAGTATGGGTACATAATCTTTTCCTATAAAAATTACATAGCACGCATGAATTCAAATATTGGAAATCAAATTTTGTCGTTGAAAATCAATTTCTCCACTCAAAATTGATTTGTCGGTCAAAGTCGCTTTCTTTATCCCCTGTCATATGTTTAAATGGCCTTTCTTTAAACCCACTCTTGATCCCTATACTAGTTTTATTTTTTATTTCTATACTTTTCAAGATTTTGGTTTTGGTCCCCACACGCAAGCCACATCAGTTATAGTTCACATCTGCCCACTTAATGATGTTAAGGCTACAATAATAGCAAACTTGACACGGTTATCCAAGTGCGTGTGAAACTATAGGAGTTAGGGACCAGTGTTTTGGATGGCATAAAGTATAGGAATAGAAACCATAATTTATTAAAAGGACCTGAAATGGGTTAAACCCATGTTTTTATTATACTCTCTCTCAGTGTTAGGGTTCATCAATAATTTGAGTTAGTCTCTTGAAACACACTCTTTAGACTGAAGATTACTGGAACTTGAAAGCTTATACTGCAATGAAATTATTTTGAACAAAGACTGTTATGTTAAGGAGATCATTGACTTCAGATACATATTTAGACACATGAATAAACTGTTGGAAACAAACCTCATCCCTAGTTGCAGCTTTCTCTTCTCGTAGGCTTACAAATGTAGTCGTAAAATGGAAAGGAATCTTATTTCTTAACATGAAAATCCAAGATACAGAAAAAAAAAGGTAAGATAAATAATGGCTACAAAAATGCATTGATATTTATCTGCACGCATAATCTTACTAATACATATTCATAGAGATGCATTTAATATGCATGCAATTACGTTACGCTAGAGAAAAAACTAAGTAGCTCATATATAACACATACCATGCTTATTGCCTATCTCTCTGAGGCTCCAACATTACCACAAAGAAAATGAGAAGTAGGAAATATTTGTGGATTTCAAGACGAAAAAACTTCATATTTTGCAGCAGTTTAGACAAAAACCAGTATGAAAGATAACTTGTGATGTATGTATAATATACCTGAAGAAGCTATGAAAAAGTTCTTATAAATGTTGAGCTGATAAGGTAATCTGCAGTATTTCACATGATCCACGGCCATGTTTTGAAAGTTTCACATGTTTTGTTGAGTCATGGGAAATTAAATACCCCCCCTCCGGTCGAGCTCAAAATTTGAATTGATTTTGTCCAAAATATAAGAGCCCACCTTGTATTCTCTCATCATTTAATGCATTTTTTCCAGTTTTACCCCTAATTCTCTTTCATATTTATTAATATATTTCTCTTTCTTAATAGACTCATCATAAATAAGGCCAATATTGGAAAAAGATGTATATTCTAGACACATTTAATTACTTTCATATGTTTTCTTAAAAAACGTGTTTTGGGGGTCAGGCTCTTATAAATAGGACCGGAAGGAGTAGAAGGCATTATGACTCATAGAAAGGTATTTATGAACTTCAATCATAACTAGCTTCTTCATTTGATAGTTGTTGTACTCAAAACCGTGTCGTCTTGCCAAAGCATGTTGCCCCAGAAGTATGTGCAATGGATCACATCTACCCCGGAAGTTTTTTTGTTGTTCAATTTTGCCCTGAAGTATGTAAAGTGTATCATATTCGCCTTTTACCATTAAAAAACTCACGTTGACCGTTAAACAGTTGACGTTGACCGTTAATATTATAATGATAAAGGGCGAATATGATCCACTTTGCACACTTCCGGAGCAAAATTGGACAAAAAAATACTTGCGATGCAGATGTGATCCACCGTCCATACTTTCTGGATAAATATGATTTAGTTAGATCCCTTCAAATTAATTACCACGTTTTATGGGACTGGGACCTATAATTAATTACATGCAACAACAAGCAATTAATAAGGAGAAAAGTGAACCACTTTAGACTTCGTACCGATTTCATGTAAGAATAAGTTTTTCTAACGTTTGACTTTGAAATAAACAACGGCTAACATGAGACATTTCTCCCAGTACCCACGAAGATAATACACACACACACATATAAAAAAAAATTTAGTTATTTGTTAAGAAAATTAAACAGACAATTCTCTTAAACCTGTTGAGGAATTCGAATTTGTTATATTTTCAAAATTTACGTAATTCTTTTCTAATAATGATATCTTGTTCAAAGTGTTTTGTTGTAATTGTTTTTGGTCAA
This sequence comes from Mimosa bimucronata, assembly GCA_037074515.1. Classification (NCBI taxonomy): domain Eukaryota; kingdom Viridiplantae; phylum Streptophyta; class Magnoliopsida; order Fabales; family Fabaceae; genus Mimosa; species Mimosa bimucronata. The sequence continues at coordinate 45,139,275 of CM073442.1, forward strand.
AGTGTTTTGTTGTAATTACATGCGTATCATTTCTATCTTTAAGACTTTCATGTTTTTATAACAGAAGATTAAATTATTTTGTTATTTTCTAATCTAGCAGTGCATTAGTATAATCAATATTAATTCAAAACAAATAGGCACACGTGTTTCATTTTCAGTTTTCCTATTTTGACGTCAAAGGAAAAGTTTCACACACACACATGTATATAACGTAAATAATAGTAATATTGAAGAGTAGATGCAAGCTTCTCTGATCAAAGAATACCTCAAAGTTGTACCACTAAAAAGTTTCATTATATAGATGAGTAATTGGGAACCGATTTCCCTACTAATAAAAAATACGGTTAGTGAAAATTTGGTATATTTGGATCATTTAAATTTTATTTTGACAATTTATATTTGATTTTTAAAAAAAAAAATTGATATAAAAATATTTTAATAAATACATAATCTAAAATCAAATCGAAACCATCTAAATGAGATTTTGATGGTTTAAATATGGTTACTTCCATATGGTTGATCTGGAAACCATGACAAATTTGTTTTATCATCTAACTTAATTAGTTGTTTCAATATCCACAAATATATTATCTAATCATTATATTGAAGATATGACTTAGTAATATTTGATGCATCTGCCTTAAAATTAGAGCTAAATAATATGGTCCAAGTGGACTAATGAATTGAATTCGACTTTATGCTTCATGCTTTACTAATATATATATATATATATATATTTAACATTTTGATACTTGGTTTTAGGAAAAAAAAACAGATATATTTGGAACATTTTTCAAGTTTACATAAATTTTATCTTTTGAAAAAATAAACAATTAAAGTACATATGAAATTTTCTGAACTATTGTTAAAATAGCACAGGCGTTCGTTTTATTTTTACAACTTATACTACTATATTATAAATTAAAGAATAAAGAATAAAGAATAAATTAGATAGCTTTTTCACATACTCATCTCCTCTTTTATTCATGTAAAGGTTCCTGTAATAAAAAAACTTAGAAAGTGTACTACAGTTATTATTGCTTTATCAAGAAATTTTCTATAAAACATTGGAAATAAATTTATTTTAAGTATATTAAAAAATACAGTTACTTTTTAAAAAAACAGAGACTCAACCCATATAAGTTAGTAAATATTAAAAAATTTTGGCCAAAAATTGCTTAAATATTTTATATAATTTATTCTTATTTTCTAAGAAAAATTTGAACCAAAGTAAAATATGAAAACTATTTCGGTTAATTTATTGTTTAGATTAATGTATTATTATTATTATTATTATTATTATTATTATTATTATTATTATTATTATTATTCTCCCAATGGTCATGTAAGCTTTACATAAGCATGCACCGGTAGTCGTCGTGCATATGAGGAAGATAAGGTTATTTGATCCAATAAAAAAAAAAAAAAGGCAAGGTTATGTGATAAAGAAAGTGGTTGAAACTTGAAACAAATTAATTAATAAATTAATTAAATAAAAATGAGAGGCCATTTAATTTGAATTGTCAACTTTGCATGGCAAAGCGTCCGCATCGCCACCAACATTTACGAGTCAGCCAAGATTTGTCAACACAGATAAATTTATATAATATATGATTAAACACAGAAATCCTTTATTTAATCAAATTACCTCTGTCAAACTTGACATAATTCACATTCAGCATAATAATATATAAAGTTGTCAAGAACAAATCACATTTCGTTTACCATATTTTTTATACATCTAACTCACTATGACTATGAGGCAACTCTTAACACGTTTTTCTAAATTCATATATACTTATATTATTTGCACCAAAAAAATGTACTTCTATTAATAAATTAGAATTTATAAATAATATAAAAAACTTATATTGATTTAAATTAGAATTATGAGAAGAGAAATGTGAGTGTAGATTTTAAAATTTGAACAGAGTTAATGTCATTTTAGGCTGTCAACTTAACAGTGATTTCAAAATTAAGGTTTTCATTTTCTACCATAACTAATATAATTGTAACAAAAAATATAATTATACAAACAAACAATTAGTTAACAGAAAGTTATCTTGTGTGATTTGTGAAAGCAACTTGATAAAACACTGGAACATGTGGGCAGTTTATAATATTTTCCCACCTTCATGAATTAGCCTCCAAGATGGGCTAGTGATTTCATTCGCAACAATATCGTTACTGGTTCCTTCCAATAAAAAAATATACTAGTACTATCTTTCTAGTACTTTTATTCTCTTATTCAATATTAAAGTAAAACTTAGCTTGCTAAATAAAAAGATATAATAAATGATAAAATTGTACTTTCATACAAATAAATTGACAAGGGAGGCTCCACATGGCAACTCGGATATTTTTGGGACCAACAGCACGATTAATTAAATAAATCCATGTTGTTATAATAGTCAAATGACAATTAGTATTCATATAAATTACTCCTTTATCTGCATCAACTAAAGCAAATATATATATAGTAGCCAGATAGAATTGATAGTGTCAGTTTAAAAAATTCTTCAAAGTCTCCTATTCGTTTTCCCATTTGAATCATACCTCTCTATTAGTTTCTTCATCAATAATAAGTTATCTTGTAAAGTTCCATACATAATCTGATCATATGGCTCCTTCTCCTTCTTCACCAATCATGGCTTTTGCAGTTGTTTCTGCTGTTTCTGTGTTCTTCACCTGCTTGGTCTCTGTATCATCACAAGCTCAAAACGCCACCACAGATCCTTCTGAAGGTATCTCTCTCTCTCTCTCTCTCTGTGGGATTTATAAAGTTTTTCCTGGAAAATTAGCATTCAACTAAGAATAGCTGCTACACTACACAGATGCTGATAGGATCTGTAAACATGATTATTCTTTGTCTTTGTTAAAAGTTGACATGGGAATGAACTTGGACTATTTTGCCTGCTCCTGTGCCCTGGAAGTTAATTTTTCAATTCAAGTGAATATGATTTATACTATTTGATAACGCCATCCATGAAATCACTCCTTCTCGATTGTCTATATATATATAGTATAAGTAATCTATATTTATTTTTTAATAACAAAGTCATGCTAATTAGTTATATAAGGAGAGGTATTATATAATTCATTTGCTTTGCCATATGATTTATTTGAAGTGAATATGATTTATACTGTTTGATATATTGATTGTGGAGCTTTGGTACCATAATCGTAAAACTCGGGATTCTGTTTTAAAAATATTTGTTTTTACATAGTTTTTAAAATATAGCTCTCAAGCATTTTTTGTAATAGTTTGATATCAAATTGGATGGTTTTGCAACTTAATTTTTTGAAATATAATATTTTTATTATGATATTAACAAGAGAAAATTCTAGTAAAACACCTTTTAAATTTTTACATTTATATAGAAGATTTTGACTATTCGGGTAATGATCTTCACTGAATGATAAACAACATTGACAAATTTATATAAGCTAAATGAAATTTAGAAATTTAAATGGAACCCTTTTTATAATTTTTCTTATTAACTATATTAAAGCCTCACAACCTCGAACAATTTTTTTTATGTGAAAAAAACGCTAGTAGAGTGGAACATGTATATGTGAAAAAGGAATGGGAAATATGCTTATCAATCTCCACCTAGAATGCCTAGTGTGGATCTTAAAGAAGGACAACCTTTTTGTTTTTAATCCCCAAAACATAGATTCGGTTGACTTTTTTTTTGTTGAAAAACCCTCATAAAACTAAATAAATTATTTAGAAATTGATTTGCTTGAATTTTTTTTTTAAACTAGTTTATTTGACTTATAAGCTAACATATAATATAATAATATATAAAATATGTTATGATTATGTGACCCATTTAACTTCTTTAATTTATAAAAGAGAAGTCAAATTAGGTCTTATATTAAAAATGGAGGAAGTATTGATTAAGTTATTGCGCATATATAAAAAAAATGAAGAAGAAGAAATAAGAAATGTTATTGGGTGTGGTGTAATTTCTTCAAAATATGAACATTTTATGTAGCGAGAAGTTTGAATTCGATATTCAACAAATGGGGAAAATCGGCACCACAAGGTGAATGGAACATAAGCGGCGAATTATGCAGTGAAAGAGCCATTGACAGCACTACAAAGGTCGACGACGTCAATCCCTTTATCAAATGCAGCTGTTCCAATGGCACTTGCCACATTACTGCTCTGTATGTATACACTCTTCTCTTTAACTTCATTTATCATATGCAGCATTGTTGATTGTTGATCTTCTTCTTCCACTGTTTCTCGTAGGAGGGTTTATGCGTTGGATGTCGTTGGGGATATCCCACAAGAGCTATGGACTCTCACTTACCTCACCAATTTGTATGCTTTTTAACTGAACTCACTTGAAAAAACAAATTCCTGGAAAGGGTTTTAATTTTTTTATTTTGCCCACTTTTAAAATCAATGGATTCTTCCTAAAGTTTCCTCATATTGCAATCAGGAACCTTGGCCAGAATTACTTGACGGGTTCTCTACCTCCAGCCATTGGAAATCTAACTCAAATGCAGTACATGTAAGGCCGATTAGTTAGAGGCTATTAATAATCCTCCCAATGGTTGGTCATGCTTTATGATATATGTACTTATGAAGTGAAAATTTAATGTAAATTTATCCCCATTAGGTCCCTTGGCATCAATTCTTTATCAGGGGAGCTTCCGAAGGAGTTGGGAAATCTTAGCGAGTTACTAATACTGTACGTTGGCCGCTTTCCCTTGCAGCAATTTCCTTTTCCAATAGGTTTTGATTGTATCCTATTATTGGTTTCTTTTCCTTTTCCCTTCAAATTGGACTTGTTAACATATGGAGTTGACAGAGAAGAACGCCAAATAACTATGCAGCTTAATTTGAAAGCCATTCTGTTCTATAAGATTTATGATTTTTGTTGAAAAATATATCCTGATGATACTGTTCAGGATCCAATTGATTGTTGTTAATATGCAGGAGTGTTTCCTCAAACAACTTCTCAGGTTCTATTCCATCCGAACTAGGGAATCTGGTGAAATTACAGCAACTGTAAGTTCCACTGCAGTCTGTGCATCTGCTTTCTCTCTTTAGGGTATTGCTATGACCGGTCAAATTTGAGTATTGTCAGGCCTAATTGGGGGTAGTTCTCCCAAATACAACTAATTGACATGAATAACTTGCATTATATTTCGCTTCTCAAATGTGTATTTGTCATACTATTTTGAATAAAAAAATTATGAACGATTTGTTCCCATGTTTGGAATTTATACATACTACATTTCAAATATATTTGATGGAAGGGTTGGCAATTTATCTTTGGCAACATTCCTGACAATGCTGTTTCACGTCAGTGTAGGAGGCTCCTTATATGCCAAAAAAGTTACAATTCTTCACTTTGTTCTGGATTATGTCAATTTATTGATTTTTGTGTGATCAGCAGATGATATAAATTTCAATGAGTTTTTCTGTGCAGCTATTTGGATAGCTCGGGACTTAGTGGCCAGATTCCTCCCTCTTTCGCTAATCTTAAAAACCTGGCGACAGTGTAAGAAATTCTTAGTTTCCTACATTTTCTTGCCTGTCACATGATAATTATAATATTAACAATGAAATAACTTCAAAAATTTTCCTGTTTCTCCAGATGGGCTTCTGACATGGAACTCACGGGCAAGATACCTGACTTCATAGGAAATTGGTCTAAGCTTAAAGAGTTGTAAGACAATAGTATCAATACTGTTTTCCCCCCTTGTAATTAGGACACTGGATCTCTTGAACATTCTAAAGTGGCATGGGAAATTCTGAATAGACTATTTGACGTTTAATGAGCATTGAGTTTATCCAACTAATCTGCATGAAGTCCTTTAACTGTGAGTGTCATTTCAAGGAATGTAATGACTTTAGTTAGAATTAAATTTGAGAAGCTTTAATCAGAAGTATGTACTGTCTCATCTTTAGAGATAATTAGTTTACAGTCCCCTTGGAGTTTCAGGCTTTCTCCCTAGTGGGTTTATAAAAGAGTTGGAAAGCACTTCTGATGTGAAATCTTTTCTTATAAAAATTTGTATGCAAACAATTGTTTCTGATGTGAAATATTATGCTTATCTGATACTTGTTATATTCTTTTCCAGAAGTTTATGCTCACTGAATAAAATTGCTGTACTTTTTGATAGGAGGTTTCAGGGTAATTCTTTTGAAGGTCCAATACCATCATCTTTGAGCAATCTGACTTCTCTTACAGAGTTGTAAGTGCCATCAGTATCTACTTGCATGCATTTCTACCGATTGATAGGAGCTGATTATAATTCTAACGCAGGAGAATAAGTGAAGTATCTAATCGGAGTTCCTCACTGGCATTTATAAGGAATATGAAGTCTTTGACTGTCTTGTAAGCTGGAAGGCACTGGCTTCCCTTATAATTCATAGTCTACCTGCTATATAGATATATTTATTTTAATCTCTTTTTCTTGCTAGGATTTAGCATAACATTTGGTTAAAAATCTTGCAGAGTACTGAGAAATAACAATATTTCAGATTCAATTCCATCCAATATCGGTGAATTTCTAAATTTGACCCAGCTGTAAGTATTCCCTGTTCATGTAATTCTTCAGATAAGTATAAGCCTTCCATATATCTTTAATTTGTGTCAGAGATATAGGCTAGTCAATGGTAGCCATTAGGGTTGTTGCCCTTGAAACCAGAGGTAGAGTTTCAAGTGATCCAGTAAACATATTACTTCATGTCTTAGTTCTTAGTCATGTTGCATGCACTTCCATGAAATTCTTTTCTCTTAATGCTCTTCTTTCTTTGGTTTCTTGTGGCTGGTATGTAGTTGTGGTCTCAAATAATGGCCAATGACAGTAATGTAATGAGAAGAATAAAAGCACAGAATGTAATTTTTCTTCAACTTGTTTCACAGAAGAAAGCAAATCAGATGGTGGTTTCCATTGGATTTCTCATACCCGAATAAATACTTTATTTTTTTGGACAATAGTTATACTGCTTGACCATAGGACAACCCTTAATGCCAGTTCTTTCAAATTGAAATGTTCATCAAGCTGAGTGATTTGTGATTATAACTCAACATCTTTGCCACTGACAATTGGCTTGGGGTTAACTTGCTAGTTCACCAGGGTTCTTCAATAGTTTTCCATAATTTGTTTCTCCTATATTCTCTTCAATAATATGCTCTTTATGTAGCAGAAAATGGTTTGAGTCAACTATCCATCTTATCTTTCAAACCACATTATTTTCAATGGGGAAAAAGATCAATGGTCTTGAATCATGTTTGTGTTTCAGATCCAGATGATTATATATGCTGGTTCTTGCAGGGATCTGAGCTTCAATAGCATCACAGGACAGATTCCGGGATCACTTTTCAATCTGAGTTCACTAACATACTTGTAATATATATGCTCTGCCTAAGTAATTGAATTATAGATTTCCTGACACGCTTTCATGATTGGATTAACGCATGATTTTTTCTCTCTCAACTTTTAGGTTTCTGGGAAATAACAAACTCAGTGGTATAATCCCTACTCAGATAAGCCCAACTCTTCGCAATATGTGAGTATTCTTGACATATTTGGACTCTACCCCATTGAAGTGCATTACGAATGAAATATAATACTCCTTCCGGTCCTATTTATAAGAGCACAATTGCTAAATAATGCTTTTTAAGAAAATATGTAAAAGTTAGTTGTGAGCTATAAATATGTCTAAAAAATAAATGTTTTTCCAATATTACCCTTATTTATGATGAGACTAGAGAGAGAAATGTAAGTAGGAGTATTAATGAATACTATGAAAGAGAGTGTTAATAAGTAGGGGCAAAACAGGAAAAATGACATTCAATGATGACAGATTCCAAGGCGAGCTCTTATATTTTGGACCAGAACATTTCAAATTTCGGGCTCTTATAAATAGGACCAGAGGGAGTATATATTTTTTAATATCTTTTTGTGCAGTTGTATTAACATTATTAAATATGCTTAACAAACTTTAAACGGTGGCTAGGTATCTTCTGCGCTGCACCCACATTCTAATATGCTAATTATGTATTCATATATCTAACAGATTAAGATATATAGGTTCATTACCATGATGATTGTGAACATAGAAGTTGGTGAAATCTGTCAATTTTAAAATTATGCTACTGATACTATGCTGTTTGTAACTAACGGCCTACTTTTTTAATGTATTGTCCGTCATCCATATGGTATTTACTTAAACAACTTGAATGACTGCTTACAGAGACTTGTCCTACAACAATCTATCAGGAAACCTCCCCTCTTGGGTAAACCAACAAAAGCGACAACTGTAAGTAATTTGGTATTGTTATTGTTTCTTCTTTTTCCACCACTCTTTTGTCTTTTTTTGTCTTTTTTTTTTTTTATAGTTTCAAAAGTTCTGTGTTTCCCTTTTAAGTCTTTAACCGGCAAGCTCTTTGCAACTTTAAATATGCGATTCTTTATGTACAAATCATATATAGATTTAGTATATCTTTTCATCACAAGTTTATATTTTATTTATAGAATAAAACTGGGAGATATTGAGGGAGACAAGAGGTCTATCTCTTGTGACCTTGAATAATGCAACAAAAAAACAAAAACCCAGATTTTGTTGACTTTAATGATGCCATACAAGAATAACGTAGATATCCAGAACTGTGTAAACAACTATTGGATGGAAGTCATGAGCTAGATAACAGAATTACGGGAAAAAGCAATTGAGCCCATTTTAAGAAATGAAACCGTTATCTCAGAAACAATTTGGATTTACGTTAAGTCAGTCAATAGAGACTATTTATCTTCTAAGGGCCTTATGGAAAAGTATAGGAGTAAAGAAACAGATTTAAATATGGTTTTCATTGACCTGAAAAAAATTCTCATGATTGATTATCAAGAGAAGTGGTATGGAAAGCCTTGGAAAAGGAAAGTGTTTGTGTTGCATATATTAGAGCTGTATAAGATATGTATGAGGGGGCAACATCTAGTTTGAGAATGCCTAAACGTGAAACAAAAGACTTCCTTCTAAGGTTTTTTTGCATCAAGGATTCTCCTCTATATTACATTGAAGGGATGTAGAGGCAGATCAAGAAAGACACTCAAGAAAGTTGTCAAATGAGATCTCTTTGTGAATGGTATATCAAAAGAGTTGGTTATTTATAGAGCAAAATGACATTATATAATTCATTTTGGCAACCTCATTTTGTGGGATAAGGCTGGCAATGGTGCCACATAAGGCAAATGTATGCTTGAAAATAAAGCATGATGTTGAAAGATGTGGACGAAATTGAGAGAAAATAATGTATTTCTCATTCCATATAAATTTATATACAAAGAGAGCCTATTTATAGGCTAGAGAGAAAGACAAGCTAATAAATACTAATTATGGCTAATAACTAGCAATAAAGTCTAATAACGCCTAATCAATCACAAAGAGAATATTTACAATAAATACATAATATTCCCACACTTCCCCTCAAGTTGGATCATAGATGTTGATCATGTCCAACTTGTTCATATAACTCTCAAAGGCAGGCTTGAATAGCGCTTTTGTCAACACATCCGCAGCTTGGAGATTTGTTGGTAGATAGGTCAGACATATGATCCCTTCTTCAACTTTTTCCCTGATGAAATGTCGATCTATCTCCACGTGTTTAGATCTTTCATGCTGAATAGGATTCAAGGCCATGCTTATAGCGGCCTTGTTGTCACAATCATGGTTATCAAATCGGGATACGTATCGTGAATCGGAAAACCTATTTTTGGAATCGTGAATCGAATCGTATCGTGAATCGTAAGATTCATGATCAATTATTAATGATATCAAATATATAATTTTAACACAAGATATTAGCAATTTATAGGTAAATAATACTTTATAAAGCTAACATTTAAAAAGTAAAAATCCAATACATATAAAAAAGCAACGACAAAACAAATGTCCCCAATTCAAATAAGTGAAATCATTGTCACATAATTCATCAATCCTCATTCAAGAATATCATTCATCATCATCTCCAAGATCAATGTCACCCAATTCATCATCATCCTCATTCAACAATATCACTTCCTCCTCCTCCTCCTCCTCCTCCTCCTCTTCAATATTCTCTTCATTCTCATTCTCTTGTCCCAATATAGATTTCCCTTTGCTATTGGCTTTGGCATTCAAATTTCTTGGACCTAAGAAAAAAAATTGAATAAATATGATATTATTTATTTAAAGTTTGGACTAGAATCAAATCAAGTATCAACCTAAGTTTCGTTTTACCTCTCTTCCTTTTCTTGCTAAGAGCTCCCTCATCAAGAGTAAAACTTTCATGAATATCCATCCATGAATCATCAACAGGCAAGCATGGATCTTCTTTTTCAGTAATCCACTCATCATCAGATTCAATGTCAGATAAACATATTGGATCATACGTCTCTCCTTTCTCCTCTTTACTCTTTTGTCTCATCTCAAGTTGAAGGTTGTACTTGACATATACAAGCGCATTTAATCTTTGTTGTTCCAAACGATTTCTTCGCTTCGTATGTACTTGATCAAAGGTGCTCCAATTTCTCTCACATCCAGTAGCACTACATGTGAGACTTAAAATTCGCATAGCTAACTTTTGCAACTCCTTACCCTCTGCTCCATAACTCTCCCACCAAAGAGCTAGCAAAACAAATGAGATAGTATTTTATAAACGTTTTTCAAACTCCAAAATTCATATTAATTTATATTTCATTCTAAAATTAAAATTCTAAAAATAATAAAATAATAGTAAAAGAAAGCTACCAGGCTGCTTTTTATCTCTAGTATCTATTGCCATAGTCCTTCCAAAAAGCCCCTTAGCAGACTTGAATGCGTCTAGTTGTCTATCAATTTCAAATCTTGTCCTTCTATCCGGAACCATTCTCTCAATGGTATCATATAAACCATAAATCACTTCAGTGTCCGCATCAAATTTTTTGTCATAATGGAACCTAATACAATTATAAAATAATGAATAAGATAAATTTGTTTTTCTAATATGCAATCAAACAAAAAATATCAAAACTCACTTACTTAGGATTGAGATAGAAGGCAGCCGCATGGAGTGGCCTATGTAATTGCATATTCCAACGAGTATCAATGATCTTCCACACCTTCTTATACCTTGATTCATTCTTTTGAAAATTTTCAGCAATTTCTTCTTTGGCTCTATCCATTGCTTCATAAATGTATGGCATGGCTGGTTTAGAGTCACCATCTACAAGCCTCAAAACCTTTACCAGTGGAACCACACACTTCAAACAATATTTGATGGAACTCCAAAATTTAGAATCAGCAAAAACCATGGTCGCCACTTGCTTACCCTCATTTTTAGTAGCATGAGAACTAGAAGCCCAAGCATCTGAAGCAAACATAGTTCGGAGAGCATTTTTTTGTTGCAATATACAGTTTAATGTAAGATAAGATGTAGCAAAACTTGTCACTGCAGGTCTAGCTAATTCTCTCCCCTTTGAATACTTTCTAAACAAGTCAAGAACCCATGTATGCCTATAGATGAATGTTGTGATTTTCTTCGCATTTGTGATTGTACTATAAAATACTGGAAGCTTCCCAATGTCCTCAAGGATTAAATCAAGGCAATGTGCTGCACAAGGAGACCAGAACAATTTTTTTCTTTTATCTTCCAACATCTTCCCTGCAGCTACAAGATTTGAGGCACCATCCGTCATAACTTGCACAACATTATCCTCCCCAATTTCCTCAACAACACTATCCAGTAATTCAAACATTTTTTTAGCATCTTTAATCACACTACTTGTTTCTATAGATCTTAGAAAAAAAGTCCCACGAGGACTGTTTACTAAAAAATTAGTAAGAGACCTTCCTCTACCATCAGTCCAACCATCACACATCAAGGTACAACCCCATTTTTCCCAGTCACTCTTGTACTTCGCTAAACTTTGTTGAATTTGATCAACCGCTTTTTTTAAGAAAGGAACTCTAACCTCATGGTAAGTAGGAGGCTTCAAACCTTTACCATATTCACCAACAGATTTCAACTTTTGAATAAAAAATGGACTTCTCACCAAATTGAATGGTAAAGCATTACCATATATGCATTTACAGATATCTTGAATGACTAAATCTCTATCTTTTAGCATCTCATTCATTGTTTTCTGTTTGGTGGACTTTGATGTTGCTCCTTTCCCTTTTGCAATAAACAAGTCCATTGTACCTTTGTTTTCATTAGCAACTTGGGCAGCACCCTCTTGAAACACTTTAAGATTGGTAGCATCTTTACTTTTCTCTTTATTTGCTAACAATTTAACAAAAAGCTCCTTAACATCATCAGGAACTTTAACACAAGCAGTCACATTCTCTCTGGTTCCTGCCAAATGATGCTTCATCCTAGCGACACCACCCCAACATTCTTTTTCACAATATTTGCATTTAACCTTATGTCTACTTGAAGGAACAGCTACACAATGATTCCATGTAACATCACCTTCCTTCTTTGTTTTATCATTAGTCATTGTCCCACGATAAAAATGACACAATGGAAAGAGTAGATGAGGTAGGACTAAAATTTTCCAACAGAGAAGCAGTGTTCTCTTTGTGTACTGTGGACTTGAAGCGTGGTGTGGGGTAGGAGTAGAACAATTAGCCGATGAATAAAAAAAATAGGGTTGAACCGTTGAAGAGGAGCTAAGGCAAGGACGCACAAGAAATAGAGGAAGAGAGAGCAAAAGTAGTCTAAGAACAATTAAATAATATGAGAATATATGTTTTGGAATAAAAAGATAAGGGAATACATATACATATATAATTATATAAAAAAAGATTTGGGAGTAGATAACTAGATATATATATATCTCTATATAATTATATATATTAGGCAACTCTCATGGACCGAACCAGAATATATGATTAAATAGGTAAAAAAAATAAGGGAATATGTTATACACATAATTATATATATATAAATATAAATAAATATAAATAATTATATATATACAAATATCTATTTCACGGAATATCCACCAATTTGTTGGAAAAAAGAAACTTAATTTATGGAAAAAGAATCAGATCCATCCAGATCTGATTAAAATTTAAAAAGATTAAAGGAAACCCAAAAGAAACGTAATTGATAGAAAAAAAAAAAAAGGAAACTATACCAAAAGAAACGTAATTGATAGGAAAAAAAAAAAGGAAACTATCTGATTTAAATTTTAAAAGATTAGAAAAAACGCAATTGACGGTGAAAAAAGGAAACTGAATCAGATCATCGCTGATTTTTTTTTTCAGAATGATCATACCTGATTTAAATTTAAAAAAGATTAAAAAGAAAATAAATACAAAATGCCAAACACCACCGAACCAGTACAACTCATTCAGATAAAAACAAATAAAGCAGGCAGCACAACGCATGTGGTAAAAAAAAAAACTTCACCACGCAGATCTTGAATGTTCGGACTGCACGCTTGGAATCGCGAGATTCACCGAAGTCTTACGATTCAAACGATTCAGCACAGAATCGAACGATCCAAGTACGATTCTTGGACCCAAACGATTCAGACCACGATGTGTATCTTTTATGGAAGCTTTCGATCCGATACTTGCGATTTGTATCGTATATCGTACGATATCGATAACACTGGTCACAATAGAGTTTTAATGGCAACTCCACCCTAACATATATCTCATTAAGGACTCGTTTCAGCCATAACTCCTCCATTATACCTTGAGCCAATGCCCTTAACTCAGCTTCAGCATTGCTCTTAGACACAACTCTTTGTTTCTGACTCTTCCAAATAACTAGATTACCCCATACAAAGGAGCAATAACCAGAGGTCGATCTCCGGTCAGGGTGTGTTCCTCCCCAATCCGCATCTGTGTATACTTCAATCGTTCTTCGCTCCTGTTTCCTGAAGAATAACCCTCTCCCAGGAGTGCTTTTCAGATACCTCAGAATCTTGTAGGCTGCATCCATATGCTTCTTCTTTGGCTTACTCATGTATTGGCTGGCCACACTTACTGCAAAAGCTATATCAGGTCTTGTATAGGAAAGGTAAATTAGTTTCCCAACAAGTCTTTGATATCTTTCTTTATCCACCGCCTCTTCTTTCTCATCAATTTCTTTCTCCTCTTCATCTTCAGTCTCATAATCAAGGTTGTCCTCTTTTGACTCCCCACTTCCCTCCTTCTTAGGCTTCTTCTTCCTCTTTTTAGGAGGTAGGATAGGAGTTGGTTCAGGACTACACCCCAACATGCCTGTTTCTTCAAGAAGATCAATTACATACTTCCTTTGAGATACATAAATGCCTCTTTTTGATCTGGCAACTTCCATCCCAAGAAAGTATTTCAACTCTCCTAGATCTTTGACTTCAAATTCCTTTCCAAGTGCAACCTTTATCCTTGACATTTCATCAATATGGTCTCCTGTAAGGATAATATCATCAACATACACGATGAGGATGCATTTTCTTCCTCCCTTTGTTTTGACAAACATCGTATGATCTAATAATCCTTGTTTGTAGCCTTCAGATTTTAGGACTTTTGAGAACCTGTCAAACCATGCCCTAGGAGACTGTTTCAGGCCATAAAGAGATTTTTTCAGCTTGCATACTCTATCACCTCTTCCCTTCTCAAAACCAGGAGGTAGAGTCATGTAGACCTCTTCTTTAAGTTCTCCATTCAGAAAAACATTCTTGATGTCCAGTTGATAAAGTGGCCACTCTAGGTTGGCTGCTACAGATAATAGAACTCGGATGGTGTTTAGTTTTGCCACTGGTGCAAATGTCTCCTGATAGTCTAAACCATATGTCTGAGTGAAACCTCTTGCTACCAGTCGTGCTTTTAACTTATCAAGAGTACCATCAGCCATGTATTTAGGGGTGAACACCCACTTGCAGCTGACAAGCTTCTTACCTCTTGGTTTTTCAATAACATCCCACGTTCCATTCTTCTCTAAAGCTTTCATCTCCTCCATAACTGCAGATCTCCATTCTGGTATCTCTAGTGCCTCGTGGATGTTATTGGGAATGCATACTTTATCCAAACTAGTGACAAATGCCCGATAACTGGAGGAAAGGGCCTTATAAGACATATACTTTTGGATTAGATGCAGAGTACACGATCGAGGTTGTTTCCTGTGAGCAATAGGCAAATCAAGGTCATTATGTTCATTAACCTGTTCAGGGATATGGGATACCTCTGGATCAATCCCTTCAGGAGCCACCACAGGTTCTGCCTCCTCTGGTTCTCCAGGAGCTATCACTGGTTCTGGTTGCTTGGATGCTTCAGATGTAAGGTTCCCTCCTTCCTTAACTTTATGCCTTCGTAAGTACACCAACATATCTTTATCTGGTTGTTTTTCTACATCTCCCCCTGCATTTAAACTTTCTTTTGTTATTGGCACAAGAGATGGTTGGTTTAGGGGTGAAGATGGTTCTTGTTGTGGTGGCTCTAGCTGTGGTGGAAGAGGTTCTGTTTGAGGTGGTGGTGCTAGTGTGGTCCATGGTTCAAGTAGAACACATTCTTGGATAGATTCAGGCACCAAAGTCTGAGATTCACTCATTTTCTCCCCCTGAATTAAAGACTTTGGATAGAAAGGAGCATCTTCATGAAAGGTAACATCAAAGCTGACAAAGAGGTGTTTAGAGACAGGATCAAAACATTTGTACCCCTTTTGAGTATTAGAGTACCCGAGGAATATACACTTCACTGCACGGGGATCAAGCTTGTTATTTGGATAGGTATGAACAAAAACAGAACATCCAAACACACGAAAGGGAAGGTTATTTTCAAGGTGAGTAATAGGGAAGACACTTTGTAACCTTTTAACAGGAGTTTCAAAGGATATGACCCTATTTGGCATTCGGTTGATGAGGTGGACTGCAGTTAAAACGGCATCTCCCCAATAGAACTTTGGTACATTACAAGTAAGCATATGAGCCCTAGTGACTTCTAGAATGTGCCTATTCTTCCACTCTGCAATCCCATTTTGTTGAGGGGTGTGGACACATGAGCTTTTATGGATAATACCATGTGTTTGGAGAAACTCACCCAATGTTTGGTTAAAATACTCAGTGCCATTGTCGGAATGTAAGACTTTGATGCTTGTATTGAATTGGTTCTTAATCATGGTGAAGAACTTTATGGAAGCAGACGGTGCTTCAGACTTGTCTTTTAAGAGGTAAACCTAACAAACACGGGTATGGTCATCTATGAATGTAATGAACCCTTTGGACTTGGTACGGTTTGGGTTACGACAAGGTCCCCATAAATCACTATGGATGGTAGTGAAGGATTTGGTAGGTGTATATGGAGCCCTAGGGTATGATGATCGGAGGTGTTTGGCTAATTCACAGACTTCACATTTCAAATCAAGGTTAGATGTTGGATAAAGAGATGGAAACATACGAGACAGATAATGAAAATTAGGATGACCCATTCTCTTGTGCCATAACATAGTGTTGTTAGATCCCTCAAAATTAGGAGTTAGTTGAGTCAAGATCTAGGGTTTGTTATATGCCGCTAGTAGTTGCAATTTATTAGGTTTTATTGATGTTTATATTTTTTTGTAATTCTGGTCAGATATTATTCCTATTATTCTGGTCAGAAACTAAAAGCCAAAGACTTGGAAAATTAGTTGTAACAGAAGGCTAAAAATGCTCAGCCACTGTGATGTATAAATACACCCTATATGGGCAATAATAAAGTATCGGAACATTTATCCCATCAGACCAGTGTTAAATTCTTCATGGTATCAGAGCAGAATTGAAGAATTAGTCTCTGATGGCATCTTCCGAAAGTTCAAAAACCTCCAAAACTTCAGAAACCCCATCACAAGCCACGGGTTCAGAGATGCAGCGTATTATTCCTGCCTCTTATGAAGGTTCTGGAGTCCTCATTGTCTCTGAAAAATTGTCCGGAGACAACTACTTAGAATGGTCTCAATCCATGAGACTTGCTCTTGAAGGCCGGCAAAAGCTAGGTCATATTACTGGAGAGTTACCAGCACCATCTTCAGATGATTCCAAGGCCTTGGACATATGGAAGGCTGAAGATGCTATGGTGTGTTCGTGGCTCATCAACGCCATGACTCCTTCTCTCAAACGATGTTTTATGTTTCTTTCTCCGGCTAGCGAGATGTGGTTTGCCGTGAAGGAGGCTTTTGGAGAGGGGGAGAACATTGCGGTTGTGTTTGAACTCAAATCCAAACTGTGGGATTTGAAGCAAAATTCGCTGCCTTTAGGTGATTATTATATCGCCAAAACTACGTTGTGGCAAGAACTTGACTTGCTGAGTGATGAAACCCCCTGCTGTGCTTCTCATGCTGCTGTTTTAAAGAAAAGGATGGATAAAGAGAGGCTGATTGAATTTCTTGCTGGGTTGAACCCCTCATTTGAAGAAATCCGTGGTAGGATTCTAAGTCAGGATCCACTTCCAACAGTTCGTGCTGCATATGCTCTTCTAAGAGGGGAGGATTCCAGGAAAAGAGTGATGTTGAAAAATGAAACATCTAGCCGTTTTGTTCCTGTTGAGAATGTCTCTGCTCTTGCTGCAAATTCACAAGAGCAACGCAAGGATGGCAGAATTATCTGTGATCATTGCAAGAAGCAGGGCCATATCAAAGATAAGTGCTGGGTGCTTCATGGAAAACCAGCAGACTGGAAGCCTAGGAAGAAAGCTGGAAAGGGTTATGTTGCAGAAACTTCTAGAAGTGATGAACCTGAGTCTAAGGCTTCAGACTGTGACAGCAACTTGAGTTTAAGTATAATTCTTGATCGTTTGACTGCTTTAGAGATGGGCCAGAAACAACCAGTTGCAACGGTTGTCAAAAGAGGTAATTTTAAGGCTTTGGCAACAATAAAAAGCATGAAGTCTGGAAACTGTTGGGTGATCGATTCTGGCGCATCTGACCACATGACAGACAATTTCTCTGTGCTGTCAGACTATGTGCCAGTTAATACCAAATTATTTGTTAAAATTGCAGATGCCTCAAATTGCCCTGTTCTTGGAATTGGAACGGCAAAAATATCTCCAAATCTTACTGTTTATGGTGTTCTATATGTACCAAAATTAAAATGTAGTTTGCTGTCTGTGAGTAAATTGACAAAATTCTCTAGGTGTCAGGCTAACTTTGTTGCTACTCATTGTAATTTCCAGGACCTAATGACGGGGATGACGATTGGGGTTGCTAAGGAATTTGGTGGGCTCTACTACTTGGATGATTGTCACAAGCGTTCTGTTAATTATTCTAATTCTTTTAATTTATGTAATAAGGTGTCCCTCCCTAGGTCTAGTGAGTTAGAATTGTGGCACCAACGGTTAGGACATCCTAGCCTTGAGTACATGTCAAAGTTGTTTCTTGAAATCTGTTTGAATAAGAGGTTGTTTGATTTCCATTGTGAATCTTGTACTCTTGCTAAACATCAACGTAGTACCTATCCAGTAGCTCCTTACAAAGCAACAAAACCTTTTAACCTTATTCACAGTGATCTTTGGGGACCTAGCCGTAATCCAAATCGCACTCATTCAAGATGGTTTATGAGTTTTATAGATGATCATTCCCGGGTTACATGGGTTTATCTATTAAAAAACAAAAGTGATGCATATCAAATTTTTGTTAACTTTTATAATATGATTGAGAACCAATTTAGTACCAAGATTAAAGTTCTACATTCAGATAACGGGACAGAGTACTTTAATCAATGTTTTGGGATTTTTCTTAGGGATAATGGTATTTCTCACAGAAGTTCTTGCCCAAATACCCCTCAGCAAAATGGTATTGCTGAGAGAAAAAATAGGCATATATTAGAAACTGCTAGGGCTATCATGTTTGGCAAAGATGTGCAAAAATATCATTGGGATGATGCTGTTCTTATGGCAACATTTCTCATAAATCGCATGCCAAGCAAACCCTTAAACTATAAGACACCCCTTCAGGTTTTAAGTAAGAACTTTAATATTCCGTATTTGGAGAATACTTTACCCCTGAAAGTGTTTGGATGTGTGTGCTATGTTCATATTCAAGATGGTTCTAAGCTTGATCCAAGGGCGGTCAAGTGTGTTTATTTAGGTCCTTCTAGTACCAAAAAGGGTTACAAATGTTTTAACCCAGTGACAAAAAAATTGTATGTGTCAAAAGATGTCACGTTCCAAGAAGGACAACCCTACTACACTGGTATTTCGAATCAGGGGGAGGATTTAGAGTTGGAATCAGATTCTCAAACCATTGTTGTTGACCAACCCACAATTGTTGTTGACCAACCCACAAATGTAGGATCTCAACCCAAGCATTTAGGAAACCAACTTGACCCTGAATTTAAAATTGCTCTTTTTCCTAATATTGATGTGGACTTAGAAACCGGAATTAATAAATCAGCTTTGGTGCCATTAGAAAATAAAAAGGATTCTGGTACTGGGAAGGATAATTTAAAAAATCTAAAATATTTTTATGAACGCAAAAACAGGACAAGTGTGGCCCCTCAAAATCCGGATCTTCCCCATGAGTCTGATCCGGCAGAAAGTTCAAAATTGCATGAGGATAGCACTGTAGAAAGCCAAGATACAGACCTGGAGCTACCAATTGCAAGACGCAAGGGACAGAGAACCTGCACTCAACACCCAATTGAAAGATTTGTCTCTTATCTAGCCTTGAAACCAAGGTATAGTGCATTCATCTCTCATCTTGATAACATGCGGGTACCAAGGAATATCCATGAGGCATTAGAAATCCAAGAATGGAAGGCAGCAGTCTTGGAAGAGATGAATGCATTAGAAAAGAATGGCACTTGGAATGTTGTCACATTACCAAAAGGGAAGAGAGCAGTGGGATGCAAGTGGGTGTTTAATTTGAAGTATAAAGCAGACGGGTCCCTTGAAAAGTACAAAGCAAGGCTTGTAGCTAAAGGTTTTTCGCAAAGGTATGGCATGGACTATAATGAAACCTTTGCACCAGTGGCCAAGTTGAACACAATTAGGGTCCTCATGTCCGTGGCTGCCAACCTTGATTGGCCATTACACCAATTGGATGTGAAAAATGCTTTCTTGAATGGGGACCTAAAAGAAGAGGTATATATGAGGATGCCTCCAGGTTTTCCTAGTGCAAAACAAGAAGATGTGTGTAGATTGAGGAAGTCTCTGTACGGCCTAAAGCAATCTCCTAGAGCATGGTTTGAAAAGTTCACCAAAGTTCTCAAGGGAGAAGGGTATACTCAGGGACAAAGTGATCATACTTTGTTCTTTAAACACTCCAAGGGTAAGATGGCAGTGTTATCTGTTTATGTTGATGATATAATTCTTACCGGAGATGATGCAGATGAGATAAGCAGAATAAAAGAGGCGCTGAACATGAGATTCCAAGTAAAAGACTTGGGGGAGATGAAATACTTCCTGGGCATGGAAGTAGCCAGATCAGTAAAGGGAATTTATATTTCCCAGAGGAAGTATATTATGGACCTATTGAAGGAGACTGGAATGCTTGGGTGTAGACCAAGTAATACTCCTATAAGGGCTGATAAGTTAAGTGATGAAGGGGACCTAGGGAAGGCAGTAGATAAAGGTAGATACCAGAGAATGGTTGGAAGATTACTCTACTTGTCACATACAAGGCCGGACATCGCTTATGCAGTTGGAGTGGTGAGCCAACACTCACATGATCCAAAACAGAAACATTTGAATGAGGTGTACAGAATTCTACGTTATTTAAAAGGCTCTCCAGGTAAAGGTTTGCTATTTAAAAAATCAGACCAGAGAAGCACGGTGATATACACAGATGCGGATTGGGCTGGTGACCAGGAGGACAGAAAATCCACTTCTGGTTATTTTACCTTTGTTTGGGGCAATCTAGTGACTTGGAGAAGCAAGAAACAGGGAGTAGTCTCACGCAGCAGTGCAGAGGCAGAATTAAGAGCCATTGCACTTGGAATTTGTGAAGGAATTTGGATCAAACGTCTCTTGGAAGATTTAAAATTGATTATGAATTTACCAATCAGATTATTATCTGATAATAAAGCTGCCATTAGCATTGCGTTTAATCCTGTCCAACATGATCGAATGAAGCATGTGGAGATTGATCGTCATTATATACGAGATAAGATTGATGAAGGTGTTATTGATCTTAGACATGTTTCTTCAAAGGAACAAGCAGCGGACGTGTTAACCAAGGGTCTTGCAAAGGATAAATTCGAGTATCTGATTAGCAAGTTAGACATGTTCAACTTGTACATGCCAACTTGAGGGGGAGTGTTGTTAGATCCCTCAAAATTAGGAGTTAGTTGAGTCAAGATCTAGGGTTTGTTATATGCCGCTAGTAGTTGCAATTTATTAGGTTTTATTGATGTTTATATTTTTTTGTAATTCTGGTCAGATATTATTCCTATTATTCTGGTCAGAAACTAAAAGCCAAAGACTTGGAAAATTAGTTGTAACAGAAGGCTAAAAATGCTCAGCCACTGTGATGTATAAATACACCCTATATGGGCAATAATAAAGTATCGGAACATTTATCCCATCAGACCAGTGTTAAATTCTTCACATAGTATCTTCATTTTTAGAGATAGATATAGAATTGCATACACTTGTAATAGGTTGGTGACTTGCTACGGCATCATCAAGTAGAGTCCCTCACATTCCTTAGCACGACCAATCACCATCCCCGATGATAGATCCTGAAACACACAATGATTAGGCAGAAAATTAGCACTACAATTAGATTGCTTCGTCAATTGACTGACAGATAATAAACTGCATGCTAATTTTGGCACTTGTAATACAGATTCCAGAGTGATACGCTCTGAAATTCGAATACTCCCTTTCCCAGCAATAGTTGCAAGAGAGCCATCGGCAATTTGTACTTTTTTGTTGCCAGCAAATGGAACATAGGTGGAGAATAAGTGATGACATTCAGTCATGTGATCTGAGGCGCCGGAGTCAACTATCCAGATTTCTTTTTTCCTTGAGGTTTTGAGAGCTCTAAGGAAATCCCCTTTTTGAGCCAATAGTGCCAACACTTATTGGCCTATAAATGTCTTAACTTCAGGTTGAGAGACAAGACTTCTCATTCGAAGCCTTTGACGAAAAAACTTGATGCAAACCAGACCTAAGAAGCCGAGATACATTAGTGTATAGACCAAAAGCTTCATCACACTAAGCTCCTTCATATCTCCACTTGCCTCCGTCACTTCAGTCCTCTGGCAGCACACAAGATAATTACTTTGGATACAAACTTGGAGTACCCACATGGGTAGAAGAAAGCGATTTGAGAATCAATCACACTGTACGGATGGGATTTGAACTCGTGACTTGGTGATTTATTCAATGAAGGATCACCATGAAACCAGCGGAAGCACTGGTGAACAGCACGACGGTATGGATGATGTGAACAGCGGCGTACGGACGCGATGAACAGTGACTGCACGGACTGTACGGACGCGATGAACAGTGCCGCGGATGAATAGTAACGCCGAACTAAAAATCCTAAAAAATTTTAGGCTCTGATGCCATGTGGACGAAATTGAGAGAAAATAATGTATTTCTCATTCATATAAATTGATGTACAAAGAGAGCCTATTTATAGGCTAGAGAGAGAGACAAGCTAATAAATACTAATTAAGGCTAATAACTAGCAATAAAGTCTAATAACGCCTAATCAATTACAAAGAGAATATTTACAATAAATACATAATATTCCCACAAAAGAAAATGATGGTAGACATAAAGGCAATATAGCATGGGAAAAATAGAGGCAAAGAAAGTCATACTATGCAACTTTTTAATCTGTGCACATATGCATAAATATACATTGTCAATATGTGAGATGAAATTCATTGCAGGCGGTGTATTATATTTACAATTTAAAAGACATAATAGTCGATCTGAAATCCAATTTAGGTTAGCCATTTATCATGTAATATCTTTGGTATTTGCAATTATTGTCTTTAATTTTTTATAGTTATAGTAAGAGTCATTCTCTCTAATTTTTTTTTTCCCTAACATACTAAAATTGCCATGTCTCATTATCATTGTTAAAGCAAATTAAAGTTCAGTAGATGCTTTCATGTCAACAACAACAAGTCTTATCCCACTAAGTGGTGATGCTTGCCTGTCATTTTTGATAAATCTTATAATCAACTGGAGTGAGGATTAGCTCTTTCTCTCTTGTATACATTAAGATGCATTTTAAAGATTTGCTTGCTTATATATTATGGTGAAATTAACAGCTATTTTCATGCTGTCTGATATACAGAAATTTGGTTGCTAACAACCTGACAATAGAAGGTTCAAACAGCAGGTTATTCTTACACCTTTTATTTGATGATGACACAAACACGCACACGCACATTTGGCCAGTTGAAACTTACTGGATATCATATTTCTTTTTGCACAATAATATTGGCTGTTGAATCAAGAGTTATAGGTCGGTTGCATGTTATTTTGTAGAATTTGACAAACTTATTTATCATCTGAAACATCTATTCTTCAAGCATTAGGCAAGTGCCTTATTGCTCAAACCATGATTTTGCTGTTACTCAATCCTGGTTGTGTATATATAAAATTGTGCGAGATATTGTTAAAGCTATAACTGAGTTTTATCGCGAAATGATTAAGAGTTAAACCCTTGCTGCCCCCATCTTTTTAATTTATAAATTTTAGCATAAGGTGCAGCGGGCTTTTGGTTATTCCATGTTTACTCAAGGGCCCTCATGTTAGGGAATAAATCATTCCTAGGACATCTTTTTACAAAGTTTAAACTTTTAGGATGAACTGGCTCTTGACAAAGAGATTCAGAGATCAAGAGGTAATTTAAGTGGTTTATTACTCGCTTCGGTTCTTAATATGAGACATAGCTGACTATTTTTGGGGAGATCAAGGAAGCTAAATAAGTTACTTAATTATAACATATGTGGTATATTATTAAATTATATATTAGCTTATAAGTCAAATAAATTGGTTTGAAGAAAAAATTTAGGCAAATCAATTTATAAGTAACTTATTTAGCTGTTTTAGAATTTTCCAACTAAGTCAACTAGGCCTTGTATTAAGGAACAAGGAACCAAGGGTGTATATATTTTCTGGTTTGGTGGGAAGAAGTATAAGCCTCTGAAACAAAATTTTCTTTATGAATCTAAATAGGGTTAATATAACTTTTGGTCCCTGAACTTTCACTCAATTTTGGTTTTGGTCCTTGAACTTTAAAATTTTTTGTTTTGGTCCCTAAACTTTTGGTCAATTTTGGTTTTGGTCCCTGAAATTTGAAATTTTTGGTTTTGGTCCCTAAATTTTGGGTCAATTTTGGTCTTAGTCCCTGAACTTTCAGAATTTTGGTTTTGGTCCCTCAACTTTAATTATTTTTTTTTTGAAGTTTTTTTTAAACTGAGGGACCAAAACCAAAATTATTGAAAGTTCAGGGACCAAGACCAAAATTGACCCAAAGTTCAGGGACCAAAACCAAAAATTTCAAAGTTCAGGAACCAAAACCAAAATTGACCGAAAGTTCAGGGACCAAAACCAAAAATTTTAAAGTTCAGGGACCAAAACCAAAATTGAGTGAAAGTTCAGGGACCAAAAGTTATAATAACCCATCTAAATATCTAATGCTCTCCATTTTTTAATGCTGCCTGGAAATTTTATGTGCTTATCTTAGATGGGTACCACGGAAGATATTGTACTTGGGGATTTTTGGTACATATAATGAAAAATAATATAAAAGAAAAGGAAAAAGTTAATTTGAAGATAAAAAGACTCTTGTACCCCTACTTTAAAAATTAATAGAAAAGGATGGACATTTTTTTCTCCAAAGAATAGACATTTTGACATTGTTAAGTAATGATAATAAGTGTATAATTGACAGCACATGAAATATTACTCAGTCAACTTTTCGTTTTAATGTGTAAGGGAGCATTAAAGAGCTTCTCATCGAAAAATCTTGAAGGCAAATCTTTAATATGTACATATGTAAATAAATGCTCTTTTTCTCTTGCAGTGGCCTTCCTTCTGGACTCAATTGTTTGCAGCAAAATTTTCCTTGTTTTCGTGGTGCTGCAGTATGTAAGTACTTCTTTTAGCTGTAGTTTGCCGTTACTGGCATCAATATATCAGTGTTAACTATAATATCTGTTGCAAAAATGTGCTATCCACAAGTTATAAATAGTGCTTCTCGTTCCTCATATTTTGTGCAATTCTCAAGTAGACATATCTAGTTAATATAAGCAAGGAAGGGTAATCTCACATAGCCTTTATGAATAGTATTATTGAGATTATCAAGTGTAGACCGAGACATTTTCACCTTCAGAACTCCAATAAGGCAAACTTCAAAATCATTATCTTTTTCTTTAATTTACATGAAATCGCTTCACACATCTTTCTCATGACTTCTGTTTATCAAAATGGCATACTTGTTTTCAAGTTTCGACCAATATGATGCATGCAGAACTTCAGGGAATGTGTTATATTTGATGCACTGTATGCAATGAAGGACAACTAATAGTTTTTTACATTGCTGGTTGACTAAATTTTATTTACTAGATTCCAATTCAACATTGCAACTATCTGACTTCATTGAGACATGAAAGTCTGCTGCTCTTTTGTTAAACATGCAACAAAACTTCAAACTCTATCTGAAGTCTATTAGGTCAAGCTAATTACCTTCTTTATGCATCCATTGAAATAGCCCTCCTTATTGTTTCTTTTTAGATTATAATTTTGCAATCAAGTGTGGTGGTCCTCCAATTACATCTGCAGAAGGAATTTCTTATGAAAGAGATAATGAAACACTTGGTCCTGCAACTTATTTTGTTACTGATACAACAAGATGGGCAGTTAGCAATGTTGGCTTATTTACTGGTTCAAACAATCCTATATACGAAAGTTTTGTATCCAATCAGTTCACTGGCACTGTGGACTCAGAGCTCTTTCAGACAGCACGGCTATCGGCTTCTTCGTTAAGATATTATGGCCTGGGGCTAGAAAATGGGAATTATAACATTTCCCTCTATTTTGCAGAAACATCTATTCTAGATATAGATACTACTTCATGGAAAAGTCTTGGAAGAAGGGTCTTTGATATATATATCCAGGTGCATATGATTTTATCTAAAGGCAGTGCTAGATTTTATAATGTAGTAGTCTAAATGGGAGTTACTACCTTTCTCAGAGAAGCACGACATTCGTCTATATGTAGATTTGGTCAAGTAGAAGGATTAGTATGTGCTGCTTAAGTCCAGCCCACTAATCATTAGCTGGCTGTTTTGAACCTAGCTTGTACACAAACTAGTAGTACATGAACTGTGTATGATACACATAATTGGACTGATCTTCTTTGTCTAGAACTTTTGGAATGAATCACAATTTAGCATCATGTATAAAATGAAGGATGTCGAGCAAACTTACAACAAGAAGTATAGAAATCTAACTTCATTGTCTGTCCATGTTTATAATATTCAAACATGAACGTACAAAAGTTATGTTTCATTCAAAATTTTCCTTAACTAACACACCATAAATCGAGGAACTAAAATGTCTTAGAAATATCAGAGACATTCATAAACACAGCTTAAGTTTTGGCATTGAAACAGTCCCTGTCATGATGCATGACATTTTTTGTTCCAAAAGCCAATATGTACATGAATTATTGTGCTACAGTGTTATCTTAGAACCTCAGCTTATCAATTATGTATTTTCCTTTTTTGTAGAATTAATGTATTGTATCTTTTGTCTTGGAGTAATTTTGCCTGATTTTATGAGAGGAAAATGTTTGAATTTTTTAAATTACAAACTTGTATTGTGGTTGCTATTTGAAATCCCTGCTCTTTCCTTTTCCCCCTTATTTATGCCTCCTTCATTTTTTCCCTTTTCTTTTGTCCAATCCCAGGGGAATCGTGTTTTGAAGGATTTTAACATAAAAAAGGAAGCTGGGGGAGCCTCTTTTAGAGCTGTCCGAAAGGATTTTCAGGTTAATGTGTCAGAAAACTTTCTTGAGATCCATCTCTTCTGGGCTGGAAAAGGGACTTGCTGCATACCAGCTCAAGGTACTTATGGTCCTCTGATTTCAGCCATCAGCGCCACCCCAGGTAAAACATTACAAAATAGTATGCATTCTAGAAGTTTAAGTATTGATTTACCAAAATGAAAAATGGTGATGCATGACCTTGATATGGCCTGCTTATGTGTTGAATAGATTTCGTTCCCTCAGTCAGTAACAAACTTCCAGGCAGTACAAAGAACAGAACCGGTCTGATTGTGGGAATTGTTGTTGGTGTTGGAGTCCTAGGCTTTCTGTCTGTTCTAGCAGCTTTCTGTATCATTCAGAGAAGAAAGCGTCATGGGGATGGTGAAGAAGGTAAAAAAGCTGCTGTATATACCTGACTATTTACTTTGTAATTGTGTATTTTCATGAAATATTATTTCAGATTGTAGTCAGTGGTTGTTCATGCAACAATTTGTTAACTGATGGGATGTACTTTAATTTGTGTCTGTTCATAACGACGGAACACTTGCCAGTTTCATCAAAGCATTTTTCTATTATTGTTTGGGTTTTTCACCTAAATCTAACAAAAAGATTACAAGAAACATGAGTTCAATTCAACTTTAAAGCCCAAGCATAGAGATTCTGTTACCTTATTTCTTCTCTTTGATCTTTATTTTTGGCAATGTA
Source organism: Mimosa bimucronata (assembly GCA_037074515.1). NCBI lineage: Eukaryota > Viridiplantae > Streptophyta > Magnoliopsida > Fabales > Fabaceae > Mimosa > Mimosa bimucronata. Next base: position 45,166,892 of record CM073442.1, read on the forward strand.
GGCATGGTAATGCAAGTTTTTCTGCCAAGTTTATCACAAAGCGGTGACTATAAGAGATTAAACCCCATCAGTTTTTCTTTCTATTCATTACCTTGTTTGTGTTTATATTGCAGAGCTTTTAGGTATTGATACAAAGCCATACACTTTCAGCTATTCCGAGCTAAAGAATGCTACAGATGACTTCAATCCTGGCAAGAAATTGGGAGAGGGAGGTTTTGGACCTGTTTATAAGGTGAATATTCTATGAGACAATTTGGCATAACAATGCATTGCATGTAGTATGCCTCTTCATTATCTACGTGACTGATGGGATTTATAGGGTTGTATAAAAAACATTTTTAGGGCTTCAATATGGTGAAGAAAGAAGCTTTTATTTATGGTATCAGAACACAACATAAACCTTTAGTTAATAGAATGACCACTTTCCTTTTTTATAACAGGGAACACTTAATGATGGAAGAGCAATTGCTGTGAAACAACTATCTGTAGGATCTCATCAAGGAAAGAGCCAGTTTATAGCTGAGATTGCAACCATATCTGCTGTGCAACATCGCAATCTTGTTAAATTATACGGATGTTGCCTTGAAGGAAATAAAAGACTTCTTGTCTATGAGTATCTAGAAAACAAGAGTCTTGATCAAGCACTATTCGGTATGATGTCATGATGATGTTACCTTTTCTTTTTTTCTTTTTTGCCAATCAAAGATGTTAACTTTTCTACTTCTTGTGTTTGCTCACATTCCTATGTATGTCTCGATGCTCATCTCCCTTTGCTCTTTTTTCATGTTTACTAATTTTAGTATGTATGTCTCTTGCATGCTGCAGAAAATTGCTTAACTCTGAACTGGCCCACACGCTATGATATCTGTATGGGTGTAGCTAGAGGTTTAGCTTATCTTCATGAAGAGTCTCGGCTCCGTATTGTGCACCGTGATGTAAAGGCTAGTAATATTCTTCTTGATCATGAACTTACCCCTAAAATATCTGATTTTGGTTTGGCCAAATTATACGATGATAAAAAGACCCATATAAGCACTCGTGTGGCTGGGACAATGTAAGTCATCATGACTTAACTTCCTTGTTCCTTTGAAGTTAGATAAATTTTTTCCATGTCTCATTTGTTACTGCTAACACTTCCATATATTTGTTTTGATAAACTCTGGATAGCGGATATCTAGCTCCAGAATATGCCATGCGTGGGCACCTCACAGAGAAAGCGGATGTATTTTCCTTTGGTGTTTTGGCCCTAGAGATAGTTAGTGGGAGGCCAAATTCTGATTCAAGCCTGGAAGGGGAGAAGATGTATCTTCTAGAATGGGTATGCACTACCTCTCTGTTTCCTTTTATTGTAAGGATGCATTCGGTTTCTGAATTTCTGAAAACAACCTCGTGGAACGTCTAAATGTCTGCAATATCGATTGAGTGATACAATATTAAGTAACACTTAACTTAGATTGAGTGATACAATATTGAGTAACACTTAACTTACTTTGTTGGGGATTGTGAATAGCTCCTTTTTGTCTGGAAGAGTTCTGTTGTGTTTTCATTGCCAAATTACCTTTCCATTCACTCCATCCCATATTCTTTAGCAGTGGCACAGAACATAGAATCTTGTCCTATCTCCAGGCTCATAATGCTGATGAGTCACGACTTCATTTGATTCCGAGCTTTCCATTTTTTGGAAACAAACTCCTTTAAAAGCTTAAAAGATTTTTTTTTTTTTTTTGCCAACAGAAAACTCATCCATTAATCAAACAATACCAGCAACAAGTTCACAGTACCATGACAAAATAAAGTTACCATTGTAAACAGGAAAAAAAAAACATAAAAGTATCCAAAATAAACAAATGACAAAATCATCAACAAAAGTTGTAACTGCTTAGGAGGTCTGAGCACCCAGTCTCACGGCCCTTCCAATGAAATTTTAGCATCCCGATCAGCTATTAAATTTGCTTCCTTGTGAATCCATGTACAAAATTGGTTCTTGAAAAACGTTTTCTGATAGTCAGGACGTTTTTCCACGATAATTTTCAACGATTTCTGGGCCTGGGGTTAACACTGATTTAATTATTTCTGGGTTGACAGGCTTGGCAGCTGCATGAAAACAACTTTATATTTGGACTAGTAGATCCTAAACTATCAAAAGGTTTCAACGAGGAAGAAGTAAAAAGGATTGTAGGGATAGCTCTTCTGTGCACTCAATCATCACCATCATTAAGGCCAGCGATGTCCCGTGTTGTGGCGATGCTTACAGGAGATATTGAAGTGAGTGCTGTAACTTCAAAGCCTGGATACTTGACAGACTGGAAGTTTGATGATGTGAGCAGCTTCATGACTGGCTTGGCCACAAGGGGATCAGAGACAACTCAATATAGCTCATCCACAAGTACCAGCACAGTCAGTGTTGCAAACCAGTCACCTGGAGATGCTTCTAAACCCATCCTTCGTCAGATTATTAGTGAAGGTAGGTGATAATTGATTGATCATGCATGTCTTCTTTTTGGTTCCCAATCCTGTGAATAACATCGACTGGAGAATGAGGTTGTGCTCAAAATTCTGTCTTCGGTTTTCTTTCTTCCTATGCTTTATTGTTTATATCTTAACATTCGAATGTATTGTCAAATATTTAGCTTCTTCATTTGGGATTTCATCCCGGGTTGGTGTGTAAATAAATTTTTTTTACTCATCAATATCAATGTAAACTTTTTGATAAACCATATTAACTTAAAATGATAGGGACTGAGTTGCAGAAGTTAAAATTCAAAATGTGAGTTTTAAATGAACATTTAATCAAAACTTTAGCCAATCGTACTTTTTTATTGTAAAGAATTTGGCTTGCTTCTATATAACCATGTTATTCGTAATCACTATTATCAATCACTTAAATTTTGTAAATGTCTATATATATATATATATATATAATTTGCAATAGCTAAATATTTTGCTCGGAGCAGTTGAATTGGATCTCTATTCAACAACCGAGTAGGAGTTTGGTATGTGTTAGCAAAAACCAAAGGCTAAAGCTTACTTTAATCCCTCTACACGTTTTCATCAACCTGTACTACCCCAGCGTCTAATACAAGACCCACCATCTCCAGTACTAATTATTATAAGGGATTGATTTTGGTCATTAATATAAATGTTTTTTTAATCTCTTATATTTACATATTTTAAAGAGAAAATTAATTTCAAATCCCTTGTAAAAGACTTAATTAAAATGAGGTCTCACGAAATCATCTAATTAATCTGATGTTCCACGAAGTTGTTATTGCTGGTCAAAAAGTTGTTACCGTAAGGTTACAAGTTGTTACAGATCAAGAGTGATTTTTAGGCCATAGGTTGTTATAGCAAGTCAAAAAATTGTTATTACAGGCCAAAAAGTTGTTATTGCAAGCCAAAAAGTTGTTAATAAATGTTTAGTCACTAACAACTTTTGACCGTACAATAACAACTTTTTGATCTGCAATAACTTTTTGGCCTGCCATAACAACTTTCTAGTAGGGACTTCAAACCAATTAGGTGATTTCATGGGACCTCATCTTAATTAAGTCCCTTACAAGGGACCTGAAATTAATTTTCCCTATTTTAAACTGATTTGATTTATCTGACTTATTAGTTAATATATAATCTAATTATATATACAAATTTTTCAGAAATATCTTGTAACATATGCTATAATTAAATACAGTGGTTTATTAGCTTTTTCTTTTTTCTTTTTTTTTTGAGCTTTCAATCTGGTATCCTAAGCCAGCCTCAATGTCACGGGAAACTCAACGGGCCCAGACTAATCCAGATCCGCTACTTGTAAGGAACCTCGAGGGGTGGGACAACTAACCAAGAATGATGCTCTATTCCCACGTCTTGAACTCGAGATCTATGGTTAAGGTTGGATGAACCACAGCCGCTCAACCAAACGCCCTTGGTTTGGTTTATTAGCTTTTTAAATCTCTCTAAATTAATCAATTGAAAAAGGCCAAAAGTAATTATTTTGTAATGTAAGCCAAACCGTAAATTAGATCTTACAATCAATACCATTATAATACTCCCCCCGGTCTTATTTATAAGAGTCTGGCTGCCAAAACACGTTTTTTTTAAAAAAAAATATGAAAGTAATTAAATGTGCCTAAAATATACATCTTTTTCCAATATTACCTTTATTTATTATGAACCTATTAAGAGAGAGAAATATATGAGCATTAATAAATATGAAAGAGAATTTGGGGTAAAATAAGAAAAAACTCATTAAATAATAAGAGAATGCAAGTTGGGCTCTTATATTTTAAATCAAACCAATTCAAATTTTGAGGGAGTATTATTTTATAATTATTTTTGCCATTTTTCACCAACAAAGCGAACTCGTGCATATCATAATCGAAAATGATCAAACTGAATGTATCAGTAGTGTTCAGTTAAAAAAAAAATGTATCAGTAGTGTTGCTTCTGCCTGACATAGATGGCGATGGAGGGACAGTCGGCAAAAAAGTATATTCTTAAAAAAATATAAACAATAAAATAAAAGGGTAATTAATTATAGGTCCCGTGTAAGAAATTTAATTAAGATGAGGCTCCACAATATCATGAAATTAATCTTAGGTTCCATGAAGTTGTTATCACCTGCTCATTAAGCTGTATCGGCAGCTCAAAAATTGTTACTGAACAAAGGTTTAAAATTGTGATCGTCAGACCCTAAGTTATTATCGTCTAGCCAAAGGTTGTAATCATCAAGCCAAACAGTTGTTATCGCCTGGTCTAATGAGCATGCAATAATAACTTTCTAGTGGAGACCTTAGATTAATTTTGTGATTTTTTGGAATCTCTTCTTAATTAAATTCCTTACAAGGGATCTATAATTAATTACCCCTAAAATAAAAATGGCCCGACCAACATGTCATGTGCCAGTTATAATTTTCTTAATAGTCACTTTAAGTAAACATTATATCATTTTGTATTCGTAAAATATTTAGTTCTGTTTTGCATAATTGAAAATATAATAATATTGAAACCAGTTTCCCTGTTAAGTGCAAAGTTTCGTCGGAAGAGCTAGTCAAATATGGATTCTCTATATCTAATATGGAGGTTCAGATTTATTATTTTTAAAAAGATTTTTTTAGTAAAAAATTAGTTTTTAAAAAATTGATAGTTAAGAGATTATCTTTGTTTTATATTCTGTACCCATTAAAACAATCTTTTTTGAAAAAATATAAAATTTTATAAAATTAAACTTGAAGGTCCAGATTTGATTAACTCTCTACTAAACCTGGATCAACCCAGGCGGTTCAACCGGAAACCCGATGAACTGGCCGCTTTGTACAACTCGGGTGGGCATGTGACTCGGACGGCGGGTTGACCTAGCTTAACAAGGGTTGAACTGAAGAAAACGGTCAAAAACTATGGTGGTTGAACAGGCCACTCTTTTTTCAAAATATTTTTTTATTTTGTTATAAGGGTTAAAGGTCATATTTACCCCTGAAGTATGCAAGATGTATCATATCTGCCCCTGAAGTATTTTTAGGTTCAAATGTGCCCTCGAAGTATAAAAATGGATCATATGTGCCTTCGAAGTATTAAAATGGATCATATTCGCCCTTCAGCAGTTAAAATATTAACGGTAAACTTCCACTATTTAACGGTCAACGTGAGCTTTTTAACGGTTGAAGGGCGAAAATGATCCATTTTCATACTTCGAAGGCACATTTGGACCCAAAAATACTTCAGGGGCAGATATGATACATCTTACATACTTCAGGGGCAAATATGACCTTTAACCCTTGTTATAATTCCCCTTATTATTAACTTTCACTCACTTAAATTTTAAGAACTACTAATAGGAGACTATAATATAATTATGTTGATTATTCTAAATGCTATTTTACTTGTAAATGTTTAATATTTATTTGTTATTGCACTTTGTATTTGTATTTGGCCTGTAGACTATTATTGAATATTTATTTTCATGTTTAATCATTTTCTTTTATTCCATCTTTACAAATATTAAACTATTCATGTTTAATGAATCAAACATATCTATCTATATTTATATTTTGAAATATGGTAATGATGAATGTTATTATATTTTTTTATTATCAATAAAATTATATTAATTTAATAGGTCTAGTTTTTTGAACCTTAGTTTGAAGATCTCATCCCATCAAAAGAGGAATCACGATGAGTTCTTATTGAAGGAATTTACTTATTAAGAAGTTTTAATGATAAGTGAGGAATATAAACATATTTCGGTAATAACATCTTTTTATTTAATTGATTCCTAGCAATGTCTTAAAAGCCCGACCAGAAGTCAAGTTGGAAATTTAAGCAAATCATGGTCTAAACAGTTGGAACAATTAGACCATTCAGTTGGACTGGTGACATAATAATTAAATTAAAATATTTTTTATATATAATATATATAGGATAATGAACAATAATATGAAGCATTAAAAATATTTATCATAAAAATTGTTAAATATTGATAACTTTAATATATTTTTATAATTAAAAAAGAGATGATAAGGTCTAACAGAGTATAAACCATATAATTTGAATTTGGTGAACTCCTGCCCAAGGCTCCAACTAATATCCATTGGGTCTATTTTGCCAGACTATCCATTGGTCAAGTAAAACAAATCCTACTAATACATGGTGGATTTTCAAAGGTTCCAATATTGGAAGTATAAAAAGTAAGATTCCTACAAGAAGGTATTGAGTGTACTTGGATATGAATGAGTGAAAATGTGGGATATAAATATGGGAAAATATGTGCATTGGAAGAAGTTAAATACAACTAATCTGATCCATTGATATATGAACAAAAGAAATTAGCCATTAGTTTCACATTATTTTTTTCATTTATCAGCTGTGGTTTATAGCATTTCACTCTCTTTTACCCGAGTCTATCAGCATTTCATTCACAGTATATTTGAGATTAGAAATAAAGTGGAGAAGATTATTTAGACCACAAAAATCACTTGACCATGATATTAAAAAATGAAGGTTAAAAATGGGATAGAAATCTTCAAACAAGTAATGAAGGCAAGTTGTTTTATTCATCTTTCTTCTCCGTTCCCTTTTCATCGTCATTGTCGTCTTCTTATTTTTCTTCTTCACTTGGTTTCAGTCAGCAAAAAAGCTTTGAAAATGGAGGAATGTTGACCCGTCCGGTTTCTACAAACCTGCTCTTGGTTTCGGCACAACTATTGATTCCGGACGGCCTAATCCGGACCAACCATCCAAACGGTCCAATAACAAAATCCAAGGCGTTGCGTTCAACAGGTGACGGCCGGACCAGTCCAACCGTCTGGTTTGGCTTTCAAAACCATGATTCCTACAATGTGTGTGCACATTTTTCATTCCATTGAAAGTACAAAGTACTAACTGTATTTTCTTTTTTTTTAATAGGTTAGAATACAAGTACTTCTTGTAGTTTCATATATAAATAAAATTGACTTAGAGAAATTAATGAAACAAAATAAATTACTATGAAGTATTTACATTCATCATCTTTTAAACTAATTTACTTGGCCTATGAATTAATATGTAATCTAATTAATGAGTTTATTTAGCTTTTTAATGTCTTCAAATAACTCAACTTGATCTTATAATTGATCCGATATTAATGTCAGAGCGGAATGAAATGCCACAACCTAAAAAGAGGACTTCACCGGCGAAAGGACTTCCTTCTTTGCTTTGTAGGACATATAAACCTAATTTAATTAGATTAAACATATTAGTTAATGGAACAAGATTTTTTCTTCCCAAAATGACATAATCATATTCCTTAATTCCTCATATCTTTCTTACTTACTTACTTACCGTGGAGGGAGGATTAATATAGGTAATTATTTAAAAAAATTAGAAATTAATCCTATAGGTCTTACGTTTAAGAACTACAATATTATAACCGAAGGGAGCATTAAGAAAGTATTGATGACTGGGGGAGTTATTAACTAATGAATGAGGGTTGGCTTTGAGCAGGCATTGATGAATAAAACACACCACGAGAGGTCAACACACGCACACAGAAACAGAGGAGACCAGAGAGAAACATACGGAGAGAGAGAGAGTGTTTTGGGGGTGATGGGGAAGAAGAAAGCAGTGTTGATAGGATGCAACTACGCAGGCACCAAGATGGAGCTGAGGGGCTGCGTCAACGACGTCAGGAGGATGCAAACTTGCCTCGTTGACCGTTTCGGATTCTCCGACGATGACATCACCGTCCTGGTTGACTCCGACCACTCCTGCGTGCAGCCCACAGGGAAGAACATAAGGTCGGCGATCAAGAAGATGGTACGGACGGCGGAGGAGGGTGACGTTCTGTTCATACACTACAGCGGCCATGGCACTCGCCTCCCCGCCGAGACAGGGGAAGACGACGACACTGGCTACGATGAGTGCATTGTCCCCTCCGACATGAATCTCATCATCGGTATCTTCACCCACCTTCCTTTTAATCTCCCTCCTTTTCCCAATTGTACATTTGGTTGTACATATCAGTTTAGATCAAATTGTTGGATTGTTGGATTGCCTTGCTTTTACATTCTAGGCCAACAAGAGTTCCAATTGGTGCAATATATTTTTATCTTTGTGAGTACGGAAACTAAGTGTAAACTAAGTCATTTTGTTAAAAAAACAATGTGAAATAATTAATTTACTTTTAAAATATAAAGCGTTAATTTCGGAAAATTTGATAGATAATAGATTTTTTAAAATAAAACAACGTAATTTTAACTAAGTGGAGGGAAGTAGATGAGAAATTAAGTGGAGAACGTTTTGATCTATTAAATTCGTGATCCTGAGAATTGAGATTCAATTTGTGTTAATGCGTAACATGTTTTCTAGACAACTGCTCATACCCCTTAATATCCAAAAATGACCCAATCTATAAATAGTCGTATGTAAATGTATGTTATTACATTGGATAAAAAATCAACTAAAGTATTATTTTCTGAAATAAAACAAATACGTAATGTGTAAAGGAAATTACTTCTATCAAGTATTTAATATTTATTTCTTCAGATTCTCTAATCACATAAGGTTATATGTCTTATTTTTAAAACATTGTCATTTAATTATAGATCATTATGAAATAAATTGGACACATCACCTTGTCTAATTGGAGAACTTAATTTCATGATACTAACTTGAGGTGAATATCATCATTGTCTAAGTTCTAAAATATAAACAGAGCAAGAAGAAACAGGAAAAAGGCAGAGATAAAGCTATCCATAAGCTTCATGAAAGAAACAGGAGCATCATAATTCAGTTCGAAACCATAGTAAAACTAGCGCTTTCTACACATGTTAAAGGATACAACAGTCTCATATTGATAAAGTTATTTCTGCACGACAATAAAGTTACCCAGAGTTAGATTTGGAAATGCTTAAATATAAACAAAAATCTTTTGTGGAAACAGATGAAGATTTCAGGGAATTTGTGAAGGAAGTGCCAAGAGGTTGCAGGATTACAATTGTGGCAGACTCATGCCACAGTGGTGGCCTCATAAAAGGTGCGAAGGAGCAGATTGGAGACAGCACAAACACAACAAAGGTTCAAGAACAAGGACATCATCCTCATCATCATCAAGAAGATTCAAGCTCTGGTTTTGGATTCAGAAGATTTCTTCTTCAGACAATGGAAGAAGAGATTGAGTCTCGTGGAATCCACATCCCCTCTGCATTTCGCCAACGTAGAAGAAGACATCATAATGAGGAAGAAGATGATGATGATGAGGGAGAAGGGAGGGATATGGAGGATGCCACTGTGAAGAACAGGTCACTGCCTCTCTCAACACTGATTGAAATGCTCAAGCAGAAAACTGGGAAAGATGACATAGATGTTGGGAAACTGAGACTCACCCTTTTTGATGTCTTTAAGGAAGATGCTAGCCCTAAAGTTAAGAAATTCATCAAGTTTGTCTTCAACAAACTCCAACACCATGGAGGTATGGTTATTTAGCATTCATTGGTTATCAATTTATAGGTAACTAATTAATCCTCTAGTGTGAGAAGGAAGTCAAGTACTTTATGTATAATTCCTTTGAATTTATTAACTTGTTTGTTTAATAAAAATATGACTGTTGAGATTTTGTGTCGATTAAACGTCATATGATTGAGAACTGTGACTTCCCTTACCATTTCCATATTTTACTAATTAGGAGGTGGAAGTGAAGAACAAGAGGGTGGATTTATGGAGATGGTAGGAAGTCTTGCCTTGAAGTTTCTGAAACATAAGCTCAATGAGAATGAAGAGTATGCAGAACCTGCCATGGAAACACATGTTGCCAATAACCAAGAGGTAGTTACAATACTTACTATCAACTTATCCAGCAAATAAATTAGATTAGATGTCGATTCTATGCATTACAAGGAGCATGAGATTTGTGTGACTTTGTTATGAGTCCCACATTAGGGAGCTTTACAATTGAAGTGTGGTTTATAAGTTTAAAGGGTTTCACTTTAATAAGCTAGTCCTTGGAATTGGGTTTCTCTCCCTAGATTTGTATTCATAATAAATATGTTTTCATTGAGAGGTTGATGTTCACGGAGAGGGCCACCTATGGAGGATTCTAAGTGTGGAGCCATGTGGGGATATCGGTTCTTGAAGGGATGAATTGTTATGAGTCTCACATTAAGCCTTACTAGTGATTTGTAGTTTATAAGTTCAAAAAGCGCTCTCTTCCCAATAGGCTAGTCTACTAGGATACTGTGATGACCTAAGATGCTTTCTTCTTCTTTGTTTGAAAATTTTATAAGTGAAATGATAGTTTATTAATTAACGAATCAAGTTAAATGAAAAAAAATAAGAAAAAAAAATATTGTAGAAAAAAACAAAGGACGTTGTCACACCCTGAGAAAATTGAGGTGTGACAGATATGACCTCCCCTTTGGACTTGTGTTTATAATATATTCCTTATAGATTTATGGTATGATCTGATTATATGATGTGTTAACAAGGTATATGCTGGAGCTAAAAAGGAGAGTGTTGTAGAAGGTGGGATTCTGATGAGTGGGTGTCAGAGTGATCAAACATCAGCAGATGCGACTCCTCCTGGGAATCCTGGAAAAGCATACGGAGTTTTCAGCAACGCAATTCAGTTAATCATTCAGGAGAATGATGCTCAACTCACTAATCAAGAATTGGTTTTGAAGGCTAGGAAGCTGCTCAAGAGTCAGGGTTTTGCTCAACAACCTGGACTTTATTGCTCTGATCAACATCTTCATCATGCTTTTGTGTGCTAATTAGATATTTGAACAACTATATTTCATGGATTGCAACATAGGCTTTGTTTTGTACATGAAAGTTCAAGTTCATCTTCTTCTTACAAATCTATTAATTATATCCGTATAATTATCATCTAATATTTACTATTCATTTATAGACATATTAATTTCGCTTCTCAAAATTGTAATTTTTTTTTAATATAAAAGTCAAAAAGCAATTTGTCATTATATATTTAGAGCATTGATATGTACAATCATAAGAAGAAAGGTCGATGGCCTAATTACTTGATCAGAAAAATGCACAACTCTTACGGATGGCTAATCAAAAGCTTAAAACCATTGAAACAACCCCAAACTTGGACCTTTCCACGTGGAGCCAAGCTGAAATTAATAAACTCAGTTGACTCTATGTTATAACTTCTGCATCTTCTAGGTAGCTTTATTTCTTATCTTATGGGGGAAAACGAAGATGACACAAGTTTCGAGGAAAAATTTAAAAAAAAAAACAAGAAGCCAATGTAGGGTATATCTTGTCAATAGCTTCCTTTAGCTCTCAAAATAGAGAAGATCATGGCAGTATCAACATATGTGCAGGTTAATTTCATTTTCCGAGTAGTTCTTAAATCGAGTACATTAAAATCTTGGCTTCATACCGTGTTTGTGGTGAAATTACTGTTCATTCTTTAGTTAGTTGCAGAAGGTTGCTTGTTTCAGAATGTCCAACGGATAGCCACTACCTTTTCGCAGGTCCAAACGAGACAGATTGAGTTGTCTTTATTTTTTTTTTTATATAGACTGAAATTGGAAATACACCCCAGGGGATCTAACCCCTTCCCCCCAAACAAGCCTCACTATGAGGTAGACACCACTGCGGCACAAGGCCACGTGGTTGAGTTGTCTTGATCTTAGTTTAATGATATTGCATATGCTTTTACTTTTTAATCAAAACTAGATATGTGACCATACATGTACATTGTCCAGAAATGTGAATCCATCCTGAATAATGGAAACATAGTAGAATTATATTGGTATGATTTATTTATATTCTTCTAAAAGGAATTTTCAGTCCATAAATGAATAACCAATTTAGTAAATATAGGGTTAAGGTGCATTTTAGCTAATAAAGTGTTAGCCAAGGAGTGCTAGCATAATTAAGTTTTGAAGAGTTCTTAAATGCCAATAAACTTTTAACGGCTCCCGTTTGTCCTAATGTGGCTTGACATTTGGAGTATTTGTGCACACATGCACATCAGCACAAGTACTCCACATGTCACTCCACTTCAGCACAAATATTCCACCATGTAACGCCATATGTGCACAAATACTCCACCATGTCAAGCAACACATCAGTACAAATGAAGGCCATTAAGTGCTTTATAATGGCGTTGGCCAAAAAGCTAAAACTTAAAAAGTTTATTGGCTTACAAGAACCCTTTAAAACTTAATTGTGTTAGAGGCTCCTAAACTAACATTTTACTAGCCCAAATGAACCTTACTTAAATCTTCCTCATATTTCACTGTAGGGAGAATTTATTTGGAGCCTTTATTCAATCATAAGGCCAACAATACCTCATTTTAGTCAATATACTACCCTCATCTCATTTTATGTTTTGGCCAAGCATCTCATTTAGTCTTGAAAAATTCGTAAATTAACACTTGTTTGGCTAATTTAGTATTTAGTACTCCAAAATCAGTAAATGTGCAGGTTAAACTGATGCTAGATTGGCATGGCAACAGATGAATGAAATTTTACTAGTTTACCCTTTGGAAATGCTAATAAGAACTGAAACACTGATTTTGTTGCTTCTAACACATAATGGAAATTGCTACATGGGGGGGGGGATCAAATTTTGAGTCTAAATAATCTAATAGCATTTGGGGATAAGAATATGTATGCTATATAAAGCAGTAGGCATAATGATCAATTGGAAGGGACATGGTAATATTTGCCTTTACACATGCATCTGTAAACAATGGGGCAGGACTCTGCAGAAGCGCACTTATAGCTCACTATCACCCTCTTGCAGGGGAAGCATGCCCCACATGCATGAGAACAATCCGGCAAGCTCGAACCATATGGATACATCATCTCTTCCTATAAAACCACACAACCAGCATGAATTCAAATATTGAAAATCAGATTTTATCGCTGAAAATCAATATCTCAACTTAAAATTGATTTGTTTCGCCAAAATCGATTTCAGCTTTATCCCTTGTCATACACATAAATTGCCTTTCTTATAGGGTTAAGCCCACTCTTGTTCCCTATACTAGTTTTGGTTTTGTTCCAAATACTTTAAAAGATTTTGGCATTAGTCATATTCAGTAATTCACATTAGCCCACTTAGCGATGTTAAGGCTGCATCAGCAAACTTAACACGGCTAAGCTCATATCTAGGTCCATGTCCAACTATAGGGACCACTATTTTGGATGGCGTAAAGTATAGAGATAAAAAGGAGTGAAGGTGCAAAAATACGACTCGTAAATTATCATATGTGTAGCTGGCACCATAATAAAGTTTTAGATGCAAAAATACCGTTCATAAATTGAAAATAACGTAAATTTATTTTTCCATTAACAATTAGCAACGTTTACTGTGTTAATGTGCATGTTAATTATGGTGCCAGCTTAACGGACGTTAATTCATACAGACGGAAAAAATAAATTTGCGTCGTTTTCAATTTATGGGTTGAAGCCATAGTTTTATTATAAACTCTGTCAGTGTTAGAGTTCAACAATAATTTGAATTTGTCTTGAACACACCCTCTAGACTGAAGATTACTGAAACTTGAAAGCTTGTACTATCAAGAAATTATTTTGTACAAAAACTGTTAAATTCAGGAGATCATTGACACCATATACATATTTAGATACATAAATGAACCGTTGGAAACAAACCTCATCCCTAGCTGCAGCTTTCTCTTCTTGCAGACTTACAAATGTATCTGTCAAATGGAAAGGAATTTTATTTCGTTCCAAGAAAATCCAAGATACAGGGAAAAAATAAAAGAAAGTAAATGCATACCAAGAGGCTATTAAGACTACCCAATCTGGTATTTGTTAAATAAAATTGAAGTGACAATAATCTTTTGGCATTAACATTTATCTGCACGCATAAGCTTACTAACACATATGATAGGGATACATTTACTATGCATGCAATAAGTTAAGGAAAAAACACTTACAATGATTATTATCCATGTCTCTGAGGCTCCAGCCATTGGAGAATACCACAAAGATAATCAGAAATAGGAAATACTTGTGGATTCCTAGACGAAAAAGCTTCATATTATGCAGCAATTTAGACAAAAACCAGTATAAGAGATAATTTATGTTGTATGTATAATATAGCTGAAGAAGCTATGAAGAGGTTGTTCTTATAAATGTTGAGCTGACAAGGTACATCTGCAATATTTCACATGATCCACGGCCATGGTTTCAAAGTTTCACATGTTTTGTTGAGTCATGGGAAATTAAATAGAACTAGGCATTATGACTCATAGAAAGATATTTATGAACTTCAATTATAACTAGCTACTTCATTTGATAATTATTGTACCCAAAACTTTGTCTTCATGCCAAAACATGTTCCCTTGTTTACCGCAACTCTTCTATAGTCTCACGCATGCAGAAAGATAGATGAGTTAAAAAGGACGAGAAGAAGAAGATAATTTTAAATGAGGGCATTCAATGAAAGTTTATTTAATTGGAAAAATGATGGCAAGAGTTTGTGTGTGTGTGAATGAGTTCAAAGTAACTTTTGATTAAATTTTTTCCAGAATTCTAAGGTGGGGAGCCATACATGGTACTATATTGGCCACTGAATTATTTTCAAGGGAGATTTGTGTAGAATTTAAATATTGAAGGAAGATAAGTAATATGGTAGGATAATAGACAAACTTGTGTAATTCACCCTGACCTTTTATAATATGAAAGCTAGTCCACATTGGCATAAATAAGGAAGGAAAAATTTGAAAATGAACTTGTGTGATGAAAGATTGTTTGGGTGGGATAGTGTTAAGAAGCCTTAGAAGTCAGTTGAAACATACAAGATTAGTGGGATAAAAAATGATGTTGGGAATGGTTTGAGGACAACTCATTTTTTGTTTTTTCAAAAGTGCAACCTTTTTTAGTTTATAATTTATAGTTTTTGACATTTCTATACAGACTAAACTAATTTTCTAATATATTATCAAAACAAGTATAAGACAAACTTATTTTTCATAAAAAATATCTAACTAAACATAGATCACATCACACTAATAAACTTGTATCTCATCTTCACCTTGTAAAAAATAAATTGAGATAAAACTAGTTCGACCACATTAATTTAAACAAACCCTTGGAATTCGGAATGAGTTGTACAAAACTTGGTAAATATTTTGAACCATGGAAAAAGGATGAGCAACAAGAGAGGGGGGAAAAGCATTGAAGAGGGTGTCTGACATAAGCGTGACCATGAGATGTTTGGTATCAATGAACTTGTTGATTGTACTCCTTTTTTATTTTTATTTTTTTTGGGCAGACTGCTTGCACTCTTTAACGGAAATAAAATCGCAAATAAGAAATGCATTCATTTATATGGGATTCGGTTTGTGCGTTCAAATTAAAATTATACAGTCCACATTAAAAATTACTCTTTAAACTTTTTATAAATTATTTTAATATATATTAAATTTAAAATTAATTTAATCGTATTACTCTTATTATAAAAAAGAATTCATTATTTAAACAAAAAATACACTTGGAAAAAATAAAAGTTCATCTTTAATTCAAAACTTTATGCCGTTGATATGTCTTTTTTGATCAATTTCGGACCAAAGTCTGAAGAGAAAACTAACTAACTCAATCGGTACCGAAATAACCCGAATGCTCTACTTTATACATTAACACACACACTCCCATCCGATGTGGGGTTTAAGAACTCCCACAAGGGACCCCCAAGCTCGCATTATGCCATTGATATATCACCTTGTATATATATACATATTTTGTTGCCCAAGGTATCCCCCGTTTGACAGGTCAATGACTAATTCTCTGCGAATCTGAGCTCCATTTAAGAGTCTGCCCCTGGCCAATGTGTTGCTGCATACAAAATGTGGGATTCGAACCCCTGACACTTGCTTAAACGGAGAATGAGCTGACCACTCAACCAACCACGTTTGGCTTTTAAGTTACATTTCCATCTCCTCTTTTTCCTTCTAGCCTCTACTCTTATGCATCAAATAATATTATTAATTAACTCTAATCCACCCATTATGTCAAAAATAAAATTCACTTTTAACAAATTTAAAGGTAACATCAGAAAGCAAAGCCCGATTATTAATTAATTCATCCAATTTGCCGGAATATTGATTATTTCAATTAGATTATCTTCTTGATCCTGTCATTACTTGTCACTAAAAATAAAATAAAATTAGCGATATTCACTGGACGGGACCGGGACGCCCCCGTCTCGTCCTGTCCCGAAGAAATGGGGCCAGGACAGGATTCCCGTCCAGTGTCCCGTCCCGTCCCGTCCCGAGGTTGTCCCGGTCCCAATCGGGACGGGACAGGATTGTCTCAATTTTTTAAAAAAAAATTATATATTTTTTGACTCTTTTTTTTTTGTGTGAGATTTTTTGGCAACATTTATTCTTCAATGTTTTAAACTAATATCTGTGCAAAATATAAAAAATTAAACAATAAAACATGCCACTAGCCAGTATGATATGTATATATTTTTTTCCAAGGAGTAGTATATATATTTGAGAGATAGGGAACATGTAGCATATTAAAAAAGCTAGATTTTGATTTTTGAAGACAAGATTTTTCAACTATTAGGACTGTACTGTTAGATGACTAGATGTTACATTGAAGAAGAAGGAACAATAAACAATTTAATGATGATTATTTTTTTCTCTTGAATACGAGATGTTTTAACTAAGATGGTACCGTAGTAAGAATAATGTTAGTTGAGTTGAAGTTATATTTTCAAAACATGAATGAACATGTAGCATATTAAAAAAATATGGGTCTAATGGTAACTTCTTTAAAAAAAATATGCATGAGATAAGAAAAATATGTTTATAGATATTAAGGTTTTTAACTAAGAAAATTATTTAATGGATTAATATTTCTCAAATAAAAAAATAAGATACTTCCAGACGGGACGGGATTGGGACGACCCCGTCCCGTCCCGAACATTAATCTTGTCTCGTCCAGAAAATTTTCGGGACGAGATTGCCCTGTCCCGAAATGGTTAGGATCAGGGACAAACTTGAACACCCCTAAATAAATGGAAGAGACCAATTATACGTGAGAATAGGGAATCAGAAACTCTGAAAAAGAAAGATAATCCCATTTAAATCCATCTAAAAATGTGAACCCATATTTTACGAAGATCAAGAGTTTAAAAATTATGATAATCAAGATATAAATTGTTATCATCAAGCCAAAAGCTATTTCCTTATACCAAAATGTTGATATCGTCAGATCAAAAGTTGTTATTGACATTCTTAGTCACCAACAATTTTTGACCAGATGATAACAAGTTTTGGCATGATGTCTACAACTTTCTAGTAGGAAACTCAAATAAATTATGCGATTTCGTAAGACCTCATAATAATTGACTTCCTTCCATGGATCCCATAATTAATTTTTCTTGAATATATCTTTTTTTTTTTATATAACTCCGCCTATGTTTATAGCCGGTCCCAAGCCCGGGTAAAGGAGGAGGGTTGTGTTAGGCCCCGACAGCCAGCGTAAAAACCCCGTCGAATCTCATGAACATGGATCAACGAAGAAATTGTGTAAATGTTAGGTCGTTGCCCATAAGCAACGCGCTGTATGGCTCGAGTACAGTGAGAAGAGAGCGAGAGCCGCTGCATCCTAGCCTGAATGCAGTGTTAAGAGAGCAAGGGCTAAAGGATAGGTCGTTGCCTGGTTGTAACGCGCTGTATGGCTCGAGTACAGTGATAAGAGAGCAAGAGCCGCTGCATCCTCGCCTGAATGCAGTGTTAAATGAGCAAGGGCTACCGCACTCTAATGGACGGAGGCGGCTAAAGAAGCTAGTTCATGAGAGTAAGATTAGATTTGGTTCTTGGAATATTGGGACGCTGAATGGGAAGCTTTTTGAGGTTGCACAAGTTATGAAGGATCGTAAGATTAATATATTATGCTTACAAGAAACCAGATGGGTTGGAGAGAGATCTAAAGAAATCGGAGTTAATGATTATAAACTCTGGTACACAGGAAAGGTAAATGGGAGGAATGGTGTTGGTATCATTGTAGATAAAGAATGGCGGAAGAATGTAGTGGAAGTTAAGCGGATTGAGGACCAAATCATATCTGTGAGAGTAATTGTGGGAAAGGATACAATAAATGTTATTAGTGCATATGCACCCCAAGTAGGGGCAGAAGCACATCTTAAGGAGAAGTTTTGGGCAGATATTGAAGGGTTTATTCAAGGTATACCGGCAACCGAGAAAATTTTTATTGGAGGAGATCTTAATGGACATGTTGGGAAAGAGGCGGGATCATATGCAAGGGCGCATGGTGGTTTTGGTTATGGGGAGTTGAATAATGAAGGGCAAACAATTATCGATTTTTCCTTAGCATACAATCTTAAGATTGTTAACACATGCTTTAAGAAGCGGGAAGAACATTTAATTACATATAAAAGTGGAACTCACAAGTCACAAATTGATTTCTTTTTGGTAAGAAACCCTGATAGAAGGTTATGTACTAATTGCAAAGTGATTCCTGGGCATGGGGAGACCGCTCAACATAGACTTCTAGTTCTTGATGTGAGAATTAAATGTATAAGACAGAGGCGCCGGGCAGTTTTGAACGGAAAGATCAAGTGGTGGCAGTTAAAGAGGGAGAAGCGAGAGATTTTTAAGAGAAATCTATTGGATGAAGGGGTATGGGAGACACAAGGAAATGCTAACAGCAGGTGGAAGAATATGGCTACAAAGATTGAAATGGTTGCTAAAGCTACTTTAGGAGAATCAAAAGGTTTTGGACCACGAGATAAGGAGACTTGGTGGTGGGACAAGGATGTCCAAGAAAATGTGCGGAATAAAAAGAATTGTTGTAAGGCTATACACTTGTGTAATAATACTGAAAATTGGGAAAAGTACCGCTTAGCTAAAAAGGAGACTAAGAAGGCAGTGAGTGAAGCTCGTGCTAAAGCATACAAGGGGTTTTATAAGGAGTTAGGGACAAAGGCTGGGGAACAAAAGATTTACAAGATCGCAAAGAGTAGGGAGAGAAATTCGAGAGATTTGGATCAAGTAAGATGTATAAAGGATGAAGAAGGTAAAGTTTTGATTACTGACGAAGATATTAAGAATAGATGGGAGGTCTACTTTTCTAAGTTATTCAATGATGGAGGTGAAGGCCTATCTTGTGAGTTAGGGGATTTGACAATTAGTGAAGATGAACTTAATAGGTCATTTTATCGTAGAATTAGAGTTTGGGAGGTTAGAGAAGCTCTTAAGAAAATGGAAAATGGTAAAGCGGTTGGACCTGATGGTATACCGATTGAAGTTTGGAAATGTTTAGGGGAAGAGGGTGTGTTATGGTTATCTGAATTGTTTAACGAGATTTTACGGTCCAAGAAGATGCCTGATGATTGGAGAAAAAGTACTTTAGTTCCGATTTATAAAAACAAAGGTGATATACAAAATTGTGCAAATTATAGGGGAATTAAACTTATGAGTCATACAATGAAACTATGGGAAAATGTGATTGAGCATAGGTTAAGACTAGAAACTAGTATTTCTGAGAGACAGTTTGGGTTCATGCCAGGGAGATCCACAACAGAGGCGATATATCTACTAAGGGGGATAATGGAAAAGTATCGAAGTAGA
The DNA here is from genome assembly GCA_037074515.1 of Mimosa bimucronata. Classification (NCBI taxonomy): domain Eukaryota; kingdom Viridiplantae; phylum Streptophyta; class Magnoliopsida; order Fabales; family Fabaceae; genus Mimosa; species Mimosa bimucronata. Next base: position 45,186,964 of record CM073442.1, read on the forward strand.
AAAAGAGACTTACATATGGTTTTTATTGACTTAGAAAAGGCGTATGATCGCGTGCCGAGAGATTTACTTTGGAAATCCTTGGAAAAGAAAGGAGTATGTGTTGCTTATATTAAAGTTATACAGGATATGTATGATGGGGTGTTGACTAAGGTTAGAACGCCGGGAGGTGAGACAAAAGACTTCCCTATAAGAATTGGCCTACATCAGGGATCAGCTTTGAGCCCATATTTGTTTAATTTAGTAGTAGATGCTCTAACTGATCCTATAGAAGAAGAGGTCCCTAAGTGCATGCTTTTTGCTGATGATATAGTCCTTCTGGCCGAATCAAGAGAGGAGATTAATGATAAATTAGAGATATGGAGAAACACGCTGGAGTCGAAGGGTTTCCGTTTAAGTAGGAGTAAGACAGAATATATGCATTGCAATTTTGCAAATAGGCAACTTAGAGGTGATTTAGAGGTTAAACTGGGAGAGCAAACAATCCCTCAAGTGACGAAGTTTAGGTATTTGGGATCAATTATAAGACAAGATGGTGAGATTGATGATGATGTTAATCATAGAATTCAAGCTGGATGGTGTAAGTGGAGGAAAGCTACTGGAGTTCTCTGCGATAAAAAAGTACCCCATAAGGTAAAAGGAAAGTTTTATCGCACTGCTATAAGACCAGCAGTATTATATGGTAGTGAATATTGGGCTTTGAAGGGTCAACATGAACATAAAATGGGGGTAGCTGAAATGAGGATGTTGAGATGGATGTGTGGTCACACAAGAAAGGATAAGATTCAAAAATGATCATATACGAGAACGAGTTGGAGTGGCACCTATCAGTGAGAAAATGGTAGAAAATCGTTTGAGGTGGTTTGGACATGTACAAAGGAGGCCATTAGATGCACCAGTGAGGAGGGTAGATCAAATAGTCTGGAGTCCGATTAAGAGAGGAAGAGGGAGACCGAGGCTTACACTCAATGAAGTTGTAGAGCGAGACCTTTTAATAAATAATATATCTAAATATTTGGTTACCGATAGAGCACAATGGCGTCGTGCGATCCATGTAGCCGACCCCACTTAGTGGGATAAGGCTTTGTTGTTGTTGTTGTTGTATATCTTTTTTTATATATATTTTAACACAATGGAAATTAGTAAGACCAATAAATTTATAAAGTATTTGATATGGATTTAAATATAATTCTGTCATATAGAAATCCTTATAATTACTACATAAAAAAAAAAAAAGGAAAGAAATCCTTATAATTTAAAAAAGCCCTACATATTTATATAAAAAAACCTTCAATTTCCTTGCTTTTCCTCTGGACGCTGACGCTGTTGTAAACCCTAATTTGAAGTATGAACATCTATGCTTCTTATTCTTCGATTTTCTGCTTCATCTGAGTAATTCCGCCTCCTTCTTTGGTAAAGGTGGCTTTTTTATTTTGGATTTGAATCAGTGCTTGCTATTTGGATTTGGATCGCGCTCATTGAATTCTTCTCGGATGTCGAGAGGTAAATTTTTTTACTCACATTATTGTCATTGTACGCATTCATCTACCCTGTTTCTTATTAATTCTTAATTTCACTTGGGAGGCTATGATTACTCGGTTCTAACAACCTGAGTGTCGTCGGTTTTTAGTTGAGTTACGATTCGAAGAAAAATGTAGGGAAATTAGGCTTTTGATTGATGGTTAAATTAATGTGTGTAAGAAAGGATTACCGCAGGTAATGAGTTTGAAACATGTAACTGTGTTTGAGATAGTGATTTTTTTTGTTTTGGTGCAATGAGATGGTGAATTTGAAGCTGCGTTGTAGGCAAGTTCAATTCTTTGAAAGTCGATCTTACAGAACGATAGAGGATTTTGTTTTAAATATTCATTATTAGTTGCACATCCTTTCCCCAACAAGTTCCGTTGTCGATGGTGGATTAAAAAAAGAAAACTAGTGCATGGTAGTTAAACGTGAAGTTTTTCATTTTTTTTTGGGTGGTGTTTCTATGTAATATATTGATAGAGTATAATGATGCGCTAGTGAGATAAGGCTTTGTTGTTGTTGTTCTATGTATTACAGGAAAGAAAAAATGGTTTAAAGAGTACATTCAATTTTGTCCTTCTGTCTTGTCTTGTTTTATACCTTGAAACACATTCCTCGTATTACCATGGGCTGATGTGACCTAAGAGATCATATTTGCATGATCATTTAAACAGAAGGATTGCCAATTTCTTATACTAGAAATGGCTGTCTGAGAACTGACCATAAATGAACTTGATAGTTTTCAAATTACCTTGAACTCTTGGTGAGAAAATTCTTTAAGTCAGTCAGCTCAAATTTTACAACAAGATGTCTGCTTATAAAAGAAGATACTGATAAAGAAATGTTAGGGATCGTATGCTAGCACTTCGTTTTACTGACATCATTAAGGATATTTATTTGCTGCATATGAATTGTGTCTCACCGATGTAATCAATGGACAGGAAACAACTGGATCTTCATTCTTGATCGTCACATTGCGGCACTGCATATATAACCCACGGTCCGAGCAAATTGTTGTCTTTTATGAGCTCATGGCTGGGTTTTTGCCTGGTGATGCCCCTTGTAATGGAACACATGGTTTCCAAAGATACCCTGAGATGTCAGAGGATGGACCTGGTTGGTATTTTACGAGGAAGGAGATTGAAGAAAATTCACCATCCAAACGTGATGGTATAGATTGGAAGAAAGAGACCTACTTACGCAAATCATACTGCACATTCCTACAAGATTTAGGGATGAGACTGAAAGTGTGAGCTTTTTGATATTTTAAACATTATATATGTTTCTATCTCAAATGCATTGGGTATTGCTCCCTCTGTCCCTTATTATAAGCTTTACATTTGTGAATGTATGTCCAAAATATAAGCTTTATTTGAGTATTATCTAAACATTTATTGCATTTTTTTTTCCAATGTTACCCATTGTTTATCTTTTCCCCATACACTGTCTTTCATCTTTATTATCTCTTAATTACCACATTCTCTCCATTATTTTTTCTCATACATTCTCTTTAATCACTAATAATAGTGGCATAATTGGAAAGCAAAGTACATTTCTTACATAACCAGTGTTTTAAACTAATTTTATTAGTTTTCTTGATAAACATAAATGGGTTGTTTGAAGCTTATAGTAAGGGCAGAGGGAGTATTTTGTTAGTTTATGATTTATACTTTTTAATGCCTTGTAATATCTTTCTTTTCTCTTTTTGGTCAACCGAGATATCGGCAGTTGTACTCCTTATGTAAATGCTTAATAAAACTTGTTTAATTCATTGAAGAAGATTTTGTTGATGAGAATTAAAAGAAAAGCTTTACAACTGTGGAAAACAATGGCTGTTTAATTACTTATAAAACCATATTTTTTTACTTAACAGAAGTTAGATGTGTCTGATTTAACTATTGCTTTTCTTTTTTTCCTTTTGGTGCGGCAATAACTTGTTCTGTTTGGAGTTGGCTAGTTTGGCCTCTGCACTGATTTGTTGTCTAGATGACACTGGTTTGAAGTGAATTTAGAGGGATAGAATTGTTTTGATGAGCTTACTAGATGGACCAAAAGTCCTATTGAAGCCTTTATTATGATTAAGGCAAGGCTACGCCGGCAATGTTTTATTCCCTGTGGGAGCTGTGGAAAGTTGATGTATTGCATGTCCAAAATTATCTGTAATTTTGTATATGTCTATATGTTGCCAATAAAATAGCTGATTTATGTCATGTTTATTGCCAATCATGGAAAAAAAATGGAATAGTAATGAAGATCTGTAACTGATTACATCTTGATATTGATCACTAGACTTTATCTTTATTTTATTGTGATGCAGACCTCAGGTAACCATTGCTACAGCAATAATTTTTTGTCATCGATTCTACCTTCGTCATTCCCTTGCGAGGAACGACCGGAGGGTAAGTCTGAATTTTGCTTTTTTAACATGCATGTGGTCATTGTTGCATCAGTGTGAGCTCTAAGTAAAAACCTTTTTTTATTACTAGATACATTCTCCCATGTGAACAAAACTAGCAAGGATAGAAATTGTCTGAAATCCAATGTAATGTGTCAAGAGAGATTGTAAGAGTAAAAGAATTATATGAAGCCTAATGATGTGTGAAGAAAAGTCATAAGAATAAAGAAACATTGTGAGATTTGAGAGCAGCCATAATTTTCATGACTCACAAGTAGTGTTGCTTCTTATATTCAGTATCATATGTTGATGAAATTAGCACAGTTAGGAAATGCATTGAGTGGCAGGTATAGCATCATAGGTACAACCTTCGTCAGAGTCTAGGAATGCTTATAGAACCCTATATTTCGAGAGATCTACATCATAAGCAATCTACCCTTTAAATCATTGGTATGCTTGAAAAGAATAAATTCTCATTTTGTATCCATCTCTATTTAGGTAACATCGTTGGAAGCTTTCCAGAGCAATCCTATGTTATTCATATATGAGAAGAATATATATATATATATATATATGTAACTATCAAAACTAGCAACAGCTTTAAGGACCCATTTGGTATGTCAGCAGAGATTTTGATGGAAATGGAAATGGATGTGAAAGTATGGGATATAGGGTTTAAAAACATGTTTGATATGACTACGGAAATCATGTATAATGTTTAATTATTGAGCAGAATATTGAATTGGGGATAAAAGTACATATACTACTTGGCCAGAGTGTGGGCATAGCCAAGAGAGTTTAGTCTAGGCTAAATCCGGGTTCAATCTAATTTGCATAAAGTAAAGGTAAATACTGAGACAATATAATAGCAGGAAAAGCAAATATAATCGTAGCAGAACAAATAGGATAAGTAATAGGACAAGTAATATAAGTGATGGGATAAGTGAAACACATAGTAAGTCCAGGCTTCCAACTATCATTATATTGTCAACATAAGAAATTACCCTTATCCTTTGTACTAAAATAACTCTCCCACCAGATGGCATGTTAGAAGTGAAAAGAATTCAACAAGTTGTTTAGTAGTTGTTTTCTGGCTGTTGAACTGGAAGTCAAGGCAGATATCCTACTGTAACTGATGCTATTTAATCAAGTAAAACTTGAGGGGGTTGACTGTAATTTGTATTGAAGTTGCTCTATGATACAGACGGTATTTTGTGAGGGTCTGGTTCTTGTATTTTGGGCTCTATTTTTGTATAAAAAAATTACCTTGCCACTTGTTTGTGCTCTTGGGGTGTTATTTAAATTATCATTAATTGCTTACCGAGAAGATTATTAATACAGTGTAGCTCTCGAATGAGTTTCAAACAATCCATTGTCTGGTTTCCACTGTTTGCAATTGTTGTTTTCTGCTGGTGTTTTCTTTTTTGTTTCCTATGTGAAAATTCTGCATCAAAGATCATCTTGTTCTCTTGATCTCTTCAACCCCTGCTATCTGACCCCACCCTGCATTTGTTTTACTTAGAACCTGTATGAGTTCTTTCTCATATCCTTTCTCTTGTTTTTATTATGTCATGTGCATTTAGTCTGAACAATCTTTGTTATTGTTCATGCTATTTCATGTTTTTTCTCTTGTTTGAGGCCATAGTAGAATACATGAGATATAATATTTATTTGATGATGCTAATTATTAACTTGTTCTACAGATCATTGCAACAGTGTGCATGTTTCTTGCTGGGAAAGTTGAAGAGACACCTCGCCCTTTGAAAGATGTTATTCTTGTCTCGTATGAAATCATAAACAAGAAGGACCCTGTAGCTGCTCAAAGAATCAAACAAAAGGTATTATCTTGAATTCCCTCAAGTCTGCCTTGTGCTTTTGTGTCAGGCAATCTATTCTTTTATTATTGAATTGCCTATTTCAAAGTTATTTGTTCAAGTAAATTTGTTTAATTTGAATACTTGTTTCATTTTGCTAATAATTGTGTTATCTTATCTTTTACTTCAATTTCCACTTGAGGGGCCTTAAGTACCTCTCAAAGTAGGCTGATGAATGCTTCATTTTTTACTTTTGAATTTAAATTAAATTTTGAAATGACTGGATTTGTCTTTATTCTCTATTATGTTTCTCAATTTAGTTTTCTGGTTATTTCTTCCAACTTTATTATGATGTGTTTTTCTTGTTCCAGTGATGTGACTCTATTTATTACTATTTTTTCTTATGCAACTTTTTTGTACTTCTAATTATGGTGCAGGAGGTATATGAACAGCAGAAAGAATTAATCTTAGCTGGAGAGAGGATTGTTCTTCAAACTCTTGGTTTTGATCTTAATCTGCACCATCCTTATAAACCTCTTGTTGAGGCTATTAAAAAATTTAAAGTTGCTCAAAATGCTCTTGCTCAAGTTGCATGGAATTTTGTTAATGATGGGTATGTAGATTACTCCATCTTTGTTATGGTCAATGTCTTTTTATTTTCCTTTCCTGAAGTTAGGATGGGTATGCAGACTTCGGACATGTCTTTGCCTGCAATTCCAGCCCCATCATATTGCGGCAGGAGCTATTTTTCTTGCTGCCAAGTTCCTTAAGGTGAAGCTCCCATCAGACGGGGAGAAGGTCTGGTGGCAAGAGTTTGATGTTACCCCTCGGCAATTGGAGGGTTGGTGCCCTTTTTTAAGTATTAGTGGCTAAAGAAATGAAAAACAGTACTACTACCTCTTCTCTATTTCTTTGGCCTCTTTTCTTATTTTCTGTTGCTTGCCTCCCGTCTCTTGCTTGTGGTTTTATTCAAGGTAGAATTTTAATGTTCAGTTAAAGGGCTTGGACAAGTTTGCTTGTAAAAAAGCAGTTTGTTAGTAATAGATGCCATCAATTTAATAGTTGATGACATTTTATTGTTTATGCATTTTTATTATCGTGAAATATCCAAATGTGTTTATTTTCTTTCTGCAGAAGTTAGTAATCAAATGTTGGAGCTATATGAACAAAACCGAGCGCCACCTTCAAATGACATTGAAGGGGCTACAGCAAGTGGGGCTGCTGTGAAGGTTCCTCCTAGCAATGATGAAAATGTGACCACAAACAGTAATTCTCATACTGGAGCTACGAGTTCAAGACTTGAAACCTCAAAGCCTGTAGCTTCTAAGGCAGTGTTTGAGTCATCAGCTAATCATGTTGGGCATCCTGTGCTGAATTATGGGGGCACAGAAATGAAACACAAGGTAGATGAAGCCAAGGGTAATTATCATCTTGAGGGTGAAGCCCTGCCACACAAGGAAAACTTGCAGGAAGCTCAAGACAAGTGGAGGTCTCAATCAGGTCATGGGGAAGAGCAAGAAAGCAATTTTGGGAGAAGTGAAATGAAGGAGGCTGCTGAGTTGAATGTTAAACATGCCAACAGAGATCCTGATCACAGAGATAGCACGTTGGGGCGGCCACCTCTAGAAACTATTAAAAAAATTGACAGAGACAAGGTAAAGGCTGCGCTAGAGAAACGTAGGAAAGCATCTGGTCATATAACTAAGAAAACAGAGGTTATGGATGATGATGATCTCATTGAGAGAGAACTTGAGGATGGAATTGAGCTGCCTGCTCAGAGTGACAAGAACAAGCAGGATAGGAGGCAGAACTGGTCTAAGCCCTCAGATAGATCGGATAATGGGAATATGCTGCTTGGAAGGCACCGGGATCATGCAGATGAACATCATCGTGGGGTAAAGGGCCTGCCATCATCTGAACCTGATCCAAGTATTGTTGAAGAAGGGGAGGTATCAGCTCTTGATGACATCGGCCCTGGACTTCTGTCACCCAAGTCAGGCAACCGCAAGAGGAAAGCTGGGAGCTCACCTGACAGAGAATTAGAGGGGAGACCTTATAACCCTCATTTGGAAGATCAGAACAAGGTCAGCCAGCTTGGTCATTCTGAGAGGGACAATAAGAGGCATTTACAGGAAAATCATGCTTGAGGTTACATTAACTGTATCACCTGGTATGCGTGAGTTGTGGTCATATTGAAATCTCTTGGCGAAATAATCCACTTTAGTGACTAGATTATAAAACTTCTTCAACTTGATTAGTTGGACCATCAGTGGTCTTGTTCAATTTTTCAATCTATTCCTCTCTTATGGGTGGATAAGAAATTTTGTATAGTGAGGTATATATTGATTGAGGATGGAGTTGAGGAGGAGGGCCATTATTTCAATATTTTTGTTGATTATATCTGTGAAATGCTGCGACGGCAACTATAAAGATGTTTTGAAGTCAGTCTTTTGCCTTTGTGTTCACCTAAAGGTGGTCAGGGGGATGTTCGCGATGGAGGAATGGGAGCTGGCCAGATCATCTGTCTTAGCGTTGCAAAATGTGATTAATATGAATAAATTTTTATTAGAATTTGCGTACTTCGATTGCAGGATTGTGGAATTAATTAATACTTGCAATGGATGCCATATGGTTTGTGATTGCCTTGTAATGATCGTCGTCAGGCATTCCATCTAGATTTTATTATTGAAGAAGCACAGGAAGCTGCATTACCTGCTTGTTATTCTTATTTTCCATTAAACCCGATCGAGGATGAACGGAAATCTTGTACTCTCGGGTGATGCGTTTATGGCATATTTCTTGGATATCGAAATGATTTATAAAAAAAGAAAAGAAAAGAAAAAGAAAGTAGTAGAAAAACGAGAACAGGGTTTAATGGTATCCGAGAGTACAAGATTATTCTTTCCCTGTTTCTTTTGATGTTGTGTATGATTATTCTTTTATTGAAAGTAATTATGTTCAAAGTACATCACAAAGAAACTAGACTATAGGGATCTCAAAAAAGATCGTAAAAATGAAAAAAAAAAAAAGAGGAGAAAAGAAAAACTAATATTTGTTCCCAAATAAATTCTTTAAGGTTTTTACTAATGTGAATTCGGATGTATTATGTTGTTATATTTATGCTTTTAGAATTTGGCATTCTCTATATGCTATTGGCTAGCCATTACATGTGAGAATAAGCAGGGGAACACAATCATACTTCCTACAGTGTGAGAATAGAATTTGAATGTTTTTACTTCCACTTAGAGAGAATAAAAATGTTATTTTCTTCATCACACGATTTTAGTGATTCAGATCCAGGATAACAACTTAGTTGTTATATTCTACTCAATCAACTTGTTCCTTTGTTTTTAAATCACCAACTCTGTCATTGCAGAAGATGACCGTGTACTGAATACAAATACTTCCGTTGATTTATAAATGTATGGCTGATTTCGTGGTCACACATAGATATCGTCTTTATCTTAGAAGTAGTGTGGGGTCATATGTGTGACAGGAAGTGTGAGAAAGAAGTCCATATTTTTCATAACTTATGAACTGTGTGATTTTAACTTTACTTTTCGATTGTGTTCTCTGGAATTAGTATCCGAATGGTTTAGGATTGTTGAGGATTTTAGCTGAAATGTTGAACTCCCGTTTTTCCATTTCTGTACCAAACAAAATGTTAGGTTTGTTGTTCTGCGTGGCTGATTTTGTTGGTTCGTGATAAGCTAAAATTTAAGAGGAATTATGATCTCTTGGCTGAAGTGATCGTTACTCGCTTTAAAGAAGAAAAAGAAGCAGAAAAAGAAGGAATTATGATCTATTTTTCCATTGTTAGGTTTATTGTTTTAATTTAGTATTATATCTTTTAGATTTGCTAATATTATCTTTAATAGTTAAATTATAATTTCTCAGGATATCTTGATTCAAATATTTAGATAAGATATGTTAGTTATTTTGTTTACTCTAATATTTTATAAGGGCATTTTTTTGGATTAGGGGTGATTCTAATCCAAAACATGCCCCTATTTTTTTCCCAAAAAATTGGACTTTCCCTTATTAACTAATAAGGGACGTTAAAAGCGAAAAACAATGTCACTTATTCTATAATAAGTGACGTTGTTTCTTGTGGGAGAGAAACAACTTCAAGTGACGTTGTTTCTCAGAAACAATGTCACATATTATATAGTATGTATCGTTGTTTCTCTGAAATCAAAAACAAAAACTCTTATTCTCTATATATCCACGTCACATATTATGTAACAAGTGACATTGTTTCTGGGAGAGAAACAACGTCACATATTAGGTAACAAGTGACGTTGTTTCTCAGAAATCAAAAACCAAAACTCTTATTCTCTATATATCCAAGTCACATATTATGTAACAAGTGACATTGTTTTAGAAACAATATCAGTTGTTACATAATATGTGACGTGGAAACTCTGACTTTCCACGTCAGTTATTTATGGGAAGTGAAAGGTCCATTTTTTCACGTTACTTGTTTTCACGTCTCATAAAAGTGACAAAAAAACCCCAACATAACTGAAGTGAAAACCCTTTTCTGTAGTAGTGATTTTTCTAATTTTTCTCAATATTTCCTCAAATTATTTTTATTGATACTTCTAGATAATAATCAAGTAAGAGAGGGAGGGTGTGAATAAAGGTAAGTAGTTAGAATATTTTGGTAATATTGTGTGATTTTAACTAACTAATTTAATTATTATCCTTAATCTAATCAAATTAAGTAAATAAATCTTATATTTATGGAGAGAGGGGGTATCTTTTTATAATAAGGGAAACTGTATTCCTATAGGTTTGACACACCTCACAAATTACCATGGGAGATTATTTGCAGGCTTAAAATTATACACCTTAAGCTAACATCTACTTTTGCTTCTGCTAAACATCTCTATATTTTCTTGTAATAGTTCCACTTCATAAAAATTGGGGCAAAAACCGTGCAAGGTAGCTAACACAAAATTTTCCTTCTTTAGAATTGAATTTAAGATTAAAAAAAAAAAATAGGTAGGTTCTCTACTATACATGTTGTACTATGCAATAAATAATCCTAATTGGTTTCCAATATCCTTCTAATTACACTAAATTGAAACCAATGAACACAAAAGATGTTACATTGGATTATCGTTACTAAATGTATGATTTTTTTATAAAAGGACAAAATGGCATTAAACAAATAACAAGGCCTACTACAAGTTACAAACAGAAATGGAACATAAATTACCACCGATAAATTTGCAATAACACAACTTAGAAATAGTCCTAATAGTGACATTTGAAAAATCAAAGAGTAGAACCAATGTTTCTTGTCAAGTGATGTTAAATTCTAAAGAGGAGTCAATAGGAATCTGAATGAAACACTTGTTGACACAATGAACGACCATGCTTGTAGTGTGATTATTACAATCCAGAGTTACCAAATATATGATAATATAGTTCTAACGCTACAAGCTTATAACAAGCACCCATCATCCAATCATGTTTATACCCTCTAAAAAGCCTTTTTTATTCAACAACAATAGAAACTAAAATCAATGTTGAACTTGAAAATTTTAATGAATATTTTCAGGGTTTCTTAAAAGAAAATGGATAAATTGAGAGCAAATAAGAAAAGAGGGCAAAAGAAGAGTGACCTATGTGGTCCATGGAAGTGAATATGACTAACACCAACGAAGCAGTCTGAGTCTAAAGACCCCAACTCAGGTCCCACAGAATGAATTACAAAGAGGTAGGATGACGTGGCTTTCACTCATTGGACTATGAATCGGGTACACACAGAAACATGTGAGACTGTGTGCAGCAGATCAAAACCCAACCGGAGACAGACATTGTATATGATGGTGGAACCATCATGTTCCTTAAAAATATCGAAAATTCGCAGACTTTTTGAACTGTCTCTTTCACCCATTATTATTGTTATTTTCCCATTAATTAATTTTTATATATATATACACATTTTTAAAAGGGACCTGAACCACTTAACACAACCAGAAAAGAAACTCGTTGGCCACAAAACACAAAACCCCAGATACTCGAGACTGAGAAATTTTGGTTAAAAAATTAAAAAAATAAATAAAAAAACTTACATCGTAAGTGTCCCCATTATCAACGAGGAAATCCCAAGTGATTGTGATATTTCCATTGGGATCCATTGGATCGTACCCATCTGCAATATTCTAACTCCAATGAGCACAATAAACCAACACACACACGCGCAACGCAACGCAACACGTGTGTGTGTGTTAAACAAAAGAGTTAAAATTAAAGGAGGATGCTTACAGGAAAGAGGTGAGGTGGAGATGAAGAGGAGGCGAGTAGGAAGGAGAAGAACGTGGAAGTCGAAAGTTGAGACATTGATGATAAGAGTTCAATTGGGAAATCTCAGACACAAAATAGGAATTGATTCTTAATGTTATTATATATTGTGAAGAAATGGATTGGTTTTGCATTGTATGTTAGAGTTGGGAAGAAGGATGTGATGACGGTCAAAATGGCGGCTCGGTTGGAAGAAAAAGAGTGAAGGGATTGAATCTAGGACGCCATTTGTAGGAATGGGGTCATAATAATAATGCATCTCTCTCTCTCTCTCTCTCTCTCTCTCTCTAAATCTCACAGGTGAAAAGAGAAATGTAAAAAGAAAGAAGAGAAATAAAACAAAAACGAATGGCTGCATTAAATAGATTAACAATTAAAGTGGTATAGCTGTCCTTAGGATTTGCCTTTTCAGCTTCCCGTTCAAATTCCATGTCCTATTACCTTATTAATTCCCTCTTTTTTTTTGCCAGTATTAATTCCCCCTTTTTATTATATACCACAATTCTGTTCCTTATTATAAGTTTAACTATCACAAATTTTTTGTTCCAAAATAAAAGTCCACTTTAGGATCAATTTTGTGACTATTTTACCCCTATGTTGGAAATAGGAAAGATGAAAAAGAAAGCTTATAATGTATAAAATATTATTTTAACACTTATTCTTAAATAAGGGCATAGTTGAAATTTTTTTTGAAAATATGTCATATTTAATGCTGTAACTTCGACTCCTTGATATGTGAGAAGTAGTTAAGATGTATTTATAATAAGGAACAGTGTGGTATATAATCATCTAGCAAATGACTTTAGTTCCCATGCTCCCTCCACTTTATAATACAAGAGATAATATGAGATTTTTTTTGTCCAAATTATAAGAGATAACATGTAAACGTGTCAAAATAATAAATTATTGATTTCCATTTTTGTCCTTACATATTAAATGTAAAAAAAAAGAGGGGGGAGTGCAAGGGTATAATAAATAATATATGGGTAAATTATGAAAACCAAGTTAATTTTACTCACAATCATAATAAACGACTCCATACAGTTTATTAGTTTGTGTATAATAGTTTATTACCTCTTATAAGGGTGACTTAAAATAATTCTAAACATTTATAGGACGTGAACATGATATTAACTACGACTAGTTAAGGGGGAATAACATAAAACCAATTCTTCCAAATGTTTGATACTTTTGTTTAATTCCATCTTCCAATCTATTTTCCCTCCCCATAACCCCCCCCCCCCCAACTTATTATTATCATTATTATACTCCCACGATCCTTAATATAAAATTAGATATAAAATTAGGTTGATTTTTTATGTAAATTAGGAAGTTAAATAGACCACTCGTTATAACATATGTTAATTGTAATTTTATTATACATTAATTTATAAGTAAAGTAAATTAGTTTTAAATGTTTTTTTTCTTATAAATATAAACAACCAACCAAAAAAGTTTGGGCTTAGTGGCAGGGAAAAATCAATGTAATAAATGTAATATATGTTATAATTTAATAATCTATGTTGCTTCTTTAATTTTCACAAAAAAAAAAACTTAACTTGACCTTATAATTAACACCGGAGGGAGTATCACCATGCCCCATTAATTATTTCAAACGTTACTAAATTGGTAGTGCCTCGTATCCAAAATCGAAGGTTTCGAATGTTTGTTTTTTTCTTATAAATATAAACAAAAACCAAAAAAGTTTGGGCTTAGTGGTAGGGAAAAGATCAATGTTCATGAAATTATATATCATGCCTCCGGGCCCAAAAAAAAAGAATAAGAAAAGAAAAGAAAAGGAGCAATGAGCTTAACCAATCACATCAGTTACTAACATAAGTGTAAGTTATAACAACTCTCATTTTTTAAAATTAATCATTGAAGGTTTAATTTGCAATCCTTGTATAAAATGAAAATTTGAATTGTCAAAATTTACCATTTCACCCCCACATCTCAATCCTAAAGAAAGTAGTTTCTGGCCTTTTTTTTTTCTGCAATCGAAATCGAAACAGGCTTCTCTTAAGAAATACAAATAATGCACGTCAGTTTGAATTGTGAACTTGTGGTTGCTGGTACTCAATTTCCTTCTTTTTTTTTTTTTTTTAAAAAAAAACTTTTCTTCCAAGAATGTTGTTTCTATTTTTTAACCAAGAAAATAACGAAAGAAAGAAAAAACTAAAAAAGAAAAAATTTTGTTGCAGATGAGGTGAGACTTTGATTTAAAGACAAAAATTTGCAATGAGCTACGCGGTTTTGTTTGGGCTATTTTCGCATTGCCTGGTAGCAATTATATAAAATATAAGATAATTATATAATTTAAAGATATCCATAGGCAACAGGAAAGTACCACACATTAACATAAGGTAAAATGAAAGTTTTATCGCACTGCTATGAGAATATCAGTATTATACGGCAGTGAATGTTGGGCTCTGAAGGGATAATATGAACATATAATGGGGGTAGCTGAAATGATAACGTTGAAATGAATATATGGTCATACAAGAAAAGATAAGATTCAAAATAACCATATATATGAACGAGTTGGAGTGACTTCTATTAGTGAGAAAATCGTTTGAAGTGATTTGGACATTTTCAAAGAAAGCCATTAGATATACCAGTGAGAAGAGTAAACCAAACAATCTGAAGACTGATTAAAAGAGGAAAAGGGAGATCAAGATGAACACTCAGTGAAGTTGTAAAGCGAGATGTCTTAATAAATAATATATCTAAATATTTGATTACTGATAGAGCACAATGATATCATACGATCCATACAGCCAACCCCACCTAATAGAATAAGATTTTGTTGTTTTTATTGTTGAAAGATATTTTTACTTATTTTTTTTAAAAAAAAAATATGCTCGACTTCCCTACATGGTTAAATTAACTTATATTAGAAACTTTCGGTATATAAATATAACACATTCCAATTGTTAATTTTCCAGCGTTAGATTCAACTTCAACTTAGTCCTCAGCTAAATTCTTTTTCATAACAACCCACAAACTCTTTTTAAGCTTTAAATAATCAACTAATACTAGTCAATAATCAAACTGTTGAATTAGTAGTCAAATGTTTATCAATCAAGACTTATGATCAAATACTCCCTCCGACCCATAATATAAGATGTAACATAAGAATTATTTGTCAACATTATAAGAGGTAACATGTAAAAGTCAAGATAATAAATGTTTGATTTTCATTTTTGCCCTTACATATTAAAGGTAAAAGAAAGGGGGGGGGGGAGTGTGTATAATAAATGAGATAATGAAAAAAATTGAAAAAAAACATTAATTTTACCCATAACAAATGACTCTACTTTATTTTATTGACTTGTGTAAAGTGGTTAACTGTATCTTATAATATAGACAGAAGGGATATAACACGCATACTATACTATTCAAGTCATCTCAATTCTTCTCCCAGAATTTGTACATGCATGCCCAATTACCATATATTTCAACACTAAATTGCCAAAGATATCTTGATTCAGAAACGGTGGACCAATTTCTTATACCGTGAAAATAAGGACTTTTAAGAACTAAAACCCTCAAAAGTTGTAGCAAAAGAGAATTGAAACATGTGAAAACCAATTAAATCGCAATGACGAAATTTACTCCAATATATAATCCACCACCTTTTGAATTTCATCAATTAGACAGAGAAATCTTATAACATGCATAAATGTTACAGCAAATATTATAACAAACACCACGCAAAATATCTCAAACTAACCAATGAAAAATAGTCTCAGGCTACTACTACCTTTTACGCTTCAGAGGGCCAGTTTTATATCCACCTTTGGTTGGTTTGCCCCAAGGAGAAACAGAAACTCTCCCATATTTTCCACTACTCTTACTCTTACCCTCTCCTCCTCCATGAGGATGGTCTACAGGATTCATGGCCACTCCTCGAACTACCGGCCTTCGGCCAAGCCACCGGCTCTGCCCGGCCTTCCTGAGCTCCCGATCTCCATGGGTTGGATTAGACACTCTACCAATCGTAGCCCTGCAACGAGAATCGATTAACTTTGTCTTCTTTGAAGGGAGTTCAATTAAGACATATCGTGATGAAGGATCTTTCAATATCTTTGCACAAGTCCCAGCTGATCTGACCAGTTTGCCACCTTGCCCAGGTTTCATTTCAATGTTATGAATAATTGTCCCGATTCGCATAGCATTAATCGGCATGCAACTCCCAATTTGTGCATTTATGTCAGAAAACATCATTTGATTCTTTATACTCTCATGTGCACTACGAGAAGATGCATTTGCAGAATCTGCAAATGTAAATAGTGAAACAAAGAAATTTAATGATTGATAATATATGCAAATGGATCTAATACCGGAGAAAGGGGAAGACACAACAGGTTGAAAATGTTAATTCCATATCACATTCATATTTTATGCTGTACTTCTACTCTCTTTTGCCATTCTTCTATTTTACAACCAGAAATAAGGGTAAAACATGTTAGCAAGGCAAATCTATTACCTCCAATCTTTGTAAAACATGATAAATGCAGATAATTGTTATTTCAACACTCTTAGCAAAACAGCAAGCTATGTATCGATTCAATTCTGCATAACCAAAACAACAATAACAACAAAAACCTTTAGTTGAATGGAAATAAATATGGATTTATCTGAGCACAGTTTCTCATCATTCTAAGAAAATGGTGAAAGAAAACCATCACTATGGCAAGATAGATCTAAATTCACTGAGTTCAATTATTTCAAAAGCTTAAGAAACAATGAGAGAACAAAACTAATGAGAACGAATGACTGAGACACAGAAAAAGCAGAAGCGAAACTGAAGGTAGACAATGGAGATGTCATGAAACAAGGTCGAAGTCAGTGAGACAATCAAGAGCAAAACGGGACTCCAAGCCAAAAGGAAGTGGATTTGAAACGACAGAGAGGAAAGGTGATGAAGCGCCGGAAAAGCGCCACAGAGACCGTAAAGAAAGACTAAGCATTCTTATCAATAACATACAGAAAGTTACACTTCTCAATCCAGTAAAGAAGTAGATATCTACTACATCTGACTTAAACCAGTTAAAACATCAGAATGAGCTCTCATAAAAACAAAATTGCCATTACCAGATGAACCATTTCGAAGAGAAGGGGCACCAAACAAACAATACCAACAGAACTCCATGCAAAAAGGACGATTCGAGACTAACAGATGAATATACAGAAAGCTACACTCCTTAATCCAGAAAAACAAGGGAACATCTCAATCTGACGAAAACCAGTTTAAACATCTGAATTCTCATACATTAACAGCTTAATCATTTTGAAGAAGACGACTACCGGAAGATGATTAGGGTGTGTTAGGACAAACATATTATACCAACCAACTTAATTAGCATCCTTAATCTGATTAAGATAAATGATTAATACATTTAGGACCAAGTTACTAATATACTTTAGTTCAATGGAATTGGAAATAAATATGAATTCATCTGAGCACACAGTTTTTCATTATTCTAAGAAAATGGTGAGAGGAAACTATCAATATAGAAAGTTAGACCTAAACTCTAGTTCAATTATTTCAACAGCCTAATAATCAATGAAACCCAAGAAAACCATCAAATTGGTGCGTTCTCATGCTTCTAGTGCAGTAGCTTGTGGTGGCATATTGAAGGACGAGGCAGGACGGCTTATCAAAGGCTTTATGGCTAGATTACAATAGATAAGGGGTAGTGAATTAGTGGCTTCTCATATGTATTAGGGGAAAAAAAATCTATGCCCTCAATGGTTCCCGCTTGGCAAAGAAGCACTGGAAAATCGACAATAAGCACTCTTAATCAATACGGTAAACGCAACCATGTAGAACAATAAAACACACAGAAAGCTACTATTCTTAATCCAGAAAAATAAGGAAACATCTTCATCAGGAAAAAATCAGTTCAAACATTTGAATTCTCACACATTAACAGATGAATCAGTTTTGAAGAAGATGAGTGAGTACCGGAAGAGAAATTGCGAGAAGCATTGTTGAAGGAGAAAGGCTTGACAAGGTTGAAGTTGGTGATTCTGGAAAATGCATTCGAAGCAGCACGAGCTCTCCAAAGAGCCATAGATGTAGGGGTGAGCAAACGGTTTTTTGGTTCAAAACCGAAAAAACCGAAAAATGGCCAAAAAAGAAACCGAAACCGAAAAACCAAATTATTTTCGGTTTGGTTTAACGGTTTTTTGGGCCTTTTTTGTTGCAGATTTGGTAATTTTTTGCTCTAAAACTTCTGCCTGAAATAGCAAGGGGGGAAGGAAGCAGAACACAATAATGAAAAATAAGTACTCTACTCAGACTTCTTACATGCATTTTTTTTAAATAGAACAAGAAGATTGAGTTTATGATATATATAAACCTGCCCGTCTACTTAGAATCTGTAACCTTTCAGAAACTTGACCCTGCCATTTCAATATTTTTTCACGATAAGATTTCACCTTCTCTTGTTCACTGTCACAGGCCAATATATATTAATAAGAAAACAAGATGAACACAAAACTACGTACAAAATTACAAGAATAACTCAGTAGTGTCCAACGGGACTACACTTCAAATGCTACAAATCTAATGACGTTTCTCTATAACTAAATTAATGGGTTTTTGTGCAATTTCTAAGCTGAAATGATACCGGGGAAACACAAGATCAAATCATAAATCTATCATTTCTCCTCTACATTAAAAAAAGCATCCTAAAAATTTAAACTTGGCCCTAAAATAAGTATGTAAAAGGGTACAATCAAGAAACCCATGAACTCTTTAATGCCTCTTCTTTTCATACATTTCATCAGTACCAATTCATACAATAAACACAGGAACTAATCTAATTGAGAACCTGAAAGTAATAAAAGAAGGCACAACAGTTGAACTGGCTTCGATCAAATCCGTTGGGCGAATATAATCAAGGTGCCCCAATAGAGTAAACACATTTTGGTGTTTCGGAGGTAGCCCCTCAAGTTAAATAACAAAATGTATAACTTCAAAGTATAATGAAAACAAAAAAGGCACTTCTCCTGTTTCAACGAGGAGTCAAGGACGAAATTGAACGAAGCTGTGGATTGCGTGAAAAAAAAAAAAAAAAAAAAACCGACACGATTCCGTTATGCAGAATAAACAAAAAGAGAAAATCGGTATGCACACTCAACTTCGTAAGATTTCCACAAAACCCTTTCTAAAGACCCTAGCCCTCAACGAATTCTCACGATTCCAGAAGTCGTCTCATTATAATAGTGGGTTTTACAAGGTTTATTAGGATAAATGACAGAATTAAGAACCGGAGAGATCAGGAATTACAGAATCCGGTCATGACAATTAAGGAAATCGAAAGCGGCCATCGAGGAAAAAAACAGAGAGAGAGAGAGAGAGAGAGAGAGAGAGAGAGATTACGAACCTGGAGAAGATGATGAGTAATGACTTGAGGTTGAGGGAGCTTGCTACTTACGTGCTAGGTTTGCATTTTGGGCTTTTTGGCATTTGGGCTTGCCGTTTGTGTCTCCTTTAAATTAAATATTATTGGGTTTGGGTATGTGGCTTTGGGGTTTTTTTTTTTTATAACCACAAGGTTTTCAGTTTCAAATCGAATTTTTTTTTTTTTACAGAAACCAAACCGAGAACCGAAAATTTTAAAAAGGGAAACCGAAACTGTAATCGAAAGTCATTTGGTTCAGTTTGGTTTTCGGTTACAGTTTGGTTTTGCTCAACCCTACTTGGGGTGAGCAAATCCGAAAACCAAATGCATTTTGGTTGCAGTTTTGGTTTTCATTTTCATGCTTTTCGGTTTTAGGGGTGAGCATTCGATTATTCGGTTCAGTTTTCGGTAAAAACCGAAATAACCGAATAGGAAAAATTTTCAAAACTGAACTGAAACCGATTTACCGAATAACCAAAACCAAATTAACCGAAATATTTCAGTTCGGTTCGGTTAATAACCGAAATTTATTTCTTTTTAATTAAATTAGACTTTTTGAATTTTCAATAAGTAAAACTCAAAAAAAATTATAAACCTAACAACCTCAATAAGATCCCAAATAACATAATACAATATATAAACTAGAAACATAATATTAGATTTTGAGGAAAAATGCAAAATACAAAGAAAAAAATGTATTTAACATTACTTCATCTAAAAAAAAGCATAATAAAAATTTTAAAAACTAAATTTTGATGAATGATATATGACATGTCATTTTTTAAGTTAAAATAAGAAAAACAAAAGGTACATTTTTAAGTTTTGAATTTTAAAACTTAAGTGTATAAAAAGAAAAATATGGGAAAAATTATTTTTAAATTTTTTTTAATATTTCGGTTATTCGGTTTTAACCAAATTATTTTATAAGACACCAAACCGAAAACTGAAATACCGAATTAAAAAAACCGAACACGCACCGAAAACTGAACCGAAAAAACCGAACTTAATTTGGTTAGGTTCGGTTTTCGGTTTTTGTTTGATTTTGCTCACCCCTAACCTTAAACAAATATCTCAAAATCCAAACAAATAAAATATGTTTTCTAAAAAAACACTTTTTAAACATGTAACATTAGAAAAAAAGCACGGAATGTTTATTAATTCTAGAATGTACTCTGAAAGTTAAAGAACCAATTCAATATTGTCACGTTTTAAGCATTTTTTTTGTTTTGAACATACTGAATTAATAGTTTAATTACTCTAAAGTCTAGAAGATGAAGTCAAAGAACCACTTCAATATTGACATTGTCACATTTTAAGGTTTTCTTTGTTTTGGACATATTGAATTAATAGTTTAGTTGTTTTGGACAAGTTATAGAATTTGTATAACTATTTAGATACAACAAATCGTTTTTTTTTCAATTTTTTATTAAATTTTCGTATGGGCCAAATCTACAAAAAAAGGCCTAAAAAATAAACCCAAAAACCGTAAAACCAAACCCAAAACAATTCAGTTTTTCCGGTTTCAGTTTTTCTTTTGGCCAATTAACGGTTTTCGGTTCTAAATCAAACCGAAAAACAGTTTGCTCACTCTTATGTGAAGGGGTTGGAATAGACAAGACCTTTGCTAAATAGGTTTAAGCCTAAAAATGGGAGAATAAATTTTAAGCCTATGTGCAGGCTTTTCATAGATTTAGGTCTGAGCCTTTGAAAGGCCTTAGGCCTTTTTAAAGGCCTATTTACAGTGTAGGCTTTTAAAAAGGCTTCACATCAGGTCGTAAAGGTTGCAAGTTCGCTTAAGCCTACTCTAATCTACATAGATGTAGCCATGTAGGCTTTTGATAAATCTCAAAGCCTACACATTTACAAATTATACGCTTTAAATATGTTTTGAGCCTATTTAAAGCCTATATTTAATGAAAATAAAATATGATTTAATAACATTTATTATAAAGAGTGTATAAAAAGAATATATTGTTATAAATAATTCTCTTAAAAAAGATATAAAATTCAAGTGTCCAAAAAAAATTCCACTGAAATATTTAATATTTAATATAGTGTATATATAATATGATTATTTACATAATATTTTTTTAATATATAACATGCCATATCTGAAGGTTTACAGGCCAGGCTTTCATGAAATAGGCTTGGCTTATTTACACAATAAGGTTAGTAAATATGTCTTAGCCCAGCATATTTGTTAAATATGGTAGGCTAGGCCCTAAGAAGGATAGGCCAAGGGCTGCCCTATTCACACCCTAGACTAATAATCCATATCCTATTAAAGTTTCCAATTGAAACACTTATATAATAAATATAAATACAATCCCAATATCTAATAATATCAATCTATATATTTTTTGAAAGTTCCTAGCAATAATCTTATTGGTCCACATGTCCAATGACATCATCTTTACTTAACTCACTTATTGGTCCACATGTTCACATAATCAAAGTCATAATGGAAGTTTTATTCTTAATTTTAAATTTCATTGCCAATAATTAATCATTACTCATCATATATTTCTACTTATGGGAAGGTACTTTTTTAATTTTGAAAGTTATTTAAAATTGAGCAAAGCAATAATAATTAAATACATAAATATATGGAAGTTATTTAATAGTATTGAGCAATGATTAAAAACATATATATATATATCTACTTTTAAAAGGTCTTCTATATTAATTCTTTTTTTATCACATACATACCTCTTAATATAATATTGTTTATAGAAAAATCTATCTATATGTATTAATTTTTAATGTGCAATATTTGAATTTTCATATATACAAATTAATTATTATCTTCGGATAAGTCACTATTTTAGGCAACAATTAAAACATATATATATGATTTAAAATTAACACTATTAATTTTTCTTATGAAATTTACAAAATAATTAATGTGTTTAAATATGTCAGTAAATTAGACAACATGGTATAAAATAGCTACTCAAAAAAATTATATTCTTTAATTTATTTCATTTTTAATTTTAACTTCCGTGCATCGCACAGGGAGAAAAATCTAATTTTAATATCCAATAGTTATCGATTAGATATTTTAGGCCTCGGGATTTGGACGTTATGAACTTATGATGATATAACCTTTAATTTGGGCTCTGGTCGGGTCTTTTGTACAACCCTAATCCCTAAGTGTGTATACATATATTTATTCTTTTTTTCTTCTTGTTACAACAAAATCAGACTCCGGTATAGTAGATTGCACCAGCGAGAGTTTTAGGTTTGACGAATTATTCAGAGAAAAAGATGGAGAGAGGATTAGCAGCAAAGTCTGTCCCTATTTTCAACGAAGGCATATGGCTTGTTCTCAATCGTTGGCACCCTCTCCGTTTGGCTGTTGATCACCAATTGGGAGGCCCAAACTCTCGACAGAAGGCTGATAGACTTTGCAGCGACATACTTCACTGGTTCACTTCCCCATCTCAAGGTTATCTCTTCTCTCTTTCTATTGAAACACATGCATATAACGCATGCCTGCCTTTTATGACCATATGCCAACGCTTTATTTAGTATGTTTTGTTAGACTTTCTTTTTAGTTAAGCAACATCAAGGGGTGGAATTGCTAGAAATTTTATACACACGTGACACGTAGTGTTGTATTGAAAGTTTGATTGGAGTTGATTGTGGTTTGATTCAGAGAGGACAGATAATTTGGAAAAAGCTTCTTTTAATACTCATCAGGTCTCAAATGTTAGACATATGTGGGTAAATTTTGGTCTCATCTTTTTTATTTTGATCTCTTATCTTTATTATTTTTTTAAACTAATTTGCATACAGCTGATATATAATCTAATGTTTCAAAGATTTAATTATTTTAGAAAGATCATGAGATACATTTTAATATTTTATAATTAATTAATTTAGTTAGTTTCTTTAATCTCTTTAAAATTAGATAAACAAGTCTTCTATTGAGAATTACTATGAGTATCTTGGGTGTGGTTTTTGCTCTTGAATTTTATTACTGATCTTAACGCATTTTGTTCCCCAGAGCCTCTGCATATTGATGACTTGGTAAACATGATCAAGAATGGTTTGGTTTCTCTCGGGATGGTATTTGAGGATGGCGTTGTCAAAGAGGTAAATTTTGTGTTATAGTTTCTTTCAGATTTCAGATTCTCATATCATTAATTACTTATTCATGATATTAACTTCTATTTTATATTGCACACATTTCATTGTGAAAATAAAATTGTGCTGACAAGGCTTTTGTTCTATTCCTGTTTATGATACATAGATCATTCACTTTTGAGAAAGAGTCTCATGATCAACTTCGTTGGTTTTGCATAAATATTTTTAATAAGACTTATCTGGGCCTATAATGTGTCATTACTCATTACAACCCTTCTTTGTTAGAGTTTATTAATGATCAATACCATTTTACATTTAACTACATTTTTAGGACGGTTCAAATTTTTATTCTTAGATGCATGTCAAGTTCATGAGTGTCTTATTTTTCATTGGCCAAATTATATTAATCCCGGTGAGAACTCTTCTATCTCAATAGGCTACTCATTAAGTTGTATCATGTATGTCAATAAATTTGTATAAGATTGTGTTAATTAAGTTGAACACATACATGCATATATTGGTGGTATGCAATGGGTGTTTTTAATTATTTTTCTTTTACCCCATAATATTTATGTTGATGATATGTTTTGCAGGTAGCTGAGGTATATATTGATGGTTCTGCATGAAGAATGTGTTGAAGGTAACTTCAAGTCCGTTGAGGTTATGAGGGAAGCCGTTCATAATCAAGCTGCTTGCCCTCATGCAATTATACAGGTATATTGTAATATCATGTTTATAATTATTTATATGGGCATGCTGATGGTTCTCATTATCTCATATATGATATTCCTAATGTACATCTTTTTTGTCAGTTGCCTTTTCTGTTTGTTGACTGAGCATGTTTAAGATAGTGCACACGATGTTTTTGGTTATCATTATACCATCTGCTCGACTTTTAATCGAAATTATAATTTTTGACATATATTTGCCTTGTTAGGGTTTGGATAGTGATGAGGATGAAGACGAAGACGATGGAGACATAGCTAGGGACGAAGATGAAGACGTAGGCGAAAAAGAGGATGAAGACAAAGGAGACATAGCTAGGGATAATTCTGAGGATATGGAGGTGGAAATGCAAGTGCCACTTGAGGAGTCCAAGCCCAAGACTACAGCTGAAGCAGAAGATGTTGAATGGACTGTAGTCACAAGGAGACGGAATAGGGGTAGAAATTAGATAACATTATAGGGGAGTTCATTTAAATCTGCATTAAACTATATGTATTGACTTTAGTTTTTGTTTGGATTTGGTATCTCGACCCTTATCAAAGCTGCATATTTCTTTGGTATCCAACTTTGAGGTTTCTTTAAATCTGGTAATATGTTCTAGATATATTGAAGACATTTTTATGACATGCTTTCTAATAATTAGCACAAATTTCTGCCTTTAGAGTTTATTTTGTATTTTTCTCTCCTTTTGTTCGTTGGTTGTTTTTGTAATATCCTTCATACTAATCTCTAATAACCGATCACAACCAATCATAATCATAATTAATAATACTAACTATGATAGGAAAAGATTTTTCATACCATTCAACCCTATCATAGTTAGAAAAGATCGTACTAATCATTCAGAGTGTTATCTGTATATAAAATCCTACTTATTAATTATAATTAAACCACCAACAATTAAAAATTAATCATATTACAATGCTAACTATGATAGGAAAAAGGGTTTTCTTACGATTACGACCATACCCCTATCATAGTTAGAAAAATGTTTACCTAGGAGTTCAAATGATTATCCATGATAGAAAAAAGCGAACACATGTTCCAACAGTCATACTATCATGGATATTTTTCCCTAACTATGTTAGAAAAGGGTTCCCCTAACATAGTTAGTAAAAATTCACCTAATTAACAAATACCAGTTGATTTAACTATGTTAGATAAAGAGCCTCCTAACATGGTTAATAAAAATTCACAGTTAAAAATATTAACCTCATGACAATCAAACCTTCGCCATAACCATGTCAGAAAAGATTCCTCTAACATGGTTATTGAACACAACCGTACACTACATTGAATTAAAGCAATCATTAATATAGTTATCCAGAATTTAATATCAATCCAATACATAAACATGCGGAAGCGAATGCAAGCCTATATGTGGCAATATACAGCTCCAAAGATAACTCTACCGGCCAACTCACCGATTCATGTGAACCGATTTGGCCTCGTCCCCTTTCCCTTCGCCCTAGTCAAGGCATGACCACCTGCAAAAATATAAATAACCACGGGGTGAAACAAACATGTCTCAGTAACCACAACTCAACTCGATACAAGAGTGTGAGTGGGTTAGCAGAGCGCCTAAAGGGTACCACATAAAAATATTTACCACAAGTAATATATATATACCACCATATCATCAGAAGTATATCCAGACAATCATGCAGAACTTCGTAACTAAAAATCTTTTACAAACTCAAGATATATCATTTTATAAAAGCAGTTTAAAATATATTTTACACAATCATCCATAACGTTCGCCCTACGAAACGTTAGGTTGTCCCCTACAATTAGGTGGACCAAAGTGGAACTCGACGGGGATCTCAACCCTTACCCAGAACCACGGAGAAGTGGAACTCGATGGGGGCTACCGATACCCAGCACCACAACGGGGGGTAATGCTCGATGGGGGCTACCCATACTTAGCACACCGAAAGGTAGTACTCGATGGGGGCTACCCATACCTAGTACACCAATAATATAATTAGTCCCTGTGGGCCAACAGGGTACCTCATCACGTGATAGCAATAGTATCCAATGCATCGATGCCACATCACAATCACATACATATGCATCACAAGCAACAATATCAATTTCATCAAAATCAGGCACATGGCCTTTCCAATTTTCCCAAAAACTTATGCAATAGATTTTTCAAAATCATATATATACCATTTTCAAATTCGTGATGCAATACCCAGATAATTATGCCAGTTTCACCATACGAATCCCACATGACATTTGATAGTAAAATAACTAATTGAAATAATACAATAAATATACCACAACAATTCAGAATTCCATAGTTGAAAGAGAATTTGAAATCTCTTACCAACAACGCACACACACATAGAACAAGTAGAAGCGGCTACTAAATATTATAATAAAACTGGGTATATCTTCATATGAAAGTAGGTGGGATTTTAAAGGTACCCGATAGGCTCTTTTATATAAACATACCATTTGAAATCCAACGAGTATGCTAATAGACATATATATATAAAGGGATTTTTAAGAAAAATCCCGACTAACATCACACACAACCATATAGTGAGGTGAGAGTGATTACCTGTAATCGCCAAAATCTAAAGAAAATACCAGGATAGCGCAGACCTCGAGCTCAGCTCGATCCAAAGGTGTCTACAATCACCAATAGCATTAATACACACATAATTAATTTCCTTAACCAGGATATACCTTTATATTTTAAAATCATACACACATTTTCTTTACAACTTTTCCAACATCATACGAATACTTTAACCCTATTCAAATAATCTAACTTACAATTTCAAACCTACGCTAAGGGGTATCGCACCACCACCATTCAATTCCAATGATTTAATACCCAATTTTCACATATCCAAGTTCAATATCTATAAACAATTCTTGCATCACTTTCAAATAATACTCAAGTCAATTTTCCTATGCTTAACATGCAATTTCCCTCTCTTTAAGTTCCCAAAATTCAACCCAATCAATATCCCTACAAATTATTAATTTTACAATCATATACAAGCACCAATAACCCGTAGAAAATCATCAAACTACTCAGCAATCTAGCTCTTCCCTAAGCACCCAAACACTCCAAATCTTCATCCAACACTAATCTACCCCAAAAATCCAACTAACAATATCGTTGAACTCCAATAACCCTCAAGAATTCATAAATCAAGCTCAAAAACCCAAATTCAAAGGATTTCTTGTCGTAAACTTAGCTTAATTTAACTTTAAGCAAGCAAAATCTTACATAGGGCCAAATTAAACCAAATTAACCACATTACAATCATCAAGTAGTCTACATAAACAGGTAGCACCAGGCAATTGCCCCAATCCAGTCAGAATTTCAAAATAAAACAAACCCTAGAAATTTCTATTTGGGAAAAATCAAGAACAAGAGAGAAATTCAAGGAAGAGAAATTACCAAATTCAAGAAGCTTCTCTTCCCCCTTAACCCAACGAAATTTTCGCCGGATTCCGCCCCAAATTGCCGGCCAACAGCATCACCATCTCACACAATCTCTCTCTCTCTTTCTCGCGACGCTAGCTGGAAAAATAGAAGGGAATCGGGACTGAGAGGGAGACGGAGGGCTGGGGTTCGGCAGCGGCAGCGGCGGCCGTCGCCGCCCTCACTCTTCTTTCTCTCCTCGCGCACGGGACCAAGGAAGCAGAGGAAGGGAATAGCAAAAAGGAACACGGGAGAGAGGGAGAGGGAGTGTATTAGGAAGAAAGAAGGGAAAAAAAATAAATGGAAAGGAAAATAATTTAAATGGGAGGGAAGAAATTACTAATAGGCCCTCCAATAATTAACATAAGATACTTTTCTTTAAGATAAAATCCTCCTCTTTCATTCTAAAAATTCTCTTCAAATTCCCACTAATATTTTCACCCATTATGATCCCTTCTAAGTCTACAATTAATTTCTCTAACTCTAATTTTTCCAATTTAAGGGAGAAACTAGGCCTTTAAAAACTGTCCTAAAATACCACAATTCCCTAAATTTATTTATAAAACTCTCTCAGACTCCTTAATTAGTCCCAAATCAATTCCTAAATTTCCACTAATCTTTAATTAATTTTTCGGGATGTTACAGTTTTTGTCTTATGTAAGCTCTTTTAAGACTTATGTAAGCTCTTTAGTTTTGATGTTAATATAATCAGTCTTTTTGTTTTAAGAACAACAACCTTTGTCGATACATCTTGTATTTGGCCAATAAAAATAAAAATAAAGAATTACCCAGAATGCATGCAGTCAATAAAGATGATGCGATATATTGTGTTTGTAGAGGGGTAATCAAGGATGAGCAAGCTCGGTGGATAATGGGATTTTGCTGCAAACTAACTTCAAACTAACTACAGTGCCACCAACAATAATAGAGCTAATAACCGTTTGGAATGGTCAATCTATGTTGGAACAGAGGCTTTCGAGTTATTGTTTTATTCTCTAATTGTATCGAGGTCATTAACTTTTGTGTAAGGGGGTGTGATATTAACCATCCCTTTAGGGACATTATAGATGACATTAGAATGTTATTACACAAGGATTGACAGGTACTTCTGATTCATAGGGAGAGGGAGTATATGCGTGATGCAGACTACCTAGCAAAGATGTCCCACACTATTGAGGACCCATTTTACATCCTTGATCAATCTCCACCTGAACTCAACCAGGTGGATCTTGATGAAGGAAACTGAGTATTTGTTATTATTTTTGAACAGTTAACGTGATGTATTCCAGTTTTCATTCCAAAATATATATATATTGTGTAAGTAGAAACTAGAAAGGTCAAATACTGTGGAAATGCATATCAATGGGAATGTGGGATAGCACAAATTAAGTTGGCTAATATGATCGGATATTAAACAGATGTACATCAACAGCCTAAAACACAACTTGAAGCTCAGCTCGCATTACTTGAGTTAATATAATCTAATGCATAAAATTGTTATTAAGTCAATTTTTTTGTCAGAATATTGTAAATCAAAATTAAGAACATAAATGTCACCCAAAAAAATTAACATCATCAAAATAATGTACTTCTTTGTAATCGTAACTATTTTTTTTTATTAATTAAATCATTTCAAATATAGCCCAAAATCAAAATCCAATAGGCTTCAGTTAAACTTAGTACGTAGGGGCCCATTATTTTTAAAATATACTATATTATATGAATGTGGGGCCATTTGGAGGGAAATCATACCACTTTAAAATTTTGGACCAGAACCCGCAATAATAAAATATTCAAAAATTAAACAAATCAAAAGGACGATCTTTTTTAGTCTTTACACTATTACTTATATTACTTAATAATAACAAACTATTATAAACATTAACATTAATTAATAATTATTAAAGGATCGGTAATTGTTAAATCGAGAGTTTATTGGCACAAATGCTTGCTCACGTCACATGTATTTTGATTATTTTCAATGATATTATACTAAGAAATAAACTTTTTTTTATATTATTATGAAAGATTGAATTATATTATGCATAATTTTGAAGAATTTGTGATATATATTTTTTCGTGTATAGTTGAATTCAATTAATAATAATTCATTTAATTAAATTTTTTCACATAATTGTATTAAAAGAGAACCCTCAACCTTATTTAAAAAAAAAACTAAATTAAAAAAAAGCCGTGTCAAACATGCACTAATGAAATTATTATAATTATAAAATGAAATTATTCCATATCATTGATTAATTGCAATCTGCAAATATTATCTAAGCTACTGCCAAAGAAATTCAAAATGCGGTAAGCATTGTGTGAAAGGGGGAAGATCAAGAGGTCATTTCTCTGGGCTCCAAACCCAAACCCTGCAACTACCTCTCTCTCTCTCTCTCCCCAATCCCCACTTCGAATTCATCGAAAAACCTAAATCCCCACCTCAAAGCTTCATTCTTTCTCGTTTTCCAGGAGGAGGAGGAGGAGGAGTTATTAAGGTTGTTATCGCTCATGTCGCAGGTTAATGGGGTTGGCAATGCGGTTGGTCCCGATTTCCATCTTCCGGACGAGATTCTATCGGTGATACCCACCGACCCTTATGATCAGCTCGATCTGGCTCGCAAGATTACCTCCATGGCCATCGCTTCCCGGGTCTCCAACCTCGAGCTGGAAATGGGTCGCCTCAAAGAGCGGCTTTTTGAGAAGGACCGCTCCATTTTCGCCCTCGAGGAGAAGGTCTCCGGTCTCAATCATGCCTGCCACGAAGCTGAGTCCAGATTGAAGCTCGCTCTCGATGACAATGTAAGCTCATTTCTCTCTTCTTTTTTATTTTTTCCCCCAAAAAGAAAGGAACTCTGGTTATGTTATGGAGTGGACCGAGGAATTCTGTATTTGTTACAATAATATTCACGTCTGCGGTTGAGCAAATGACTGTATTCACCTCGCACAATCGTGTTTGTATCTGTATTTGCACAAGACCGTCGGGAAAAATGAGGGCATGGGAATTGAGGTAAATGTGTGATGGAACTAATTATCATAATCATTAACTTTAGTAACGAACTGGATATGGTGCAAGTAAAGGCTGTGAGCTAAAGGAAAGGAGTAGATGTGCGATAGAACTAGTTGTTTTCACTGGTTATATCCGTGGCAATACTCATACAGACATTCTACTCTAGCATTTTGTTGTTCGGACTTATTTAGTGCAAAATATAAACCATAGGAGGCTTTCATTTTTACAAGGAGCTAAACTAGGTGGAATAACACCTGTGGACGAGAAGCCTGATACATGTGCCATTCTGGAACTGTCTGTCTGTTTATTGAGTGGTATATGTAAAATAAAAGATTTATTGGAGCTAGATAAAGTATCATTCATTTGAATGTTTCGATTTGATGGTATATGCTTTCTATTACATATACTGCAGATAAAGCTTACACAGGAGAGGGATCAGTTGGCTCTGACTGCAAAAAAGCTCAGTCGAGATTTGTCCAAGGTGAGAGTCGAAGGCATGCTGGTTGACATAGTGAATTACATAATTGTCTATTGAAAAAACACAATACCACCCCTTGTTATCGCCCATAACAATAGAAAACTATGATAACTAGGAAAAAGTTTACATTTTGTTAAAGAAAGCTCCTGGGATGACCTTTACTAGGAACCTTGTTTTATCTACTAAATCTTGCACTCATGGCTTTAAAAACTAATTAGCTTATAAATGTCTTTTATATTGTTGATAATACTAAATATGGCTGACATTGTCAAAATTGGAGTGTCTTTGCGTCATTGTGCATGTTTGTGCATATTTTTTTGGGTCCTGGCAAGGGAAATTCTGTTTTGGGCGAAGGTGCAAAAATGCCCATGTAGTTTAGTCCAAGGTGCATCCAACATCGTGAAGTTTTTTTTGGGCCAAAAGTGCTCATGTAGTTACTAAAATGGGTCAAAAGTGCCCATACTATCAATATACACTAACAGCATTAAGTTTTTCAAAGTTAGTGAAAATAAAAGGTACTCCCTCCGTCCCTTATTATAAGAGCCAAAGAGGTGAAATCACACATATTAAGGAAATGGTTGAGAGAGATAAATGTGTCAAAATAATTTTGTTTTCTCAAGTTTGCCCTTATTTATGATTGAGTATATGAGTATATAAGAGAGAGAAATGTGATAATAGTGTAATAAATGAGTATGAAAGAGAATGTAAATAGAGAGAATAATGATGGGTAAAGTGGGAAAAAACTCATTAAATGCTTAAATGCTTTGAAAAATTTGGATAGGCTCTAATAAGAAGGGACAAAACCATTCAAATTTTTTGCTCTTATATATAGGGACGGAGGAAGTATAAAAATACCAATGAAGTTTGGTTTAAAGTGCATCCAACACCGCGAAGTTTGGTTCAAAGTATACCCAACACTACGTGTTGGCGGTGTTAGGTGCACTTCACGTGTTGGGCGGTGTTGGATGCACTTCAAACCAAACTTAATTGGTATTTTTGCACCTTTTTTCCCCCTAATTTTGAAAAATTTAACGCTGTCGGTGTATATTGGCGGCATGGGCATTTTTGACCTATTTTGATAACTACATGGGCACTTTTGGACCAAAAAAAACTTCACAGTGTTGGGTGCACCTTGGACCAAACTACATGGGCAATTTTGCACCTTCATCCTTCTATTTTTGCTTACGATGGAAATCTTTCTTTGTGAATACTATTTGACTTTTATTGATAATTCGTCTTGCATGCTTAGTTTCTTGACTAGTGTGACCTGTCTTTTTTTAATACTTCTATAATCTTAGAAGTCCAGATATATTGGCTTCTTCAAAGTTTCTACATTTTTTCATTGTATATCTGCACAAATCACTAGTTAGATTGTGAAATGGTGTTCCATTTTCTTACTTTTTATGGGACCTGCCTGTCTATTTTACTTTCTCTATTTGACAGTTGGAGGCGTTTAAGAGACAACTAATGCAGTCCTTAAATGATGACAATCAATCTGTAAGACATTTTTAGTTGTTGAATTGGGCTTAGTTTTGAAAATAATTCGTATATTCCTCCTGAAGAAGTGTATATCTTTTTCTTCCTACTTTTGTGCAACAGACTGAAACTGTTGATATTGAAACTTGTGACCAGTCTGTTCCAAAGGCATATCCTGATAAGGGTACTTTCCATCTCAATGGCTATCCATTTCATAATAACATTATTTGTCTCGCATTTGAAGGCTAATGTATATTTCTCTCTTTATTTCTTACAGATGAAGATAGCCGTGGCTATGCAGCACATCATTCATATAATAGCTCTACTACTGTGGGTAGCACCATTGATGAAGGTAGATGAAGTTTTCCAGTGTTCTTAGTGATCTTAGTTCATGTTAGTTTGCAATTCTATTTAGCATATTATTGGCTAGTTGGCAATTCTATTTACCATATTATTGGATACAAGTTCTGAGGTTCATGCCAATATAACAGACGGTTCATGGATGGTATCTGTTTCAAAATTTGAAAGTTCTACTAAATGCTTTAAATGTGTGGTTTCATTTTCTATAAAAATTATTCAGGACCTATCTATGTCTTCTAATCTTCTATGACTTGAATATTTTTGTTTTTTAAATGGTTTAATAGGCTCAAGATATGCTGGGAATAGATTTTCTATAACTCCTTATATCACACCACGTCTTACTCCTCAAGGAACTCCAAAAGTGATCTCAACAGCTGGGTCTCCAAGAGGATATTCTGCCGCAGGATCTCCTAAGAAAACTTCTGGTGCCACTTCTCCCACTAAGCTTCCATATGAAGGACGGCAATCATTATCTTCATGGTATCCATCAAGTCAGCAGTCGTCTGCAGCAAACTCTCCTCCTCGTGCACGATCTCTTTCAGGTTTGGAACATTTATTGCCATTCCACTACTTTGATTTTTCCCCTCACCATCTTAATAAGATTGGTTATTGAAGTCCATTAAGGTTAGTTATTTGCTCCTACTACTGGGTGGATGCTATCAGTTAAGACCTTTATATATTAATTGGAAGATATAGTTAGTTAAAGATGCTGGTTGCACACTGAATGGCATATTCCTCATTATTATAAATGCAGGAGTTACTTGTAATTCTGTAATCTCGTGGCATATTAATATGAAAATCAGAGCGTGGTATAAAAAAATAATGCTTTTTTAATGCTGTTTTTGTCAACAATGAAGAGATGGCTGCTGAATTGAAGCAGACATCTGTTATTTCACACGTGTAGAGAACCAAACATTGGTCAATGTGACGGATCTTATCACCCATCTGGAATTAGTTATTACATTTACCATTTGATGGAGTTTGTCTAAAAGTAAAAGGGAATTGACAATAGACTGGGTGGACAATAAAGGCAGAAGCCACTTCATGTAATACTGTG
This sequence comes from Mimosa bimucronata, assembly GCA_037074515.1. Taxonomy (NCBI): domain Eukaryota; kingdom Viridiplantae; phylum Streptophyta; class Magnoliopsida; order Fabales; family Fabaceae; genus Mimosa; species Mimosa bimucronata. Next base: position 45,221,068 of record CM073442.1, read on the forward strand.
TTAATACCCTAAAATAATGCCCTGCGTTTAAATAATTGAACAGGTCTGATTGGTAGAGAACTTGTTTTTCTTGCCTCAGTTTAAAATGACATTTAAATAATCTCTCCTCGTCAACTTGGAAATGAGAACCTTTTTTTTTTTTGGGGGGGGGGGGGGGATGTAATATTGACTCTCATCAGTTTCATAAACTGCTTAATGTTGTCCATCGCTGATAATTCATGCTAAATATGTCTAGGCCGTACTCCAAGAATTGATGGAAAGGAGTTTTTCCGCCAAGCTAGGTGATGCCCTTTCCGTTCTCTTGTAAAATGATTACTTTTCTAATATACTCTTGAAAGCTGACTGAATAGTTTACATGCATGTTTTCCAGGAGTCGCCTTTCCTATGAGCAGTTTAGTGCATTTCTTGCTAACATTAAGGAATTGAATGCTCAGAAGCAAACAAGAGAGGTAAATACATGTTACAGTCTTGAAATACTGGGTGCTATTACAATTTTTTGCCCTTTTAGGGAATATTGTGCCCTGTCCTGGTACTTAATTATTAAACATCTTGTTCTTCCTCTTTTAGGAAACTTTGAGAAAAGCAGAAGAGATATTTGGGACAGACAACAAAGATCTTTTCCTATCTTTTCAAGGATTGCTCAGTCGCAATGCACATTAGTACTGAAAGTATCATTACCTGTATTTGTATATTCAAGTTGGTATGCCCTTAAGCACCTTTTGTCTCTCTATCCCTCTTTCTCACACATGCTCACACTTGCACTGACTTGCATGTAGACAGTCTTGCGCCGTATGCATGTGTTTGCATCTGGTTGGGATTGCACTTGTTGACACACCATTAGTTATGCAGTCTTTTGTGTACAATAATTCGTTGCCATCACATTATTGGATATCTTTGTTTGTTTTTTTTTTCTGGGTGGGGAGGGGGGTTCCTTGGCCACCTGTTATCATGAGGTTTCATTTAACGATCCTAATTTATCTATTAAAATAACTATTGAGGTTGTGAGTAGCATTTTTGGACATTGCTGGTAGCCTGGTACATGTTTACTGCCTTTATGGGAGTATTTGTTCCTATTAATATTTGGACCGTCGTGATAGAGATTTTACTTCATCTAATGAAGCTGCATTTCTAGTGAGGTACAAGTTATAATAGTATAGACTCTGGAAAATCCATTCCTGAGAATTTTATTTTTATGCTTTTAACAGTTGCCGTTGGCATTTCTAAATTTTGGAAGATAAAGTATTTGCAGTTTAAAAAAGTGGAGGTTATAAAATTTATACAAACACCAAAGACCGATCTCAAATAACAAAAGATGCATGGGACAATGTAAAGCTTTTTATATTTGGTTTGTGGCCAAGATTCAAAACCCCATTTTCAAGACTAATGTGAAAAGCTCACATTCAATATTTTAGTTATTGAAAAAAGGGAGCCTCATCCGAAGGGATAAGCCAAATATTTCACCAATATAACCATGCTCATTTGAATTTATTTACGGTTCATATTCATTCTTTTCCGCTAAGATCTCGGGATAGTTACCCAAGTGCAGTGATTAATTTCTATTGACACTTTATTTTGCAGCTTACGGATCATCCCTGTGATCAGAATCCAAGATAGCATTGATCTGAGTCATGAATTTGTGATGACTGTATGTTTCATTCATCTAGGGTTCTTTGTTGGTTATTCCTGTTGAATGCTGTGTAGATATATCATCTGCTGCATGACATGCTCATTCACCTGGGCGTTAAGTGTTGCTGATCTTGGGTTTGTGAATCTATTGTTGCCATGACTGGAAGTTCCATTTTCTTCCAAAAATAGGCTGACCTAACTAATTCCAATTAAGACTTTAGCATGCCATGCACACTTTCTGGTAATACCTTTCTCGGACATGGTTACATGATGTTTATGATTGCTTGAAGTATTATCTTTTAATCGATTGAATCTAAGAATCGAATGAAGTATGTTTTTTTATCTCAAGTTTGGTTTAAAGATAAAAATCTGAGATTTTTAAGAGGTGGAATTGAAGTTAGCCTTCATTTTAGAGGCCTGGCTACCCACAGAAAAACATGAACTAAAATGGTTTTATAATTAGAGTTCAAATGGTACAGTAAACATTCAAATGCTCAATTTTATTTGCTTGTACACTATAAAGACATGAAGCAATATTCTGGTCTTTGGACAGTTGGGTTATTTCAGCCGAACCAATCTTCTCATGTACAGCTTCATAAAGAGTGAGGAATAAAAGTAATCTGATAGCGTTTAGACGAAGAGTGCATGCCTTTCTGAGTCGCCTGAGAAAGGTGATCCTGTAAACGAAAAGAATGACAAATCTTTGAACAAAGGATCCGGGGTTGAAGAGAGAGGAAGGGGTAGAGAGAGATAGATACAAAGAAAGTGTTGTACTATGGAGCAGAATAATATTGGGATTGGAAAAATGATATTAAACAGGGAAAGGTGCCGTAGTGATCTTATGCTCCGAAATCAGCTTTAGATTCATACAAGTGCAACATCCACCATTGCACCAACATGACCTTGCTGGCTCCTCATCCACTTGGGAAAAGAGATTCATTAAGATTTGAATTATTTATCACCAAATTTTAGATGTGGTTTCCTTTTTCTCCACAAGTTTTGGTCAACCCAACATCTTATCATTGTGGAAATTTTACACTCAAGGATCTAAACTGCACAAAAATTATGTGGAAGGGTATTAGCAATTATTACTACCCTTTTGCACTAAAGGTTATAAGATTTGAATGCGGTTTTATGTGAAAATTAATTAAAATTGTAATTTTTCTAAAACTTTATAATGCATGTATAAAGTTTGCTAATTAATTTTTGAATATATCAACCGGCAATCGGCTCTTTTTTTGGATCTTATTATCAGGTATCCTAGCAACTGATTAGTCAAGTTTTAGGGTTCATGGCTTTCTCTTCTGACACAAATGTCTCTTCTAGGATTCGAACTTGAGACTTCAAGGCCTTACATCGCTAGACTAATTATGTGTTAGTGTTTGCTGATTAATTTTAATACATAACGAAATTAGAATTTCTCTAAATTTTTATTATAGCTGCTATAAAGTCTAAATCCTTGAGTATAATCTTTTGTTCACGATTTCTTTGTTTAGGTTATTTTTGATACTTAATGTTGTCTTTGGTCTGTTGGACTACTGGTAATCATGTCTTTCAGCTATCAGCCAAAGCAAATTCTCACCTTTTTAAATTAACATCATATCAACATTATTGCGTGGTTTTAAAGCAAGTACAAGATCATGGCCAAATTCTTTGTTAGACTCGATATCATATATATATATATTAATCAGTTTATTTGTGTGATATTCAATTGATTCTTGGTAGAATTGAAGTCTTGGACATGCACTATCCTGTAGGAATAGTTTATGTGAGAAGGTTAATTCATTCATTGGAGGGGACAGTTTAAGGGCATAAAAATAATTGTGTATATTCTTCATTTGTTTTTGTTTGATGGGGAACAAATGAATTAGTGATGCAAATATTGATATATTAAGATAAGATTTAGGATGAATCAGAAAAGATGAAGCTGAATGAATCTGAACGTAAATATAAATAGTGAGAAAGTTGAGCATAGTGATATTTGTTACCAAAGACGGAACAGAAGCAAGTGGGAAACGAGAAATAATAAATTTTAAAACAATTAAGGAAAAGAAACTGAAATAAGCGATAATGGGATGCGAATTGGAAAGAAGAAGAAGCACCTGATACTGCGTACTGTCACGAACTTCATCTTTTTCTCTATCTCTTACTTTTCTATCTCTGTTCCCATTACCTTCCTCTCTCCTCGAATTTTCCTTCAATCTTACTTCCCATGTTTATCCTTTTAAAAATTTAATTAAATTTAGGCATTCATTTCAAAAAGAGTAAAACATGTTTCATCTTGCGTTCTATTATTTTATGTGGGAGAGAAAATATCCCACTAACATCTCTCTTCACTTCCTCTCCACTTATTATCTTTATGATTTCATCAACTTTTTATGGTTGAGATTCAATTTTATATAAAAAATAGTGTTATAATACAAAATAATAAATTTATATGTAGACAAATTTGAATTTTTAAAATTTAATGGGATGTCTTAATTAGAAATGAATTTGTAACAGAAAAAATGTGAGCATCAACAAGGCATATGTGTTCTTGTATATTAAATAATCAAAATATAATGCTCAAAAGTTAAGATTGTAGGATATACAACTCTTCGTGATTTATAAATAGTATTACCTGATTTTTTTTTTTTTTTTGGGTATACCACTTGATACAGATTTTACTAACATTTGTTTCACTTAAATCATATTGCTCAATATAAAATTTATATTTTACATGCTTTTGGATATATTATAGTGATTGATGATGATGATATAATAGTGATAGGGTTTTGGAAATATTCATGTCCTTGTAATAACTTATATAGATGGCGTTTAAGATTTGTGAAATTGTCTAAAAATGAGGGTTACCAAGTTGATATTGTTTTGCTTTAGAGACGGCTGCGAGTATAAGTTGGTGAGGCAGGAAGCCAAAGGCAGGAATCTTTTCAGATAACAAAAGATCGATCTTGCATATGCTTATGTTTTATTATTGTATATATACCTTTTGAACCTCATTCCCCTTTAATCTTCCTTACCTTATTCCTGTAAGCTTTTTAACTTCCCATAAATTACTACAAAAGAAAAGGCAAATCATTATTGCGACTTAGCTTTATCAATAATTCTATTATTTTATCTCAAACTATACCAGGATGAACCTGCATGGGGGAACAATGATCCCATTATTTTTTTAGTAATTTATATAGATGGGAAATCTAGTCTGCTCCCACACTTCAAGACAGAGCATAATATTAATTAAAAGATCATCTTTTTCTTACTTAAAAAACATAAGATACTTTTTATAAAGAAAAAAGGAGTAAAACTTATACTACATTACATGAAACAAATAAATGAAAATCATCTTAACAAATAAGTAAAATCTAAGAGGCATCTTCAAAAGCACTTTGGGCTGATACATCCTCTTTAAAGTTCATCTCTTTGATGAAGTGTTGAAGATCAAATAACCAATCATGTTTAACCATATCATGACTTTTAAGGATGAAACTAGTGACGTCCCCGTGCGATACACGGATCATGGTTATCCTAAACTAACTTATCCAAAAAGAGAAATTCTTCACATATACTCTTTTAAAACAAATAAGGAGCGTTCAAAGTTTTGTTGTTAAGGAGTTTCCATTTTTGTACATTAAGCACAGAAGCTTTAATTTGATTATCTCAATAATTTTTTATAATGCATCCACATACATCTATTTTTTTAAAGAAATATTTTTTTTTATTTTTAAGAGTTGACAATTTGAATATGAGTATTATGATTTCTTTATCAAATCAAATTAGTCTGGGATTGCTGAATAACAGACCAAATAATAAAGCAACGGAACCATCATAGTATTTTTTAACTACTCCAAAAAAAAAAAAAGGTGGTTAGTTCACCGATAGGACGTAGGATATTAGTGCCAATAAGTTCTAAAATCTTATTCCCTTATGTTCCAAATATAAAAGTTAAACAAACGATTTTCTTTGGTTCTAAATATAGTATCTTAACTTACTTTATCCTTTAAATTAATAAATTTTGCCCCAAAATATTTACATTGATTGCACATATTAAAAGAGATTATGGGTAGCTTTTATGAATATGATTAATGAGATTATTTCAGTGAATTCGATACTCATTTATTATAAATATACAACTTGATTACTTTTCTTAACATCCACAAATTATTTATTTACTCTTATATTAAGAACTAGAGGTAGTATTGATTTTAAGGGATATTTATTTTGTCCAATTCATTTAATTAGAACAATGTGCATAGAACTTTGTTTATAGGTTGTACATGTTACTTTTTTACTTCATCAGATTGAAGTAATAATTTATACTTTAATATATTCAATTAATTAATGGAAGAGATTAAAAGTAAAAGCAAAGATGAGAGGTGTATGTGTGACTTGTGTTGTTGAAAGGAAGATATGCAAAAAACCTGAAAGATGTAATTGAAGATTTTGATTCATATATTTCAATCAATCAATTAGTGATTATATGGACAAACAAATATATGACATTATTCTGTTATAGATGCTTTTTCATTATACGTGTGTGTATATATTCTGTGTATAAAGCTAGCTAACTTATTATATTACTTATAAATTACAATATACCACCACCACTTTCACATATTAACAGTCAAAAAGAATAGCGAAAACAGTACTATATATATTGATTGACAACGTATTCAACTTGTATCATTTGTCCTTATTATGTACAAGACATGTTGAAAATACTGATTGGCCTTTATAATGTAGTGAGAATTATACTTGAACATCTGGATGTTAAATTATTTAAATAAATGTCTCCTTGAAATTAGAATTATTTTTACAAATGATTGTTATGTAACACTACTCATTTGTGAAAATAATAGAAAACTTTTGTAATTTACGAAATTATAAGAAAATAGTAATCAGTTTTAAAGAATAGGGATAAATAGGATATAATTGACTTTTTTTGGAAAATTCTAGGAAAGTTAAATAAGATACTTATAAATTGATTTTTTTGAATTTTCTCTAAATTAGTTATTTGACTTATAAGCTAACATATAATATAATAATATATAAAATATATAATGATTAAGTGACCCAATTAGCTTCCTTAATTTCTCCAAAAAAAGTCAACTGAGTGTTATATTTAGGAACGGATGAAGTACCTTATAGTTTCAATCACTTTTTAATTGTATCTCTATATATATTTTTTGGACAATTGTATTGAGGTCCTAAACAATAGAATTAATATAAGAGAAGTTTCAATGAGTTGTTAATAACGTTTTTTACTTGTTAACAATGACATTTTCATTTGTTAATATTATAATTAACAACTCAATAGGACTTATTTAACATTCTCTTAGTTGGGACATTTATGTAATTATCTAAAAAAACTATGGGGACACAATTAAAAATTGGTTGAAACTATAAGGACTTGCAGATTAGTCATCCCTATTCTTTAAACCGATCAATATTTTTATAATATAGTAAATTACAAAAGCTTGTTATTATTTTCACAAATGAGTAGCGTTACATAACACTCATTTGAATTCAACGATCAAAAGAATTTATTAGATATTGAGGACGTACATGCAAAACAACAATATGAATATCATATGTCCCATACGATAGCTAGAACAAATAAAAGAAATGTCCATTTAACAGTCCTTCACATAGATAGATAAAGAGTTCCGGGAATTAACACTAGCCAAGGCTAAAACTTTCATTTCCTTTCATTAAATAATAAACTAAAATTCATGATGAGGGCTTACATATACACACCTACAAATACACACACACACACACATATATATATGGATGTGTGCTTTTGTTTGAATATATATACATATAAATGGTGGATATTATATTGTACATGGAACATATATATATAAATATGATATAGGGAAAATAAATGGTTTGATGAAAGCTTTGGGTGCTAGAAGGGTTAGATATCTTGTACTTGATTTGCTAACCAAAAATATAACAATCGCATGTGTTTGATTCTGAGGCTATAAATAGCTAGGTTGTATATCTTTTTAAGTATTTATGGATACAAAGCTTTGAAACATGTGTACACTCTATAATTATTAAGAATATATATAGAGTATGCACATGAGCCCCTCTACAATATACTTTTTCGGGTCTCTTCAACCTTTTTTTCTTCTGAGTTTTCTTGTTGGTTCTCAAAACAAAATAAAATTCCGGGCTCATTCAATGTTCATAATTTTAGTATATATTGTTGCCTTTTCTTTCCAAGTTACATATAACTTTTGACAAGCGAATTATTGACTTTAAGGCTTCACATATACTTTTTAAAAAGGAGACATTATATCAAAGTATATAAGCTTGTAATTTTCATAAATAAAATAGAATCGATCCAAGTAGTTTTGGAGGCTGATTGGAATTTTGAATTGATGTATATTATAATTATAACAACTACAGACAGTCGCACATGAATGACATTCTAAATATTACTCCCTTCAATCCTAATTATAAATATCCCTTCGATCCTTGAAACCTCAATTTTTTTGTTCATATAAATACTTAGCATTCATTACCATGTATATCATATCACCCCTAACAGTTTAATAAAACTTTCCTTACGCTTATCATATCCTTTTCAAACTTGTAAAATTTAATATTTTCCCTTATGTAATTTTGTGTATTAATTAAAAATACTAGTTTTTGGGAAAAAAATATACAGAATATAGATATAGTGGCACCTCTCCTGTTCTAAAATTCTGGGGATGCTTCAAAGTATTCGGTTTAATTCTTTTATTTTCCTCTATAATATATATATAAATAAAAAATATATAATATTCAAATGAATTTGTGACCGTATATTGAGCTAAATACTGGATAATAAATAAACAAAAGCAACTCTTCTTTAGGAAATTACCTATAAAGAAATTAAGTTGATCGTGTTTAATAAGTTGATTGTGCTTAACTAACTTAATTCAAATATATATAACTTCGAAGAAGTTATCATGTGCAGTGGCAAAAAATTATACTATTAACATGCAAAAGAATATCCTGAAAAGGGTGATAATTAAGTTTATTAAGCATCTAAACTGCTTATCACACAATAAATAATGAAGAATTATCATAAAATAAAACGTATTTAAAAAAAAGTGACAGTTAAGGTGATTAAGTATCCAAGCTGTCTAATAAACTATTTTTAGTCTAAAGCCACTTGGTCACATGCCTTTTTCTCGACAACTTGGCTCAATCAAGCCACTGTTACTGCCACAATTTTGCTATATATTGAAAGCATCACACTAAAGAAAGGCTAACAAATTATTTACCCATTAGAGCGGTTTAGATAGACATTTGTTTTCTCTCATGCCTCTGTCTCCTTCTTCAATGGCTGCTTTTCCTCAATTCTATTCAAACTACACAATATTCCCAAGTGAGTTCCCAGAGTTTGCAACCCAAGCTTCAGCCATTAATGGCAACAACGTTAATAATAATAACAACAACAACAACTTCTCATCAGTTATAGATAATAGAATGTGTAGTGGTCTTCATCATGATAGCTTCAACCATATTCCCAATCATGTTTCTTCAGTATTGGAGTGTGATACTACTATGGCGGCTTCCTCTTTGTTTCCTACGTTTGCCGCTGATCAGCTTGGGAGCTTATCGGGGTTAGCCATTCCGGTGATTTATGGCGGTGGTGCTGATGATGGCGGTTTTCAGAGTTTGAACGGCGGCGGCGGATACAAATTATCTCATCATGTGAGTGATTTTGGTGAAGAATGTTGCGGATTTGTGGAAGATATTATTATGAAGCCGCCTTCTTATCCAAATTCTGCCATAGAAAAGTGGGTAGGTGCTTAATTAACTAATTAATAAGGCAACGTTTCTCAAGTTTGTTGGCATACATATGATGAACTAATTAATCATGTTAATTAATTTCTTTATGCTGCACCATCTCTGAAAATTGTCACGGAATATAAATATATAAATATATGTCCTTCTTTCAACCCCCTTTTCAGACACGGATAGATATTCGTGGAGAAGGATTTAATTTGCATGTTTTTCGTTGTTTTATATTTTGTTTTGGTTTTATATGAGAAAATATTATGGGGGTAGTTGTAATTGAATTGACAATTCATTGGAAATGCTCTGTGTGTTATATGTAGGGATCATATCAAGGAAATCAAATGGCTGCAGTTGAAGAACCAAACATAAAGGTGGGACGATACTCAGAAGAAGAAAGGAAGGAGAGAATTCTCCGATATTTGAAGAAAAGAAACCAAAGAAACTTTAACAAAACCATCAAGGTCTTCCTCCTCTCCCTCACGGTTAATTTCTTTTGACACAACTATCTGATTAAGTCAGATTCAAATATTGAAAGTAGACTCGATTGGATCTGAGATATTTTCTATATTTGCATGAACTTGAACCCAAGACAAGACATCCTAGTTAAGGGGCTGAAGTCTCTTCCTCACTCACTCTCTTAATTAATATTACATAAAATTATATAGTGGTCATCAATAGCTTTTTTTATGTAAAATTGAGTTGGTAATTATTTTTTTAACTAATAATATATATTGTACAATATATATACATGCAGTATGCTTGTCGGAAAACTCTAGCTGATCGGAGAGTTAGAGTTAGAGGAAGGTTTGCTAGAAACAACGACCTGTGTGAGGATGAGATCACCATGAAGAAGAATGAGAATATTACTCACAAGCAGGATCTGTACTGTGGTGATCATGATTCCATCCAATTTCAGGTCATTATATTTTATGGGATGTGTCTGTATAAAACACTAATAAAAGATCTCATTCCAAATATATATATATATATATATAAGCTTATTGTATGAATGATATTATTATAATTTGCAGTTAAAGAACGATGAGGAGGAGGACGATTGGTTGCAAGAGGCAATGGCAAGTTTGGTGTATCTGTCTCATTCTTCGCCCGAAGATATGTAGAAGATCAAGTAAAAGCTAGTTTGAATATATGTGAGAAGAGTAATCGAAGAGAGACTTACGTTCACTGATTAATTAATATGGTATTTAATTTTGATATATTTAAGCACGTTAGCTAGATGCAACTTTAATTGCATGGCGCTGTAACTAGCCTCTGTACATTAATTATTTGGTGATATAATTTTACTACTTTATATGATCATCATCATCATCATCATCATCATCATCATCATCTGTAGGCATCTTAATTTGTTAAGGAATTCTGATGGGCCTAGCTAGCTTGCTACTTTGACTGGATACTTGGTTTGATTGACTTAAAGTTAATGACTTTGATGATGTTTGAATTGACAGAAATATTCCCATAAATCACACACACACACACACACACACAGAGCTTATAGGTCACAGTTGATAGATCTCTCTCTACATTATATGCGATTCACTTGTCGTGATGATGATTTTTGAAAGCTATCAATCTATCAGAGTTTGCTCTCTGGTTCTCAAATATTCTAGCACCATTATTGGTAATAGATATGAGAATCTACTGTTGGCAAAAAAAAAAGATATGAGAATCTACTGTACCTAGCTAGGGTTTAAAAGTTTGAGTGATTTTTCTCCTCATGCTCTATGGACTTCATCATGTAAGATCCTAATAGGTAATTTCATTTGAACAGGAGTTAAAAGAGAAAAGAGAGGATAAAGTGAGACAACCAATGAATAGTTATTATCTTCCATTAGCATCCTTTTTTTTCCTATCAAGAAAACAAGAATTTTATCTTAAAGACAATTTCCTTTCAAGCAAGGTTATCAAACCCGGACCGGTATCTAGACTGGTCGAGACAGTGAATCAAGGGTCAGTGAATCATCAGCTCGGAGTCAATTCAGGAATTAGACCTGTGAAAAATAAAATAATTTACATTTTAAATTTACCATCATACCGTCCAAATTAAATACCAATGCAATACTTTGAACTACTAACAAAATAATTATATATTTATTCAATATTCTTTACAATTTCATTGACATATTGACTTAATAGTATCAATCTATTATTCATTGGCATTACAGTTAGTAATAACTAAATATTCTTCTTAATAACATTTAAAATAGATAAATGTTAGCTAAATATTCTTACAAATAATTTTTTATCACTAAACTAATAGTCATTAATATCAAAATTATTATTAAAATAAAAAAAACTGTCATTTTCAACACTCACATATTTTTTTTTAAAAACAATGCAACCCTAGTCAACCCAGTAACTCACTGAGTTGCCCGGGTTAGTCTAGGTTGCTCTGGGCCAGTCTGGGTTAACATCTAAGCTGAGTTAGTTGCTTACCTAGACTGATTCCATGGCCAGGTTATCAAGTTCCAGGTTGACCAGGTCGGTCCGGTCCGAGTTTGATTACTTGACTTTCAAGAGACCCTTTTTTAACCAAAAGATGTATTTCATTATAAATGAAGTAAAGATTACAAAAATACCAATTCAAAACAAAACCCAGCACAACACAAGGACTGAACAAAAAAAAAAAAAAAACCACTGAAAAAACACAAACAACATTAAGATAAGACTAAACAGACGAAATCTAACGCCCTTGTTGATTAAGAGAATACTACCCTAAACCAAATTAAATATACTCATATTTACTAGAGTTATGCATTTAACCGGGGCATATTATCTTATCTATAGTTCTTAAAGAAATTTGTCAGAAGCTCACCCTTTTGGGTCTTACTGGTAGTCCAGGAGGCCAGGCATTCTGCGTCACATCTTAACTTAGAATAATGAAAATGTATTATATTTTTAGACAATTACATTGTTTAACTTATAAAAAGCCCAACATTATTCAAAAATTATAACTTATATTTAAGACTAGCGAGAGAGTATTTACTAGCTCCCGTATGCCACTATGCAGTAACAGTCTAAAGACTAGCTTCATCGAACCCAACCCATTTAAGGCCACGGATACATATCTAAGTGTAACTACTAGCTAGAACCCTTCCTATAATAATAAGATCTTATCGATCATAAGAAGTTTCTAGGTGTAAGATGATCAAAGAAGACTTAAACTAATCATAATCACAATCAAAACTAATCCACTAGTAACCAAGATTATTCCGAACAACTTAAGTTTGCATTTAAAATAAAATATATTTTTAATTAATGCTATTTTTTTTTATTTAGATCAATTATATATGTGGGAATAAGATGAACAGAGGGGTGATATTTTTGTTTATTATTGGCTTCTGAATAATTGAAGTGAACTAAAGCTTCGCCAGCGATTTTTACTGGATGAGAGCTTGTTGCGTTTATTTTAGACTTTTTATGCTTAAAATATTTGGAATCGGTTTAAAGTTCCTCTACTTTTAAAAAGAGCCTGTAAATGTTATCGGAATTTTATGATAAAAGCCCCACACAAGGAAAAAAGTGTAAAAGCGCTTCAATTCCTTGATAATTACGTGTTCAAACAAGAAGGCCCCGTGATTTCCACTTTCTAACCCAAATAAAAAATAAACGAAAGTTTGCCCATTCAGTATCTCTCCTAGTTTTTAATATTATACTGAGATGTTGGAGTTTCTATTTCCCAAATGTACTTTCACGCACACTATGCTTGCAACAACGATATAGCTTCTATAGCAAACAGTAGCGGATTGAGCTCATGTAGTACTCAGTGGGATATATAACAGAGTCTTCATGACTAAAGATGTAAAAAGTAGCCATATCTATTTACAGTATATACATTTGGCCTGACATGGCTATTCAGTTGTGATTAATTTACAGAAAGTTAACTAAAAATACTTATATTCCTCTAGTCTTAAATGTAAAACTTAGTTGGATAGAGTTGATCTGGATCCTAAATGAAAATCTATATATCATATTTATCATCCTCCAAACTACCTCTATTAATAATAATTCCTTAACAAGGTAGTGTGTTCTTAGCTTCTTTTTGCGACAATGGTTTTGATGCCAAAGATTGTCTTAAATAAGGGTATTCTAAGAAAAATATGTCATATGTTTTTATAATTTACTTAATGAACTACATTGCTTAATTTAAGCTAATTAGTTAAATGTGTCCTAGATAAATGCGCGATAAGTGTGTGTCTGTGTCGCTTTCATGATTAACACTGTTACCAATAAATGATTACGAGCTTGGCAGAGCTCTATGAATCTGTTAGTTCAATTTGCATATGATGTACAAAAAAATTCGTAATTGTGTTCCTTATAGAATGCGACTTTAAGTATAGGTCACATATGTAGCTTGTGACTGTTACGTTCCAAAACTGAAGCGTTGTTGGCCCCTACATGTCCAAAATTAAAGGTCATGTTGCTTTCATGAACCCTCCCTCTAACAATATGGGCTATTCATCATTTTCCACATATCACATTAACGACTTTCGATCTCTTTGAAATGTCGACTTCATAAATATATGCGAGTTTTTTTAGTGGCGGTGTCGTTTTCATAGTTATGATCCCCCACTATCCCTCCCATCAATGTCCAATCAGAGACTTTTTGAGTTATACAAATAGCCTCGTCGTCGTCTAGTATCTTTTCATTTGATCTCTATTGTCTATTGGGTTATTCTATCAATATTGAAGTTGCTATTAGATTCTAATTTATCATTTTAAGTGTTTAAATTATATCATAGCTTCTGTGTGACTGTATGATAACAAGTGCTGTGCATAACGTATTCAAGGTGTAAACAACACTTTCACTAAAACTTAATTCCACCACTTTAATTCAAAGGTAAATGTGCATAGGAATAAACTATTGCCATAGTAATCTTTTGTGAGGTGGAACTATTACAATGAAATGAAAACACTGCAAATTTGATAAGTCTGTTAACTTGCCCTAACATTCGTCTAATTTTTATAAAATATACCCACGAATATGTTAGATGACATTTGAAAATATTAACGAACTTGCCATATTTGCATCGCTTTTATTTCAGTGTGACTATATTTATACCTCACAAAAGATTATTATGTTACGTGCATCTAACGGAATAGTTTGTTCTTAAATCTGTATCTTTACCTTTTATTTAAAATTAATTCCCCCATCTATTCCAATATTCACGTGAAAATTGGGTTGCTGCGGAGCTTCCTACAAGATCAAAGAAAACCTTGGAATATAGATTGCACACTAAAATTTAAGATATATATGACAAACTTCATATGTTTCTTAATAAACTAACGCAACATAAACCTTAACCACTTTTACTATTATAACTTTCTACACAACTCTTCACATAAATTCTTTAATTTATAAGATCACATGACTTTTTAGAAACTCATATTTGTTTTAAAAATATATTCTAACAATAATTAAGCTTATCTTTTATTTTGCCTACAAAAATTAAGCTTCTCTAAACACACATGAAATATGCATGGGTTCTAATCTATGGTTTGCTTATGATTTATGAAATAATTGGTGTTTGGAATATATATCTATATATATCTATATATATATATCCATATATATATATATATATATGCATGTACAAGAAAAGCATGCATGTTAGTCAAACATAGGTTGATTACTAAACTATGCCATATATAGATGATAGACCCTTGATCTGATGGCTGCACACATATAGACTTAACTTTCTGAAATGTTGGAGTTGAGAATTCCAAGCTTGATCAGTAAGTGATTAACCTTGTCGTTTAGGCTATCAAAACTTAGCTAGATTAATTCCTATAGAATAGGGAAGAACCTAGGTCATTTTCCTCTTTACCTTGGCAAAATGCATGATTAAGTTGCAAAGTTTGACAAATTAGAACAAAGTTTCAGTGAATGAACTATACTAATTTTTTTTATATTTTCTGTGAATGAGAATGATTGAGAACCAAAAATGAAGAAATGATATGTGAAAGAAAATATGACAGTGATGATGAATTTCCTTTGAGCTTTAGCCTTACCCTCATTGGCTTGGTAAAATTGGAGTCTATCTTGATTCTAGTCACAATCTCTACTCTAATCACATTCATAACTAAGGAGGTGATTATCATAGAAATCATGCAAATCTCAATCTCTAACTTAATTAAGTTCCTAACTAAGGTAATCAACTAAACCAGAAAATGAAACAATCACAGATAAGTGAGCTTAGGATTGCAATTCAACAACCTGAACAAACAATGCTTCAACTAGAAATGCTACTATATCATTCATTCAATCAATGAGTTCCAAACAACTAGATGAAAATCAGAGATCAAATTACAGAGAATCAGTCCAGGAACAACTCGGTTGAAGAACAACTCAATTGCTCAAAATCATGCTTCACAAAATATACAAGTTAGTATGAAACGGAAACATCTTGCTCACACTCTACTTGCATCGAGACACAACTAGCATCTAGATAAAAATTCAAATAAGAGAAGACATGATGAAGAACTCCCTGGTTAACTCATTTGGCTCTGACTCAGATTCAAACTCAAAGGAAATCACAAGAGGATTTAGCCACTCATTGCTAAAATGATTCTGGTCTGAACGACAGTGATGATGGAATGAAGAAACTGATGCGGATGGTGGAAGTGGCGGGGGAAGATGGGAGAGGAGAAGATGGAGTGGGAAAATGGAATGAAGGAATGGAATTTCCTCTCTCAATCAGTGTATATATATACTTCCCAGAAGAAACTCATCGTCCCTCTCGTTCTCTACCTTCCTTCTTCGTTTAAGCTTTCACTCTAATCCTCTGCCACGCTGGCACTTATCTAACGGAATTCAATTTGATCCTCTCCTTTCTTGCTCATGTCGCCAGCGCCAAGAACTTCCCTCAGCCCTAAATGTCGAACAGCTCTCATCCAAGTCTTGCTTCCTCTGTGATTGGAGTTGATTGCATCTCCCTCTGTTTCGTGCTTCACTGATTGCAAATCTGAAATTCTCACTTATTTGGATAAAATCCCAATTATGCCCCTGCACAAAGAGTAAAAGCAAGAAATGAAATGGACAAATCTGAAATAGCACAATTAACACCATTAAAACCATATTTAATTCTCAATTTCACAATTCAGGTGCATATTCAAATTAAACAAACTATAATGCATTTCCACACAATTATTCTACTAGTTTTATCCCAAAAATGCACACTTTACTTAATTGAATTTATGAATTATCAGTAAGTTATATAAAAGCTTTTTTTTTAAAAAAAAAAAACAACTCAGATTAATTACCACGCATGTCATGCTTTACTCATAAACAAATAATAAGCAAACCCTAATTTTATTACAGATGTGAATCTTCGATTGTGCTTTGGTAATGATAAGTACGTAGTGTTGATGTGGGCAGTCCAGCATGCACATTCACATTTAAAAATCTATATGTACTTACAAATGTTGTAAAAACCTGACTGGAAAGTGAACTGAAGATACTAAAGGATTACAATTTTCCCGGTCGGATCTATGACGTAATAAATAATTAAAGATAATATTTTATGAATATATCGTAATATAACCATATGAAATAAATATTAAATTTTAATATAGCTAGCCCAAAAATAAATATATTCAAGAGTTATAATGCAACATTTTTATAAAATATTGATTTATACCATGTTGAAATAAAAAAAGAGTATGATTCTATTATTACATTTAGGAATTAAGGGGTATTTTTGGATAAGAGTTGGGTTTTTTTTATATAGATGTATGTCTTTATTCTTTTAAGCATTTTCTAGGTGAAATATTTAGACATTCTAATTTTTAAAAATTCGCCCCGGTTCACAGTTGAACCTAGTTTTCGATCCTATAAGCGATCTAAAGCTGTTCAATACAGCCCAACTTTTAAAACGTCTGAACCCTTCATAACAATATGAAGACTTCTCCGGGTAACGGTTGGGCCAAACCGACCGTTGGATTCGGTTTGAGTTTTGCAACATTGTTGTGTACCCTAATTTATGAGTTAATGCCTATTTATGTTCTTGTTCTCTGGAAAATTAAACCTCGCTCTTTGTTCTTCTTTATTGAACTTGTGTGGTTTGGTAATTGCCATTATTTTTATTATTGTTGCTTTATAATGTGACTTTATACTTTAAGTTTTCCTTGTTACAATGTGAGTTCGAGGTCTTGATAAGTGTGTGTGTGTGGTGTGTGTAACATTATGCTTGTTTCAAGGAAGTGTAAAAGAAAAGAGAAAGGGTAATAAGTAAACTTTTATGTACAACACAGATACATAAGCTGAATTTGCAGTACTGATGATGACATAAATGGCATCGCTTGTCAAACTAGGAAGCCCAAGCAAATATTGCTGAATCGACATCTATATATCTATCGGTATCAAACTTGATTACGTATGTAAATAATGAATATTAGTCCTTAATTCATACCTTCATTAACTTTTATTGATGAACATCACAAATATAATATATAAAAATGAATGAGAATGATTCCAATGGTACAATTTTTTACCGAACATATAAAGAGACAGAGAGTACTGATTGTGTGGAAATAAAGGAAATCTAGAAATGAAATTGAAAACAAAAGAAACAAAACCAAAAAGGTTAATGGGTGGGTGTCACAAGCAAGGCTTATCACAATCGTAAGAAGGCACCAACATATAATAGTGACTCAAATCATTATCTCATTTTCCTCTGTAAGTTGACCCCTCTCATCACAATGCTTTTTAATCATTCTCACTCACTTAAGATTTTCAGGTGTACGTATATATACACTATTCACACATATACTTTTGACTTGGAATTTTTTATATGTGTTTAAATTATAATAGTAGGGAGAATAAATTAATTAAAGGAATATATTTAAGGGTTAATAAGGTGCATTTTGGCCAATTATTTGTTATAAAAAAAGCGTTTGACACAATTATTTTTAAAATGGTCCATATAAGCCAACCATGAAGAGCACCGGAATGGGTATATCGGTGTAGTGCAGCCTCGGATCCTCTCTCCAAGAAATTTAGACCCAAGGGATAGTGGAAGCTATTCTCGGGTATATGCAATTAATTCCTAGTAACTAATTCAAACTAATTAAAATGGGTAAAAGTGGGTTTTAAGTATAGAAATTGGTGTAAAATTGTGTATGTTAAAAAAAAGTAAAGATATATAGATTGGATAAAAAGTGGGAGATTTGGATTAAATGAGATGTATATTCTTGGTGATAGGAGGCTTAAATAATCATTGCTTTAATTAATTTTGGGGAGTTCTTTGGTTAATTAAAAGATCCCTAGAGGAATCCCTCTAGGTTAGGCTTGGGTTGAGTGGATTGATTGGTACTGAAATCCTACTTAATAATCCCTCTAACTCCAAGTTGATTAAGCCCCCAATAACTAAGTTGAATTTGTCAATTGCAAAGGGCTCTTAATCCAACAACCAAAATCCCTAATTGTCACTTAATTAATCCTAGAGTTTTAATTCATTATTAGAATCCCACATAATGAATCAAGACTCTAGGATTGAAGCCCAATGCCATTCATGCAATCAACAATTCAAGAGCCATTTTCCAAATGCAATTATTTACTACCATGATCCACTAAGTGAGAATCCTCAAATAGCACAAAATCTTAACTAAAACATTTATTCAAAATGATGAATCCATAAATTTGAACAATATTCAAGCTAATTATAATGAAGAACAATACCAAGCATATACAAATGAACATATAACTAAGAATGTTTCTACCACTCTCTAACAAAGGATAATCATGAACAATACATCCAATTACATAAACAAAATCCTAGAATCCTAGAAATATGCAAAGACAAGAGAAAGAGAGAGTGGGAGAACAAAAACTCTCTTAGTGAAGCTCCAAGCTCATGTTGCCATCTCCATCACCAAGAATATGGCTCCTTAATTGCTTTTTCTCATGGA
Source organism: Mimosa bimucronata (assembly GCA_037074515.1). NCBI lineage: Eukaryota > Viridiplantae > Streptophyta > Magnoliopsida > Fabales > Fabaceae > Mimosa > Mimosa bimucronata. Next base: position 45,240,421 of record CM073442.1, read on the forward strand.
GAAATCACCAACAAAATGAATGGAAGTAAAAGCAATGGGTGATTTCGGTGGAAGATGGAAGAGATGGTGGTAGAGTTTAGAGAAAATGGGGTGGGAGATGAAATTGGGATGGAAGATATGAGAGGATTGAGGCATTAAGTCAAAATTTATGTTAGGAAACTAGGTATAGGTCATTTTGGGTCGGGTTTACCCATTTGGAACCCTAAAACCTCGAAATATCAGCAAAATTTCGTATCAAAAAATCGCATGTTCGCAGCGGCGCCGCGGCGGACAAGACAAAGAGGAGGAAATGCTCACTGAGTAGTTCGCCGCGGCGAACAAGATAGTGAGGTATCTCCCCTTTCTTTTTCCGCATCCGGTCTTCCCTCGCTCAAATGCTCTTCGACCTAGCCAATTTCTTCATGCAAACTTCTTTCATTCATATTGAATCTTCCTCTTTTGGTCCTTAGGCGACTCTACAAACAAAATTGCAATAAGCAAGGATCAAAAAGCCCTAGAGATCAATTAATACAAACTAATCTCTATTTATGGCTAATTAACCTATTTTCATACTAATTCCACTTAAAGAGCTATGATGTTCAATAAGCTCATGTGTTCCAAAATAGCATCCTAAATATGTTAAAAGCCTCACTTTTAACATAGCAAAACAATGCAAATCTAAGAATTTATCAAACCATCTTTTAAAAAAGAACAAATTGGCCAACACTGTACAGAATTTTGTTGTGTTAGGCACTCCTTTTTGTAATAAATTATTGGCCAAGTTACCCCATTTTAAAAGATGGTTGGCTTATATGGACTATTTTAAAAAATAATTGTGTCAGGCGCATTTTTTGTAACAAATCATTGGCCAAAATGCACCTTAATCCTATATTTAAACGTAATTAACCAAGTAGGATAAATTTTGGTCATTGTTACTGTTATTTAGTCCTTCTTTGATCACCTTAACTTTAATATATAGTTTATTTTTATTGAGATATGCACACACACACACACAAAGCTTACAAGTGTTTGTAATTAATGTCTAAAAGAAATTAATATAATAAGTTTTGGTGTCCCTTCAACTGATGAAAGGAGAGCAAAATGAATAGTAAGGAGTGAAGTGGTCGGATCAAGAGAGCAGTAGAATTGATGAATTAGAGAACATGTTCAATAGAAGTTTTTTCTTAATTTTTTATTGTTTATTTTTAGGCCTCATTAATGTTAAATAGTTGAAGGCTAATTATTGCTGTTATTTATGTTTCAAAGTAATGCTCAAATTGGAATCAAAATGTCTTTTTGTCGGTGATAATATATATAAATGGTCTTATGTTTCATGCTTTCTTTATATACACACGCATGTATGAACCACGTGAACATCCTCTCACATTTGCCCAAAAATTATTAAGCGATGGTTGACCAAACAATTTTATATAATTTTCTCCAAGAATTTCTCAAATATTTTAAAAAGTATATGCAATTTTCTAATCTATTAAAATTTCACGATTATGTCTTTTACTATTATTTTTAATAGATTTATGATATTCAAAGCTACCTAATTAAAAAACCAAAAAAAAAAAAAAAAACAATTTCCATCCTCTATCCTTCAAACTCCTCTTCTTGATACGGAGGTGGAGGTAAATTAAAGATACAAAAAGTTTCCTCCAAATCTGAGAAGGTTTAGCTAAATAATCAGAAACACCTAAGCTGTCTTTGCCAAGATTTTTAACATTTACATGCCAATTCCTATATCAAAGTAATGGTAGTAATGCTTATATTATTGATATGCTTATCCCAGCATAATTGCAGTCCATGCATTAGGTGATGTAAAAGGGAAAGGGAAAAGGGTGAATTGAGAAGAAGAGAAGAGAGAATAGAAAAAGGGAGGAGATAAAACACGAAAAAGGAACTCTTTATTAAATTAATCAATAATTGAATACAAATGAGAAACAATAACCTTATTTAAAGAGGTCTCAAAAAATAATAAAATATTAATATTTAAAAATTTAAACTTAAATCTACAAATCAATCTCCCCTTTGTTGTCGTTGATGATGCCACCATATCCACTACTACCGTTGCCAACCACTGAGCTAGAAACACATGAACTTTTGTAATAATATATTTATATATTATTTATAGTACATATTTGGCATATTAATACTCTTTTTGTATTAAAATGAAGTCTATGATTTAGAAACAGAGGTTCTACATAAAAAAGAAATAGCGGAAAATTGAAAAAAAAAAAAAACATATGATTGATATCACTGGATAGATGAGGTCGACATTTTTGCGATAATGTTGGAAATTACAACCTTTCGGCGACTCTAGCTAGGAGGGAATGTATTGAGCACCCTATTCATGTGGATTGTAGGATATAATAATTTGTATCAATATTGCAATTATGACCATAAAAAAAGCCACACACAGAGGCTAAGAGCCAAATTTTCTTTTCATTAATTATTGGAGATGCTTTCTACTTTTTTCATTTAAAAAATCTGTCCAATTTTTCCCCATTGTTTAGAAGCATGTTTAAGCTCACACAATATCCTAACACTACAAAAAAAAAACACCTGATTACCAAAAGAATTTTCCGACAGAACTCGTTCCGTGGCTAATTTTCCTATTCCCAATTAATTTAGTGACGAAAATTTGATTCTGTCAGAAATTACTGACGGATTTCCGACGAAAATTCTGTGGCTAAACTACCTACAGAATTTAGCCACGAAATTTCTGTGACTAATTACCTACGAAATTTCCGTCAAAATATGTGGATAAATTTCTAATTTTTTTAAATTAAATGCCATATGTCATCCAGCCGGTGCCACCGCCACAGGTCACCGCCTATCGCCGGTCGCGTGTCCCTCCCCGTGGCTACCACTTGTTGCCTCTGATATTATTTGTAAATTATTATATTTATAGTATTTAAACTCCCACTATTATAATTTCATTTCATCTTATATATTTTTTATATTATATTTAATTTAATATATTATGAAATATTTGTTAACTATTAATATATAATTTACATATTAATAATTAAATTATTTTTATATAAATCATTTTTTATAATCATATACTTTACATTATATTTAGTATTTCAAATTTATATTTATAATAAATATTTTATAATTAATTTTATTATATGAAATTCCTTAATTATTATTTATCATATATATTATTAAAATATAACTAATTTTCAACTTTCGTACTAATATTTATTAATAAATAAAATATTATTAAATAAAAAATTTAAAATTAAATCTGTATAAATTTATATAATATATATCTGTATATATTTTTATATGTATGAATTAATTTATATTAATATTTATAACATATTATTTATTAAAATATTTATTTATAAAGTATTTATTAAAATAAAATAAAATATTATTTAAAATATTTAATAAATTACCCACAGAATTTCTATCTCTAATTAACCAGAAATTTTGTTAGAAATCTCGTTAGAAATCCATGACTAATTCGTCACAAAAATATTTCCGTTGGTAATTCCGTCAGAATTTTTTCCATTAGAAATCTGTCATAAATTACTTTCTGTCGATAATTAACTGTTTTTTTTTTAGTGTAATATGTAGCTATATCGTAATACTCTCTTCCTTTTTTTTTTTTTTTTTTGCCAACTCTCTCTTCCCAAGATTTGATTGGCATGTTATAGAATGAAACATCATAGCTCCTATATAAGCATATTTGGATTGGTCTAAACGCGCGTTGCATTGTAAAACAGCATGATTCAACTGTTTTCAATAAAATATAATGGAGATGTTTGGATTCAAAATGAAGGAGATGAGCTTATGATTGAAAAGCACAATGGGGGAGAAGCTAAAATTTGTGGCTTTTACACTACAGTGGAAGTGGAGAGAGAAAACCATAGGAGGAATAAGGCATTGCATTCTAATGGGGCTATATTATTTGAGCATTGTTATATTTTACTGCATTTATTTGATATGGATGATCCTAAATTTTTTTGTCCATTTAATTAAAAAATTGTACGGGATATGTTATCCAACTAGTTATGTAATTTAATTAGTTGAGCAAATTTAAATTTATATGATTTCTAATTTATAACCTCTGTTCCTAAATATAAGACCAAGCTGACTTTTTTTTTTTTTGAGAAATTAAGAAAATAAAATGAACCACTTAATTATAACGTATTTTGTATATTATCAGATCATATTTTAGCTTATAAGTCCAATAAACTAGTTTAGAGAAAAAATTTCAAGAAAATCAATTTTTAATTAATCTATTTAACTTTCTTAGGATTCTCCAAAAAGTCAACTAAGTCTTATATTTAGAAACGGAGGGAATATCCATTTTTATCCATTAAATTTTTAGTATTTTCAATTTCTTATAATTTTTATTTCATTTTTTTCTCTCTAACTAACAATATTTGCATAATTTATATGTATATTATTTAATAAAAATCATATCCTTTTTAGTATTTTTCCATTTAAACTTTTTAAAATAATCATCCAAACATGTTTCTAAAAGTCAAATTGAAAAAAAGTCACTTCTACTATCGGAAATCTAAACATAAACTACAGGCCTGTTTGGATTAGCTTTTGGAGAATAACTTTTGAGAAAAAAGCTGAAAAAATGCTTTTTCAACTTTTCTGAAAAAAAAAGGCTTTTGATGAAATAAGAGTGTTTGGATGATTGTTGTGAAAATGACTTTTTTTATGTATAAATTACTAAAAAGGACATAAGTTTAATGTGTTGGGAAAGAGAGAAAATAAGGGCATTATGGTATATTTCTACCTCGTACTTCGCGTAAAAGCTGAAAAAAGTAGCAGACTGTTTGGATTAGCTTTTAGAAAATAGCTTCTGGGAAAAGGGCTGAAAAGTGCTTTTTTCAGCTTTTCTGAAAAAATGGTTTTTGATAAAATGAGAGTGTTTGGATGATTGTTTTGAGAATGACTTTTTCTGTGTAAATTACTAAAATGACATAAGTTTAATGTGTTGGGAATGAGAGAGGATAAGGGTATTTTTGATAGATCATTATGACATGTGTAATGATGGCATTTTTTAAACCTCGTATTTCGTGCAAAAGTAAAAAATTCTAGCTTATTCAAAACCTAGGTTTTGGTGGCCAAAACCTAGGTTTTGGTGGCCAAAACCTAGGTTTCCAATCCAAAAAGGCTTTTCACATTTTTTCAAGTGTTTGGCTTACCTTTTTTCAAACCTATGTTTTGAGTTCAAACCTAGGTTTGAAAAGTTATGTTTTGAGTCCAAGCCTATGTTTATTAGAAAAAAGTGTTTTGCTACCATTTTTTAAAACCTAAGTTTGGATTCAAAACCTAGGTTTTGATAGGTACCCAAACAGGCACGTACACAATCTGGCTTCTATCCAATCTTACTTCTAAAAATGTCATATTGAAAAAAAGTCATTTTTCCACCTTATTCGACTGTCGTCATGTCGCATTTGGGTCAAATGCAAAGATATTTATAAATTGAAATGCAAGGGTGTAGAAATAATGGTGCAATCCGAGTCGTTCTTAAGGAGTCAATATTTAACTAAACTATCTAGTGAACTAAATGCTTAAATGCAAGATGAAATGGGTAAATACATGTTGCAGTTGGTTTTCAAAGGTTAAATGCAATTGAAATAGATATTTTTGAGGTTTTAATTAAAGTGCGGAATGAAAGTGGTTTTCAATAAAATGATGAAGGTGCTCTTAAAGATTTATTTTCAGTGGCTATCTTAGCTCAATTAAGATATTGAAGAAGTTAAAGGCACTAAATCACTAAAATACCAAACTCCATTATACAATGGGTCCAATGCCTAAATAATGGAATCCCATATAACTAGACATTGTTGAACACTTTAGTACCTTGAGTTTTCTCTAAGTTTCCTAAAATACCAAATCTCACCTATTGGCAAGTCTAACACCTAATCTCATGAATCCATTTAATTAGACCTTATTAAACACCTTAGAGTGTGATTAATGGCTAGTAATGCATTGGGTTCAATTAAAATCCATTTCATCCAAACTACATACCGTCACCATGCATAAATAGAGAGAAATCGATGAAATCATAAAGAAGATACATATAACCATATGTATTGACGAGTTCAAATCCTCATTAAAGGCCAAAATCAAAACAAACTCAAATCAAAACATACAATACAAGTCTCAAGTGCATAAATGAAGAACTTATACCTAGGAATTCATAAATATAAAAGAGAAGGGAAAAGAAACAAGACTTCCCTATAAAGATCATGAGCTCAAGCCATTTCCAACCATCTCCAAGAGTAGGGCTCCTTATAGAGGAATCACCAATAAAAGAAATGTGAGTAGAAGCCATGGGTGATTTGTAACATCCTAAAAATTAATTGAGGATTTGTGGGGGTAAATAGGAATTGATTAATGAGAAATGATGGATTCTGAGAATATTTGAAGGATTTTGAGGTATTTTTGAGGATTTTAAAGGCCTAGTTTCTCCCTTATTTTGAGGATAATAATTTTGGGTAAATTATTTTTGGACTCAAAAGAGGATATTATAGGAGGAAATAAATAAAGGATATTAGGAGAAAATTTTGAGAGTGAAAAGAAATTTTTTTTGTTCAAAAGAAATATCTTATTGGAGAATTTTAGGGTCTAGTAATGTATTTTCCACTCTTCTTATTCTCAATTTCCTCCTGCCGACACTCCCTCGCGTCAATAATTTCTTTCCTTCCTTCTGTCCTCGCCAGTGACTCTTACTTTTTCATTTATTAATATTTTATTATTCCTCAACCAATCACACTCAACCACTATTTATATATTATATTATTATAATTATTATTATATTATATTATTAATATATTATTATTTACACACACACACTCTCATTTCTTCATTTCTTCACGACCACTCTCTCTCTCTTTCTTCTCTCGTCTCTCTCTCTTTTTTGCTCTCTCTTTCCACCACCAATATTCCTATCACTGGATTTATCAGAGTTCGTCGACTTAGGAATAGTAAGTTTTTCGGCCAACTAAGCACATTTTTGGAATCCCGTAAGTCTCATCTACATTCCTATGTCATTAGTTTTTCATTTGGCTATACTTGAAAAAGTAGGCCTTGTCTAAGTTGGTATTTCCGGGAGTCCTAAGTTTAATAAATTGAAGCTTGGACCTTGATTATAAGTTTCTTTTAATATATTTTTCATTATTGGAGGTTTTTCTAATTATTGGGAATTTTTGGATTTGTAGATATTTTAGAAATTAGGACTTTTGATGATCTGAGGTGCTAATAATTAAATTGATTATTTTTAGATGTTTATTAAGGTCATATAAGGAGATTTAATTGATTGGTTTGACTAGAATTTGGACCCAAGAAAATATTGGTGGATTAAAGTTTTGGATAAGTGAGATATTGTGTAGGTAATTGTGTAATTATGAATTTAAGGGGATAGTTTATATCCAACAAAAATATTAATGAGGTTAATTAATTTAGATTTGGTGTAGGCCTTGATTTGGAAAAGGGGATATGTTAGGTTTGAATTTTATAAATTGGAATTGGTAATGAATTATGGGGATTATTGGATGTTAAGGTTTAAAATAAATGGGTATTGGAAAGATTAATATTTTGGATATATGTATAAATGGAGTAGAGATGAATTTTAGAGATAGAGAGGGGGAATAAATGTTGAATAAAAATTTAAAATAAGTGAGGGCAAAGAAATGGTAATTAGTAATTTAATTTCCAACATATGAAATTGTTGGATAAATGATTAATTATGATTGTATGTATGGTTGTGTAGTGCTTGAATTGCACTAAGTTAGCATGGGGGAGCTGCACTATTGTGAGATTGGTGACAGCTATCAGGTAACCGCTTTCTGCTTGTTTATGTGTGTGTGTGGTGTTAGTAAGTAATTTAAAATATTATTATTTGATAATTATGATGTTATATGGAGATGAAGTTTTGAATCACAGTTGAGATATGATTATCAATTGATGATTGATGAGATATGGAAATGAGATATTGAAATATTAATATTTTTCATAATATAATGTCCTGTGGAATATTATTTTGAAATGTCATAAATTTGTGATTTGAAATATTTGGAACTGAAATATATGTGATTTTGGAAACTATTTCATATATATATGTATATCATGAAAATACTGGAAGGCCTAGTGCCTGATTATGGTGTTGCATATCTATGTGTTTGATTGTACCATATTTTTATACACTTTTCATTGATAAAATCATTGGATTATTACATGTTCTTGGGGTAATTGCACCTAATTAGGTTAATTTCTGACTTTTGCACATTTTGTTGAAATTTGTTCTAGTCAAGGGCAATTTAGGCGTAATTAGCATGATTTATTGTTTAACCCATTTTCAAGAACATTTTGATGCTACCTTGGGCCTATTTCATTTACAGATCATGAGAGAATTGAAGAAAGAGGTTGAAAATGTCAAAAACAAGCTCAAAAAGTGAATCTGTCAAATTTGGACAAAATTACGAAAATGCCACTCTTGGCCCACCTTTTCTGTCATTCGCCATGGGCCTCGCCGTGGGGAGCTAAGGCGAGGACCAGAAACTTCACCACTTTCTCTGCTCTTCGCCGTGGCCTCCCACGGCGAGGGCTAAGGTGAGGATGCTGATACATGCGCGAATTTTGCTGGTTTTTAGGGTACCCATTGGTAGGATCCGACCCAAAACGACCTAGACCCGACTCCTAAACATAAAAATTGACCTAACACTCAATTTCCATCATCTTTTCCATTCTCATTCACTCTCAAAACCCTAAACTCCTCTCATCTCTCTCATCCCTTTCCACCTCCATCTTCTTCACCTTCCACCTTCTTCCACCCTCTTCTTCCATGGATTTTCGAATGGAGCTTCTTCTTGGGGTTCCTCTTGGAGTTTCTATGTTGGATTGAGGAGCTCTTCATCTCTTGAGGATGGGTTGATGGTGTCTCAAGCATGGGTTCTTCATTAGGGGAGTTTTTCTTTGTTCTAACATATGTATTTAGGATTTCTTCTATGTTTATTTGAACTTCTCTTGGAGATGTTTGGATTTATGTATTGGATTGAGATTTTAGATATGTATGTGTATGAACTATATGTGTTTATTTTGGGCTTTGAACACTTGAGTTATGAATTCTTATCTACATTGTGGTTGCATGAAGTTAATTTCATTTTAGTGGTTGCTAGTGGACTTAATTGATTGCTTTCATTCATAATTGTTGTGATTGCACTTTTATGAGAGCCACAAGTGTTTTGACTCAAAGTATTTCACACATCAAGTGGACCTTAACACTAACCCTAAGTAATGGCTATGAAAGCGGTTGTTAAATTAGTCATTAATTAGGACTAGTGGACTCCTAGTGGTTGCTTGGGGATTTCTCTAACTAAACTTGATGAATTGAACCCCTAAATGATTTGAACCTATGTTTGTCACCTCACCTAGACTCAAGAGATCCATTCCATCAATTTCACTTCACCCATCCAACCATTCCACCTCATTAAGGAAAAGATAAAAAATATTGTAGCTAGGCTCATTTTGCATATTTCATATTAAAACCCAACAAAACCCCTTTTTTACACTTCATTCGCATGACATTTAGTTTCCTAGGTTAGTCATTAGGCTCCTTGAGAGACGATTCGGGATCGCACCATTATAGTGCAATCCTTGGTTTTATAAATATTTTGCATTTAACCCCCAAGGTGATTAGGAAAAGGTTAAATCAGTGTTGTTTGTGAGAAATTATTTGTGTATGTGACACCGGTGAATTGGAAATTGTGCCATCACGTGATGAGGTACCCTGTTGCGCCACAGGGACTAATTGATATATTATGGGAAATAAAGGAGAAAAAGACGTAAGAGGGGAGATCGCCCCTCACGGATTCAGAAAGGACGGAGATCCTTCTAATCCGTGGTGGGGTTCAGGGAGGGTAGAAAGTCCCTCGTGAATTGTACCATGGTGATCAGGGGCGGGTAGAAGGTCCCGACTGGTCTCACATATTTTCCCAACGCTTCTAGTAAGATTCGTTTGGGTTGTTTGTATTTATCAATAAAATATATACTTATTCTTGGAGATGAATTGTGATGGGTTGTTCCACAATTATAAAAGATGAAAAGAGATTTTTGGGACTAAGATGTGCATTATATGTGAATATCTGAGCATGCTTCTAAATTGATATATATATGTATGTATTCCACTGGACACCTTGCTAGCACACACTGCACTTAGATGAGTAGTCAGTGGTTGCGTTTGGGGCTACCCCCGTTGATCTCACTTTTGCAGGTCCTAGGAGTGAAATAGGAGGTTAAGGGAAGGATCCGGGAACTTCTCACTAATATCGTGAGATATTCTGGACCAGAAGGACAGGAGGTATTGCCACATTTAGGATCATATTTCGTATGATGCTTCCGCTGAAACTTGTTATTATTTTGGGGAAAATTATTGTTGCTTCCGCTGAAACTTGTTATTATTTTGGGGAAAATTATTGTATAAGTTCCATTATGATATGGTAGTTGGATACTATTCTAATTGTTGTTATTTTGGGATCGGTCCATCTCCAACAACTTTGTTCGATATTTGTGAAAACCGTTAATGATTTTAGGTACCTTTGAGATGTATGGTATTTTAAGGATGATGTGTGGAGATTAATCATGGATAATGTAATTTTCGGTTATTCAACTGGGAAGAAAATTATATTGTGATAACGGAGATTGGAGTTGAGGTTTGAGTTAAAAAGATAATATCTAAATATTATGGAAAGATCTTTTTCTAACTATGTTAGTTATTTTATTAAGTTAATTCCTTTTCCTAACATAGTTAGCTATATAAACGTTTTAATGTTTAATTGTGAGTGGTTAATAGTGGGATTAGAGAGTTAATGTTACATGATTTGGGTGGAAGATGGAAGAGATGGTGGTAGGGTTGAGAGAAAATTGGTTAGAAGATGAAATTGGGATGGATAGATTGATAGGAATGAGGCATTAGGTCGAAATATTAGTGAGGAAACCGGGTCTATGCCATTTTGGGTCGGGTTGTATGAGTAGGTACCCTAAACATCCGATAGAACCAGAAAATTCGCATATCTGTACTGATATGAGCACTTAGTCGCTGTTCGGAGCGCCTAGGAGCTCGTAGCTTCTGACCACTCATGGCCTAGGCGCTATTCTGAGCGTCTGGGCACTCGTAGCTTCTGTTTTTTTCCTACCATTTTCTTCTTCTATTTGTTCTCTCATAGTTCTTCAATGATCATACAAGTAAAAACACCATAGAAAAATGATCAAATACCCTAGAAATTAATTATTTATAATTAAATACCAATTATGACAAATTAATCCTATTTTTATGCTAATTTCATCTAAGGATATAAGATATTAAATGAGCACATTTTGAACCATAATTCCATCTTAGATATGTTAATTGCCTCATTTTATCATACAAAACCAATACAAATCCAAGAATTTATCACCACCACTAATCCAAACACACCATATGTACCTACTTTCTGCAAGATGTTGATGTTTCTTTTCAATAACCATATTCTTTTAGGAAGCGCCAAGACTAAGATTTTTCATGAATAATCCCTTTCTCATTAAGGATATAAACTCAATCCTTTCAACTGTTGCCAATGAGCCTTTAGCTCAATTGGCATCAATCCCCCCCTCCATATGAGGGGTTGCGGGATCAATTCCCAAGTTGGGAATTTGTGTGTGTGTGAATGGGTGGGTGGATGTGTAAGTCCCTCCTTTGGGGGAGGGTCTAGGATAGGATAGATAAAAAAATAATAATAATAAAAAAATCATTTCAGCTATTTTATCTTATTTTTTAAACAAAAGGCACATGTATCCTCCAAATCGTAATTATGTTCAAAATATCGTCCCACATTAAATACGAGTATATTACTGAGTGAGATTCAAACTTTGGTTCACCATGTTCTTTAACTAATTTAATGATATTAAGGAATAAAGTTAAGAAATTTCTTTTGGACTGAATAAAGTTAAGAGAGTTAATTATGATAAATATATAATTTTTTTAAAAAAAATCCCTTTATTTAAAACTAAATTAATGTAATTACTTATTGTTGATGCTGTATCAATTTGATAGTTTGAAAAGGTGATAAATATAGAAATAAATCTGACATTTAATTAAAACCAACTCATCAATTAAATCAACATTGATGGAAAGAAAAATATTAACTAAATCAACTAACATTAACCCTATTTTATATATTCTTTACCTTAAAAAACATAAACATAATGTTGATTGCTTGAGAGATAAAATGATATTCTAGATTTGATGCTATGGAAAATTTGAGGAAGTTGAGGTATTTGTCATGCGAGATAGAGTATTGACCCAGAGAAAACATTTAAGTGTTGTTTTAGACTAAACCATGAAAAAAAAAATAAGTGACGAATGTATTGAAGTCTATAGTAAGAGAATTAATATTAGATAAGTGTCTCTGAGTTTTTTGTGATAACATTGACAAGTGAAAATGTCAATGTTAACAAGTGAAATGTTACATTTACAATTCATTGGGATTTGTCTAATATTAGTTCTCATATTTAGTACTGCAATACATTTGTCCGAAAAATAACTTATATTTCTTCATTAGTGGGAACGGGCGCCAAATCGTATCATGAGCCTAAAGGGTCCTTTTTTTTAAGATAAATGGATCCATTTAAACTTTGTGTTTGCCATTCTTTACGGTGAGAAGGTCCACTTGAGGTTTAAACATTAGCCTCGCATCACCTAACCCAGAAACTAGTCTCTGTTCTCTAAGCAAAACGTTAACAAGATTAAACTATTGGGCCTTTCAGTCCATAAAAAGATAGGCTTTTGGGCCTTGAAAATAAACACCCAGTGACTGATTAGTAATTAGTATTACTCATAAGAGCTAGCATTCGAGCACATTTCAAATTGAGAAAATGACATTTCAGAATTTTCCACCGAATCATTGTCCTTCTTTTGAAATTTTCAGAATTTACAATTCTCAATTACAACCAAAACTTTCTGAAGGTGCTCAGCTATCATTTTTACCATATGTAAATCCCCAAAACCCCCAAGGATATCTCAAATTAATTGAAAGGATACCTTCTTGATATATTACTCATATTACCCCATATATACTTAAATTAATATGAGTTAGGTATCTGTTTTATAGATATTAAAAAAATTAATTTAATTATTTATTACAAATGTGTGTTACTTTGTCTAATGTATCATTTTTTAATTATGGGAATTGTAATTACCCTTGGATACAAATTTTCTTACTGTGTACAATTAATGGAGATGATTTAATGAAAATTATAAATTAAGGAAATAGAAGTGAATTAAGATTTAATATTTGAGACCAAAATAAACTAGTTATCTAGCTCTTATATTTAAAACCAGAAGTAATATGTTTTAAAATTATTTATGAACTGACCATTTATATAACCAGCTTAGTCATGTTATTATTTTAAATTTATGGTCTTGGTTTTGATCTTTTGGTGCTTAATTTAAGATATTGTTGGGATGTTCCTTTCACGCTTTATGAGAACATATCGGAAGTGGGTCACATTATCAGATTGGTTTGCTGGAAATTATTGGTATTATTATAAATATTATCACACAAACTCACTCAATATAATGACTCTTAGGCAAACAAGTAATTGAGGTTTATTGAAAAGTCAAGAGTCCAATATTGTATTCTCAGTGAAATAGGAACTAAGTTGTGTGCACAAATGGATGTCTCCCTCAGTTCCTAAATATGAGATTTAATATCTGATTTGATAAATTAGATTAAGGATGATGGTTAAGTTGGTTAAAATCATATGATATTATCAAAATACCGAACCACTTACTTTTTCTCACCCCTCCCTTTCTTGTTTATTATGGAGGAGTATAATATGGGAAAATGTTAACGAAATTCATAAAGATGTCTTATATTTATGAATAAACACATATCCCCAAATAGGTCGAATATTTAGGAATTAAGGAAGGAATATATTATATATAATTGGATTTAAAAGAACTAACATGCTTGTTTGTATAACAATTGCAGCGCTTAGAGAGCTCATTTAGTTTCCTACATAACGTTAAAAGCATCGAGTCATGTGTTGTTGTTAAACAATCAATCACAAGGCATAATTAAGGTGTCTAATGTTTAGTAATTAAGGAATACTTAATCATGTTCGTTCTCAGTGGAGCTTAATCTTGTTAGCCTACGGTATAATGATTATTGTTTTGATGCTATTACTTTGACTGCCGATCATGAAATGTTTTTCACCATTCCGATTTCTGTACATCTGTAAAACTTTTCAAAATTATTATGATGGGCATCAACATAGCATGCTTCGGTAAAAGTAGCTAATTATGTGATTATATCTATTTCTAAGCACACTTAATCATCAGCGTAATTTACACGCCAAAAAGAAATTCTTAAACTGGGCAATCAGGCAACCAGGAGGTCAAAGCACTACTGTCATGTTGTAAGCCAAAAGGACCACAGAACACATAGAGGAAAACAGCAGTTATAATATAAATCTCATGGCGATTATTATAAATTTTGAAAGCATACAAGCATAAATATATATATATATATATAAACACACACACATATATATTATTGACTAGTGTTAAACCCAAAATTAATGCAAATTTATGGTATTATATAATTTGGTGAAATGAATGTTATTATTTTAATTTAATTCTCTCATGACTCAATATGAAAATTAGATAACTAATTTAATGATATTAAAAAAATTAGTTAAATTAATTAGTTATTCGTAACAAGTATGCATGAGTTGATTTTCCTAGAATATAATACTCTTTTCAATCATAAGTATTGAAATTACTCTCTGATAAAATCCTTGAACTATATGCAATTAACAAGGGTATTTTGGTGAACAAATTAAAAATATATGGAAAACAAAATAGATTGAATCCTTATGTATATTAGCATCAAAGTAAATCTTTTTTTTTATTACTCACTCGGTAATCTAGGCCAACCCCTATATATATTCATGGGGAACTTAACAAACTCGCTAATTTGGATTCGGGGAATGTGGAACCCATTCAAGAGCCATCACCCTTACCACAAGAGGTTTAACACTATTGTATGCCCAACCTAGAACTTAAAACTTTAATTAAACTGGATCAATACCATTACCAGTTAATCTTAACCCTAAATCTTTAGTATAGTTGGTATTTTTAGGACAGGAAGTAGTATGTATTTGCGAATTTTCAAAATTCTAATGCTACGTTTGGTACGCTGGAAATGAGGCTGGAGAAATGGAAGTGGAAGTGGAATCCTTGGTTTAAAGTGTTTGGTAAGTGGGAACCGGGTTCCCTAAGGAAGTCAGTTCCATCAAAAATGATGGAACTGGGTTCCATACCTTACCCCAAAGAAATGAATTCTCTGAAGCCATTGGACTTCTCTACCCTCTTGCTCCTTCCTTCTTCTCCTCCACTCTAACCAACCCTTCTTCACTTATGACGGCGTCGACCTTCCTCCACCACAACAGCGACTACGCACCTCCACCGCGACGGCGATGGCGCTCCACCGTGACGGCGATGATGGCGGCTAAGCTTTCTAATTTTTCAGATCTGAGGCATGATGCTGGCAAAAAAAAAAAAAAGATCTGAGGCATGATGAAGACTTTCAACCATCTTCTTATTGTCTGTCTCCTTGATTCGGATGCACGACCATGAAGCCACAAGGGAGAGGTCGAGATTCGGCTGAAAATCTTCTTCATCCTCACTGTGAAAATCTTCTCCGTCCTTACCGTCATCCTCTTCTTCGACAAAAGCTCTTCTTATAGATCTCTCTTTCTTAATTTTTTTTGTGTGCTGTTAATGATTATGATGGCTGATATTTGTTTAAAAAAGGATGATTGTGAATATTTGTAAAACATTTTATCCGTCCTCACCATGAAAAATGTTGTGTGCATTTAATTTGAAGATGGATCCTTGGCTATCCCACCGCGGCTGGATGCTTTGCTTGGGAGGGGGAGGTTTTTTTTTTTTCACACAGGGCAGTTTGGTACTTTTATGTTATAAATACTCATTTTAATTAAAAAATATGTCTCAATTCCATGGAGTTACCAAACACATTTTAAATCCCACTTCCACCTCTATTTTCACTTCCAATTCTACTTCTACTTCCACTTCCACTTTCATCAAAAACTCTTCCATCATACCAAACGAGGGGTAAGAGACCAACATTTAATGGACGAATTATAAGCCATTGTTCTAGTCAAAATTTTCATTCCACGTGTCTTCTTTCTCTTTCTTAGGACTTTTTGCATATATATATATATATATTACTTTGTTCCTTATTATAAGTCTAATTACCACAAATTTTTTGTTCCTAAATATAAATCCAGTTTAGGATCAATTAATGCTATTGTGACTATTTTACCCCTATGTTAGAAATAGAGAAGATGAGAAAGAATATTTATAATACATAAAATATTATTTTAACACGTTCTTATATAAAGGCAAAGTTGGAAATTTTTTTAAGAATGAGACATATTTAATACTATAATTTTCACTCTTTGATATGTGAGAAGTCGTTAGAGTTGATTTATATAATAAGAAATAGAGTGGTATATAAATGTTTTGATTTCCAAAAGTCGTAATAAGAAAAGGAAACAAGACATGTATAGGCATGATGGTCAAAATAATGGATACATACAGACGACACACAACAATCATATGATGGTTACTAATAATTACAAGTTTGACAATTCACATTAAGCTAATAAGGGAACTTAATCACGATCATCATGTCGATGATCTAGACAGGGTTATGCAAGAGGGTCAGGGTGTCAACGGCAACTGCCCTCTCAATTTGGGATCCTTTCAAAATATTTTTTTGTGTTTTTTATAATATTAAATTATAAATTAAAAAAGTGATATTTTGATATATTATGAAAAAAAAATTGCTTATGTTTTCAATTTGTTACAATTTTTTAAAGATTAGATACTTTTAATAAAAAAAAATATAGCAGAATTTTGAAATACCTAATCTTTGAAAAAGTATAACAAATTTAAAACATAACCTTTTTTTATCATTTATATATCAAAATGTCACTGTTTTAAAGTAAAATCAAATAGTATAAAGAAACACACACAGAAAATTTGGGAAGGAGCTCAAACTGAGGGGCAACCGAGGAGGGACAAGTGACCCCTGCTCCATGCATGCAAGAAGAGTCAGGGGGTAGTGAGCGATGCAAATACAAAGAAAAGCAGAAGGTGTAGTAATAACTATCAAGAGGGAGACAAAACAAAGAAAACCCGTGATAGTAATAATTAAAATGATAGTAATAAACAAATTAAGCATACGCCATATATACATAATTCTCCTTATTGCTGCTCAAGCCAACAAGCCAAATACTCGCTCAATCTAGCCACTGCATGTGAAACAATCGTTCATGCCTATTTGGATTCCTTACAAATAATCACTTTTACGCTTTGTAAAATAATTTTTTTACATATTTACTTCATCAACGCAAGATCAGTTAAAATAAATTGATCCAA
This sequence comes from Mimosa bimucronata, assembly GCA_037074515.1. Lineage (NCBI taxonomy): Eukaryota > Viridiplantae > Streptophyta > Magnoliopsida > Fabales > Fabaceae > Mimosa > Mimosa bimucronata. Next base: position 45,257,894 of record CM073442.1, read on the forward strand.
ATGTGCACTCAATGTAAGAGCTATATCAGTTCCATCGGCGTCTCTATTTAATTGGATGGTACCATGGCTAGCAAGACAACATTTGAAACCCCATTAGCAAGACCACAAGGACTCGGTGACATTGTCGACGGCAAAAAGAGAAGAAGACTTGGTGTCATTAAGAGAGGAGGATTGGGGTCGGCTTGAGGAAGAAGAAGGTTGGTGATTTCTGATGTGAACAAGCTCAGCCTGAGCAAGAGCAAGTTGTGTTTGAAGCACATCAACTTGTTGCTGAAGACACGATATGGCCCCCACACATCCGTACACTGGGTCCCTCATCCTCGCATTTGCTTCATACACCATCGAACTCACTGCGTCACTCCTTTGATCCTCTGGTAGTTCCTGTGTCATTTCCAACACCACAAATGTACACATATATTCACTTCATTCTCTAGCTAGTTATTACAATCATATACAACATACGTACAGTTAGATATGACCACATTTATGGTAAGATGGGAAAAAATACCACTATGATCTATCAGGTCAAAAGAAAGAAATGTAATCACACAAGGTCCTACAATGTACAAGCGAGCAACGTAGAATTATTATTATGTTATGCATTGGTTATTCACCTGTTGTTGCTGTGAGACTTATTGGTAATTATATTCTTTAGATCTCATGATAGAGTTCTCTTAAAAAATTTAGTCACCTAATTAAGAGGGTCAAAAGAAGGAGTTGTGAGCTGGAAGCTATGATTGTAGTGTAGCCGTACATTCATATAAAGCACGCCTTTCAGTTTGAATGTGTATGTGTGTTATAAGGGGAAGCTAATAATGGTTACATGCTTTGTTGATTTAAAACAGACCTTAGCATAGTCAAAAAGGAGTTCTACTTTATCTCGGCAATGATAAAGTTTGTTTTTGCCAATTTTGGACCGAAAGAAGATAATAGATAAGTGGCTACAAGATTAGTTATATATTGTTTTTTATGACTTTAACTTTATTTTAATTTTGAACGGTTCAATAGTGGACTGGAACGTGAAGCCGTTGAAATTTTGATTCTTTCGTGACACAAAAGTTAACCCCTGCAATTATTTTCTCGGTCGCATTCTGCAATTCAGAGTTATGATGACTAATACTATAGATGATTTGACCTTAATTAGTATATACAAACCAAATGATTCTACCATTATTATTTGTTAATTTTTTAAGGTTAATATATGTGTAATCCATATTTATCTTTATTTTGATTTCGGTACATATTATTTCTTTTCATCTAAAACGTTAGCTTCTGTATTTTGGTAAAGACCTAGACAATTTTGTTCAAGCTTTTTTTTTTAAAAAAAAAATTAGGGATCAAAATAAAAATGAAAGAAAAGTAAAAAGATTAAACATTAAATCAGCCTTTTTCTTAAAAAAAAAAAAAGAAAAAGAAAAAGAAATAATGTATCTGTTTATGATTGAAATCGGTAGAGTTTAGTTTGTCTCGAGACTTCCATCTTAACCTACTAAAATAAATAAAAAGATAGGAAGAGAAAGGGAGATGATACATGTCATCAAGATTTCATGCTTACAAAATAAATATTTCTTCTTCATATATTACAATATTTTTTTTAAAAAAATAAATGAGTGTTTTATTGATAATCAACGTCACTTTTGGGCATGTGCTATACAAGCAAGTCCCTATCAGTGTAACCCATAGTTTTAAAGACTAAAAAAAACATGAGCGCATGTCAATAATTTCTTTCTACAACAACATTGAAAAATAAGGCGGGGTCAGAAAGGTAGGTGAACATATGGAATATGTTTAACCTATAATTAACCTATTGTAATTGATATCCTCTCTCCCTATCTCTCTTACCAAGAATCTCTTGCCATTTGAGAATATGTCTTCAAGACATAGCAAATCTCATTTACAATACTCGATCCTTTATTCTCATTCTTCTAATCTTTATATGTATAGAGGAATCATTTTGTCTAATGTATGTTAGCAGCTTACTTTAATAAAGAAGAATGAGGATTATAGTTAATTATATAGAAGGTGGATCATCAACTGTAAATAACCACTATAACAGAACTATGATGGTGAGATAAAAAAAAATTCCCCCTTTTACTTTGCTTTTTTGGAGTGCATAACTACTTTATTCTCATAAAGGAAAATAAGAGCTTATAAAAAAATGTACGCTGCCTGAGTAGAAAACTAAAAGACTCAAAGCCAAATAAATCGAAATATGAAAAATAAAAAGCCTATATATATATATATATTTTTTTTTTTTATGAGAGAAAACAAATTATTAGTGTGAGTTTCTTAGGTGACCACCAAAACAAAAGACTATAGTAGGATATATAAGATTGTACATGTACATGTATTAATCAAAGAATGATGATCATGAAAGCAGAGCTAAATAACTCAGCAATACCTAAATAATGATTTGATGTCAACTACACGCCGAAATATCCTTCCAATATAATTAAACTATAATTTCTGAAAGTTGTTATCGGTAACGTTGATTAAGAAATTAAAAGTCCAATTCTGCGTTTCAACAACCACGTTTGTAGTGGACACCACATACTCTCTCTCTCTCTCTCTCTCTCTCTCTCTCTCTCTCTCTCTCACACACACACACACACACACACACACACACACACACACACACACACACAATTACACTAGATTAGCAAGTATACAGATTATTTTCCTGCTGGTGAGTTCTTGAAAAACCTATAGCGATACTGGCAACTGTTTTTTCCTTCCTCTTTTTGCAGTAACCGAAGTAGCTAGGAAGATCATATATATTTTAAGGAGTAGGGATCTTAAGAATTTGTTAATCGGTTTGATGTAATCATAAATATAAAACTCCTCTTCTTAATTACCTTACAAGAGCTGAAAATGACTTGAATTAACACAAAACTACTCCATTGCATATAATTTATTAATGAAAATGATAACATTATATGAGGAAGAGGTAGGAATTGAACCTGCAACATCTTATTGACATTGCTAGCACCAAAAACCTTGTGAACACTTGCAAATTTATGGGGTTCATCGGCAGGAAAGTAAGGAGCAAATAGGCAATCCTGAGCACATCTCCGCCGCAGAAGCTTGCACGCGGCACAAGGCGACATTGCACCATACTTTCTTCCACCTTCCTTCATCAATATTCTTCCAACAGTAAGTTGATAAACGTAATTTACGTTGCGGGAAGGTTTTTAAAAAAGGAGAGAAACAAAGGTAGGTCTTAGGAGAAGCGAAGTGTTAATTAAGAAGGGAAGGGGGCTTGAGGAGGGAGAGTAGATGATATTATATAAGAAAAGGGAAGTATGTGACATACCAAATCTTAAAGGGTCCCACCAAGAAGAAACCCTAGATTTTGTAGGGAAAAAACGTATTTGATTAGAGCTTTTTCCCCTACATTCATATAATGTATGTCTTGCTACTTTCTTCTTCATTCTTATATGAACTTGTTTGGCACGTACCCAAAATCTGTCGTATTTGGACGGTTCAAATTAAGTTTTTTTTTCAAACTCTTTATTTAGAATAAAAATAATCTTTTAATTATCCATTAAAAATTATATAAAAATCATGAGTTGAAAAAAATTGACTATGTATCATCTAAATCAAATATAGATGATTCAGATTCAATGGATTTTGGATATTCATCACTCTGATGAGCATCAAAACTAGTTTCGTTCTTTGTTAATTTCTATGTACTTAAAAGTTAGTTCTTAACAAATTACATTGTTAACTTCAAAGGAGGCATTTAAACTGGTGAGATTACATAAACTAAATTGTGGACCTTGCTGCATGGAGTTAAAAATGAGTAACGGTATAATTCATTACCTATGACTATCTCAGCTTACTATAGAATTTATATAGTGATGATTTGAAAAAGTAATAAGAAGATTGATTATATCAATTCATAGAAGAGTTTATTTTTAATGATATATAATTATTGAAATGATAAGTAAATTTAGGAAATTATTAAAACTAGATATTAAGTTCTTCCCGGAAATTCTGAATTTCACAAATATTTAGACTTGTTGACCATAAAATAATCATCGAGTCTTAATTAAATCACTTAGTTTATACTGCTATCATTCTTTCCATCTATTGAAGTTATACTTTAAATTGGAAATGACAGCACCAAGCAGTGAAGAGGGGGCAGAGAAGTTGATTTAGGAAGAAAAAAGAAAATTGATAGAGTATTTTTTTTAAAAAAAAAAAGTGAGGGTGCATGCATCGAATCAAGACATATATTTCACACGCACTACATATTAAGTGGTTGACAAGTAGGGTATACTGATAATACGTAATTACTCAAATGACAATGACAGATTAATGTGTTGGCTAATAAACTAAACTTAATTTGATGACCCATCTGTTGGTCTCATCAGCCATATTAATGTTGAATGTGAGATCGAAGGTGTCGCTTTTTAATAATATTTACTGTGATTTTATTGCCTATATCTTATAATATCTTACTGGATGGAAAAAAAATATTGTATGAGATTGTATCTTTTATATGTTGCTTCCCATTTATGTTGCTTAACTTGATCCTTAAGTAAAATTGTCGGGTCAAATTATAGAAACCTATGTCGTTCTTTCACGCGTGTCTCAGTTAATTGAAGTGATTTTTTGAGAGATCTTGAATGAAATTTCAGATGCAGAGACTGAGTCACAAATTTTGTTGAAAAAGAAAATGGAAAGTTATTGCACCTATATTTACTATGGTATGTCCTTTATAGATATATAAATATATGTATGTATCATCCCAGTTTCAAAAACCTTATTAGCCCTAATTGTAAATATATTTTCCAATCCAATAAAATAAATAACAAAAACTATAATTAACTTCCTAATTTTTGAGCAAGTAATGTATCCTTTGATTTTTTTTTTAAAAAAATAACTATATAAATCAAGCTATCAAGCTAAATATTTTTCATATCATTTTAATATATATGTCCCACTTCATCCCCCATCAATATAGTATACTTAGTGCGCCAAGGGTTTTCTATTCATACCCAATGATTTTATGGAGCCTTGGATTGTGCCAAGCCGCCCCGTGGGAGGTATAGATATTGAACAAATAATTAAAGGATATTTTGAGTAGGAGATTAATTAAGTCCCAAATAAATTATTCAATATCACATCATGACATAATCTCGATTATCATCATCAGGAGTTCATTACTCCTACCACTCGTTTTTTATCTACTCTGATGGATCAAATGGTATGAGATGGATTTGATATTTTGACGTGCTCACCTTTGTCCTCTCTAGCTCTCTGTCGCTCTAATTATTGGAAAGCTTTTATTATATTCAAGTTGGATTGAACTGTATTTGTCAATAATTTTATTATTAATAAGGATTGATTGTGAAAAACTAATTAAATATAATAGCTTCAATATATCCTTCGCACGGCTATTGACAGCAAATATTATTGTTGATCTCATGTTTAATTTTTTGTTCTAATCTTCATGTGCAGGTAAGTTGTATGTCAATCATTTTTCTCTCCAAGTCTTGTAGAGATATATGAAAATAGTTACTTTTAATTTTTAATGTTACAAGGATGAAATTGTGTGTGCATTTTGAAAATAATCCTATGTACGGATAAAATTTGAAGTTGGGAGAACTATGCATGAAGATCGAATTCACAAACTTTTTATTCTTAAGAACCAGTAATAATAAATACTCATTAATTTCATTTATTTTATTTGAGTAATATAAATAGTGTTAAATATCTTTTTAATTATAAATTTTTGTTATGTGAATAATGAATACTCATAGTTTAATTAATAAATCTGGCGATACGTATATGGTAAATTTTAAGTTCTTTATAATTAATTTAAGATTTTGGCCCTTCAATATAACTTTGGCTTTGAAGTTTTTCGTTTTGGATGTGTTAATTGTGCGTTGGTTGAACATATTTTCAGTATTTTTTTTTCTTATAAAGGAAGGAGGCAGTAATTAAACAGTTTTGGTTGAGAAGGTCTCTCTCATTGGCTTTTCTTCAAACTTTTGAAGCAAAACCAAACAATTTTATAACTTAAAGGACATAAAAGCTCAATCAATCAATCGGAGGTAGGAGCCGTTGGTTCTTAATTAATTTGCTAACATTTGGTCCAATTTCTCACAGTCACAACTGCTTTCCTGCAACATAACACAGCACAGAAGTTGTTTACCAAACAAGCTAATCAATTGTGTCAGAAATTTTATGACGGAAAGAAAGAAACCATGAGACCTTGAATTTATATTTTTCTCTTCCACCAAAAAGCAAGCGCACCGTTTTATGAGGAGCTGAGCTTCTTTGCGTGCTGAGCTTTTATTGTGGCTCCTATATCTTGGGACAAGCTTCCACAACATGTGGAATTTGAAGGGAGAGAAGCTTCTTAGGAGGGGCATTATTAACTTTTGAATCAATGACATTTCAAAACGTGAATGTATAAGGGTCATCATTGATGAAAATTGAAAGTCATTTTGTTCAACTCTCGGTAACATATGGCATTATTTGGTTTTTAGTAATACACAAGGAAGAACCATGATTTGGTTAATTATCCATGTGTTGGGATTTATTGAGGATGCTGGTAGTCCGAGTGAAGCATGCGGGACTACTTATCGTGCCGCCAAAATTGAAGCTTTTCCTTGAATACATGATGAAGTATATACAAACATATGCGTAAACATGTTTTTTTTTTAATATATAACTTACTTATAAATTGATTTTGTTTCTAGACGTTTAACCTATTTCAAATTTTTATTAAGTTTTTTCAAAGTACACTTATTATGAATTCCTTAAAATTAATCAAATAAGAAATAGAGAAAAAGGAATTAAGGAAGATTATTAGAATGTTTTAGAGCAGATATGTCATACAACCCAACTTACTAACATTTATAATCTAATAAAATTAAATAAACATCTCCTACATTTACTACAAGAGGGACTATATGTAAGATGCCATATTAGTTTTGTGGCTCAGTAGTACGAAGGCCTCGCTCTAAAGAAGATTTCAGGTTCAATGTTGCATACAGGTAATGCTAGTTAATGCTTGGAGAGGGTAAATTTGAAGGTGGGCTAAGTTTTAGTGAAATTACATATTTGAATTTAATTAGGTAGAAGAGGCCACAAACAAGGAGTTAGGGATTTTTGGACTGGGTCTTCTGACTTTTTTTTTTGGGTATTAAAGGCTACTGAAGGGACTCTTGAGTTATTGAAGGGAAATATAAAGAGGATGCAGAAGGCCCAAATGAGCTTGTAATCAAATCCCAACCAACAAGAGATGGATTGGGCTCGCTCCCCGCATTGTCTCCATTTTGAAACACACCTCAATTTTCTATATTATTTTATCACCAAGTAGAGTCAGATAACCAATTCACAAGTCAGATAACTAATTCACAACAAAATCTACATGAGTTTGTCATTTGTTGAAAACATACACTGATTTTATTAAAATACATATCCTTTTGTTTATTTACATTAGAATATTATCAATATAATTTATACATGGCAGGCAAAAAAATTTAGATCTTACATTCATAGCCAAACAAACCACCATCTAGCTCCCATTTCAACATTGAAATGAGAAAATATTATCTAATTAGTAATTTTGTTTTACTTTTCATTTGAAAAAGTAACTTAATATTTGTTCGCCCGCAAGAGTACAGATAGCAACGTAGTAATAAATTATCGTCCCACAGAGATTTGTTTTAAAACCCCAATCAAACAACAGGCTAATGAACTCAATTAAGTTGAACAAATCAAATTCTTTTAGAAAATAGGTTTTGAACACTATTCTAAACTAGAAATAAAGAAACAAATAAGAAAGATTTAATTTATCAATTAACTAGGCATATGATTAATTCTCACCGTTGTATTTCATGAACCCTAATTAATTTCCCTTCCTTTAGTCTTTAAATGACAATCTATGTTTGCCTAAGATTCTAAAGTACTTGAAACGCTCTCTCGAGTCAAAATCAATTCTATACTTCTCATTAAACTTGCTCAATCTCTTGTTACAAATTAATGAAAGTATGCCTTAAGAGCCAACCTTAATCTGACAAAATTAAGTCGATAGATATATCTCTATTCTACTCGACAAACCATCCATTAGTTGATTTAAACTTCACGTTTAGTCTGATTTACCCTAGTTCTACACCTAAACTATCTCTCTCGAGTATAATTTAAATGAACAAATCGCTCTAAAGGGTGATCAGTCAATTAGAGGCATTAAGAACAAGATAAATCAACATAAATAGTCATTAAATTCTAAAAGAAAAGGAAACAAATTAGGTTTCAATTCATACAATGTTTGAATCAATCCTAGAACAAATGATTTAGCTACTCATGAATGAATTAAACCAGAAAATTCAAAGAGATCCCATATTTAATTCACAAAAGTAACAAAGAATTGAAGAAAACAAGAAGAATCTATCACCGTAGGGCAAGAAATCCTTCCAATTTTGCTTCTCAACCTCCAATTTTGCAAACTCTAGCTCCAAAGATGTGTGCACCAATGAGTCTAATGATTCCCAAGGGTTGAAATGGGGCTCATTCTCTGTGTATTTTCGTGCCCTAAGTATTTTAAAAGAATAAAAAACGAATCTGTGTGAATTCAGGATTTTTAGGGATTTTCGCGCAGTGCCATGGCACCAGAGACAATTTCCAGCAATTAAACTCCAATTTTCTCCACTCTTTTCCTTTGCTTTTCTTCTCCTTCCTAGCTTAGAATATCCATTTGTACCTATCAAAATCATGCATAAATGTGAGGGAATAATGCCAATCAAATTTTCTAATAAATTGTCATATTTATTTCAAAAATAATTAAATTAAGCTTATATGACAAATTTGTATATTTTTCTCTAAAACGCTCTTAAAATTCCTTTAGCATTGATGACTCCCCAAATATCTTCTAAATAAACCCTAAATCAATGTTAAATGGGGAGTCATCAATATCTCACACAACAATTCAAAATACAAAAAATAAGCTTCTTAAAATCATTACATAGCTCAAAAATTCCGTCATTTGATTGTAAGAAAATTAGTGCATCTTTGTCAAATAATTCTCCCTCCGTTGCTTATTATAAGAGCCAAGAAGATAAAATCACACAGATTAAGAAAGTAATTGAGAGAAATAAATATGAAATAATTTTGTTTTCTCAAGTTTGCCCTTATTTATGATTGAGTATATAAGATAGAAAAATGTGATAATAGTGTTATTAATGAGTATGAAAGAGAATGTGAATAGAGAGAATAATGATGGGTAAAGTGGGAAAAAATTATTAAATGCTTCGACAAATTTAGCCAGGCTTTTATAAAATGGGACAAAACCATTCAAATTTTTTGCTTTTATATATAGGGATGGAGGGAGTACTTAAAAAAATTTCCCTATGATCGTCAAAGCCTAATTAACCGCGAGCGAAGCCCTGAGGCAACAAGTAAATTAATACTCCCTCGGTCCCAATATATAAGGTCCACTTTTTTGAAATGGTTTGTCCCATTTTATAAGGTCCTATTTGACTTTGTTTGAGAATTAAATGACATTTTTCCCATTTTGACTATGCATTAATTTTTCCCACATATTCTCTTTCATCTTTTTTATATTTACTCTCAAAATCTCACTCATCATAAATAAGGGCACTTTTGGAAAAAAGAGTATACTCCCTCCGTCCTATAATATAAGGTCCATTTTTTTAATGACCTTGTCCCAAAATATAAGGTCCTATTTGACTTTATTTGAGGAATAAATGTGTTTTTCCCTATTTTACCCATGCATTAATTTTTCCACACATTCTCTTTCATCTTCTTTTCACAATTACCCTCTCTCTTACTTATTCATAGATAAGGGCACTTTTGGAAGAAAAAAAAGGTATATTTCCTACACATTTATTGTTTTTAACTAACTTTAACTAATTTTTTAGGAAATCGTAATTTATTTAAAAATGCCTTATATATTGGAACAGAGGGAGTATGTCCTACTCATTGATTGTTTTTAATTAACTTTAACTTACTTTTTAGGAACCCATAATTCGGTTAAAACGACCTTATATATTGAGACAGAAGAAGTAATTAATGATGAAGACACTTTTTTGGTGGGCCTTGAGGCTTGAGCCACTTAGTTACCAAAAGAACTTGTGACCATCCAGCCATTTTCTACACGAGACAACTATGGTTGTTGTTTTCCAAAGAGAAATTTGTGACCATGAAAAAGATAGTTGTGAACATAATTGTCAAATTTTCTACATTGAAATTGTTATTTTTGGCTGAACAATTGTTGCAGGAGTATTGTTCAGTAGAGAAGTGATTATCAGAATGTATTATCAATTAAATATAGAACGAAGACTAAGTAAATTTGTGAAAGGTTATTTTCAATTTGTCATCCTAGAGTAGTGCAAGAGAAACAACATCACAAATCATACTAGAATTAAGATTTCATGTACACATCATTGGACAATTCAGATGCCTATTATTAACCTTTACTTTTTTACACATTAATTCTGCGTGCTAACTGGTCCATCTTGTTCTCAACAATGCTAACATTAAAAATAACACACACACACACACACACACACACACAGTGACACATGTTGAGAGTTGAAATCTCATAAATGCAAGCAACTTGCACAAAGTCAAAGGTCTTCAAATCAAAATGCATAGCTAGTTTGGTCTGTCTCTCAACAATAAATATTGGTGTGTATATGTGTGTGCTAACTCCAGGTTGGTCTAGTTGGTGAGGAATTGATTCATAGCCTACAAAATTGTGATTGTGAATTCGAATATCACTTTTGATGTTGTACCTATCTGTAAAATACTTTTGTAAATGTTTTTTTGAAGTTAGAGATGTGCTTTGACTTTTGTAAGCCCATTAGAACCAACTCTCTTCTAAATTTCAATTTTTGGTGATCGATAGATTTTTATTTCTCAAAATAATAGGAATTATCCAATGATCACCAATCCCTAATTAATGTATACATGAGCATGTGGAAGTTAATTATAGTACATCTTTAGAATTATATGTCATTTTTATTTTACAATAAAGTCACATACCACAATAAGATTAAAAGGGGAAGACGAAATCAAGAGAGCCAGATTGGCTGTCAAAATCATGTATTCAGACTCCCTCTCATATTGGGTGATTAGTCAAACAACTGACTTCAACTTCTCTCCCCATCACAAAAGAACAAGAAAAGTCAAAGTCGTCAGTCTCCTAACTGGAATCGAACATTCTTCTTCCTCAACATTTATATATCACTAAAGTGAATTTTATAAGTTCAGTTTAACCTAATTTTCACGGATCAGTTAATTAGCTCATTAAATAAATATATCCTAAATTGATTGAGTTTTTTTTTAATTTTAGCCTCATATAATTACAAAATTCATAATGAATTAATTTAATAAAGGCAAAATTTTAACATTGTCATTAATTACTCTTTGATTCGACTTATATAATAATGACCATTTTTTTCAAACAGGACTTATGAAAAAAAAAATAGTGGTACGGTGTATCTATAGACACATATACATATTATCCTATCGTCCTATTTATAAGTTATATCTAATATGTTTCATATAGATTAAGAAAAACTAAAACATCATTAACTCTAGCTACCTTAAAATTTATTTTCTTATTTAATTTCTACTATACTACATGAGAAAAAGTCAATACATAATAAATGAATGATAAAATTGCACTCCCTCCTGTCCATATTATAAGAGATAATCGATCAATTTATACAAACCAAGGACTAGTTGAGTCATTTATTATAAATAAAATAAATGTGCTTTTCCAATTTTACCCTTATATTAGCTATTATACATAAACTCTCTCCCCCTCTTTACATTTAATATGCAAGGGTAAAAATAAAAGTCAAACATTCATTATCTTGACTTCCACATATTACCTCTTACAATGTGGACAAAAAAATTCTCATGTTACTTCTTATATTATGAATTGGAGGAATATATTCACTTAATCATTTAATAAGAGGACTTATAAATATGAATAAATTAATCATTATCTCTCCCTATAATTTTTTTATAGGATCAAAGGATTATGTATTAATAATATTTCTTCATATTAATTAATGGGAAAATTTCATTTTAACCCCATAATAAAGAATTAATCTCAAATTCCCCCCAAAACATTCTGAAATTTCACTGCACCCCCAAGGGATTAAAGTGAAATTAAATGTTTCAGCTAAAAGACCAAAATGTCCTTATTGAAAGAAGTACAAACGTTTTGGAAATTTCTCATATGTGTCTTGGAAATTCTCCATATGTGTATTGGAAATTTTTCATATGTGTCTTGAAAATATAGTTGTGAAATTTTGGATGTTTTAGTGTTGGATTCCATGATTTTTGAGACTTGAAAATACTCACATTGGTGTTGAAAATAAGCACAAATGTTTTGAAAAGTTCCTTCATATGTGTCTTGGAAATTTCCCATAAATGTCTTGGAAATTCTTCATATGTGTCTTGGAAATCCAGTACAAAATTCAATATGGACGTTTTGGTCTTTTAACTGAAACATTTAATTTCACTTTAGTCCTTTGGGGGTGCAGTGAAATTTCAGAATGTTTTAGGGGCGGAATCTGAGATTAATTCCTTATTATGGGGGTAAACTGAAATTTTCCCATAATTAATTTTGTTATTCTCTTTGATATTTTGAGCCCCCGGCGGCTAGCTTCAATTCAAATTTTGAATCATTTACAGTATATAAAATAAGAGAACTTTTGTATACATTATTGTCCGAATTGTCTGACCACACCGGATGAGACTTGAGAGTTCCCACTTCCCATGGTCTCTCATGTCTAGGGTTTAGGCAACATTTGGGGAAGGTTAACTTCGCGCAAATTCAATAAATATAATATTATTTCTTCAAAAAAAATTATTATGACATATTAAGGTCAAATATACTAATTGGAGGGATTGAGAAAGCTAAATAAAATATTTAATTATAATATATGGTACATTATATTCTTAAAAATATTTATGTGTATCATTATATTATTTATTAGTATATAAGTTAGACAAAATAAAAGAGATAAAATGAATAAAAGCTTTATATCTATATTTAGAATTAAAAGTCAACTCCAACTAGTCATTGTATTTTCTACAGGAGGTGGTAATAATATATACCACTCTATTCCTTATTATAAGTTCAACTACCACAAATTTTTTTTTTCTAAAATATAAGTCCACTTTGGGATCAACTAATACTACTGTGACTATTTTACCCCTATGTTGAAAATAGGAAAGATGAGAAAGAAGGCTTATAATGTATAAAATATATTTTAACACATATTCTTAAATAAAGGCATAGTTAGAATTTTTTTGAAAACATGTCATATTTAATGATATAACTTCAACTCCTTAATATATGAGAAGTGGTTAGGGTGGATTTATAATAAGGAACAGAGTGGTATGTGCTTGAGCGCTGGCTCTTCGTCCCTATATATAATAAAAGGGAAAATTAATTACAGTTCCAATGGGAGGAATTTAATTAACATAAGGTCTCACGGGAGTTAAAAGCAATAAATTGGCCGTAAAAATTCTCTTTTTTTCCAAAGGTTTATCAACTTATGAATGAGTAAGAGATAGATTAATGATAAAAAAAAGATGAAAGAGAATATGTGAGATAAATTAATGAATTAACAAAATTAGTAAAAATGTATTTATTATTCAAATAATAAGATGAAATAAGACTTTATAAAAATGTACAAATCAATTCAACTTAGAGGAACTTAGGGACGGGGGATTATATACGAAACTAATCATTAACTGCCACCTTTGATGTGTGTATATCATAAAAACTAATAACCTAGCTACTATATATATATACATACATATGTTATAGAAAGATCTTAAACCATTACAGATTTGTCAATAAATACAATCAATGAATGAAAATCAAAAGTATCAAAAAATAGGCAAAATTACATTTGACAATTAGATAATTAATATCATATAAGTTTCAATAATTAATTAATGACCTTTTTTTACTTATTAACAACGGTTATTTCACTTCTCATTGACAAGTGATGGAACTTATTTTATATTATTTGTCGTGCTTCAAATCAGAGATATGCAAGGTTCAAAAAACCGGACCGGGCATCAAACCGGATGAGGCACTGGTTCAAGGGTTAATGGTCCGACCGGGGGTCGGACCGGGTCAAACCGGTTATATTAAAATAATAAAATTTTATTGATATTAGCATTAATAATCACTAATATCAAAATGTAAATGTAGATAGGTATACATGATTCATCAAATATGAATATTTTAATGTTTCTATATAGGGAAAAAGAGAAAATACTAGTTGATTACACATGAAAATAAATATTATTCTACAATCCATAGACTAAAATATAATTACTAAGAGTAACAATAATTAAATATTAAGTATATGCAAGTAAAATAGCATTTAAAGTATTATAGTTTTCTAATTTCTAAAATTGAGTGAAGTGAAAGTTAATTATTAGGTGAATTATAATAAAATGATTTTTTTTTTTTTTTTTTTAAAAATGGCCAACCCGGGTCAACCCCCGGGTTGGCCGGTTTCCGGTCCAACCCGGGCATTTGACCCGCCCGGGTTGGCCGGTTTACCCGGGTTGACCCGGTCATTGGCCGGGTCAACCTGATTCCCGGTTTTTTGGCCAAGCCGGACCGGGCCCGTGGCCGGTTCCCGGTTCAACCGGTTGAACCGGCCGGTCCGGTCCGGTTCTTTGATCCTTGGAGATATGTCATCTGGAATATTTTTTATTATTTTTTCTTATACTACAACTTTTACATTTTATTATTCAGCCAACATCATGTCAGATTTATAATTAGTAATCACTCGAGGCATGAAAAAGCAAGAACTTAAATATTCTTTTTCTTGGTCAAAGCAAAAACTTGTAAGTTGATAAGACACAAAAAATATTAAGAAAAATACAGTGAATATAAGTCCTTAATTGGGAGATGGCGAAAAGGCATATAGTCCTTTTCGTTTTAAATATAAGATAATTTTAATCTTTTTTAGAGAAATTAAGGATGTAAAATTAATCACTTTAAATTGTCTATAGTTATATTTTTTCCTCAAAACTAATTTATTCTATTTATAAACTAACCTATAATCTAATTACATGTGACATATGTTATAATTTAGTGGTCTAATTTGTTCCTTAACTTCTACAAAAACAGTTAAAATGATCTTATAATTAGGACATGAGGGAGTATTATTTATTTGGGACCAAGGATGTTCTTTATTGATAACAACTATTTTCTTGAGATAGAAAAACAAAAAGTCAAAGCATTGTTAACTAAATTTATTTTCATATACAACGGTTAGAAATCAAACCCAAAATTGTAATTTCAGTTAACACTGAATCGTAACATAAGTATTGGGTTATGGTACAAATTATTCACGGAAGTTTTTGTTCAAAAACTTTTTTGTTAATTTTTTTTTTAAATTACCATAAAAGTTTCAAAACTTAGTAATATTTTCCTACCCATCAGAACAAAATTAATGATGACTGTTAAAAAATTGACTTTAATTATTAATATTTTAACCGTAAATACAAAAATTGCTCAATTTTAATATTTTTTGGGCAACTTTGCTAAAAAAAACTTTAAGGCAATATTGCTTCTGAACAAAAACCTCTTAGACATATTTACACCATTGTTTGTTGGATTAGAGTATCAGTACCTATTGTATACTCATTCTACTCTAAATATAATATCTATTTACCTAATTTGATTAGATTAAGGATGTTAGTTAGTTTAGTTAAAATCACATGATATTACCAAAACACCCTAACCACCTACCTTAATTTCTACCCTCCATCTCTTACTTATTTATTATTAAGAAGTATCAATATGAATAATTTAAGGAAATTGTAAGAAAAAATATAAAAATGTTTTATATTTAGGAACAAGTTCACATCTTCAAATAAGTCCCCATATTTAGGAACAGAGGGAGTATAAAAATATATACGGTTATTTTGGCCAATAAAATTTCTAAATAGAATTTTGACTGTTTTTCTTTATTTTTTTTAAATCAAATCACGTTGTTGTCGGGAACGAGTACAAGGTGTAAGGATGTGTGAGTATTTTTTAAATTGCAGTAAATATAAATTAACGAGGGACATTATCTGTTTGGTAATCGAGCGTCGTGTAACACATTATTGGTAGTATTCATGGTCAGGAGAGAACATTGCATGAACATCGGTGTGTCGTTTTGGTATGGCGTGCAGTCAAACTTTTTGAGAGATATATTCACATACATAAGATCAGCCACAAAGAAATCGTTTTGACAATTACTTCCCTAATTTACATGGCTTTTCTCTCAAACCAAACTTGCAACTGGCTGTGGTTGTGCTATGTTTTCTCCACGATGTCGTATATTATGAGATTAAAATCTAGTGATACGAAGAACGAATATGTACGAAAAATTTAATAAGTATAGTCAAATGGAAAAGGAATTGTTTATTTACTTAAATACTTGGCACGTGATTGTTAATGATTTTTTAATTATAAAATTCAATACTTATGCGCTGTAATAAAAAATTAAATTTCAAAATAGAATATAATAATATATTCTTTGAGAGTAATAAGATGGTCAACACCATAATAATCATAATAAATAATCTTAAATAAAATTTTGAATTCTCATGTTTCGTTAATGGCAAGCTAACATCTTTAAATTCCCATCACATATAGGTTTAGTAAGCATGTGTGTGTGTGTGTGTTTAAATTCAATTCCGTTGGGGAGATCGAACTGGTGCTATCTAGGGAATCAAGATTATTCTATTTTACAAGTAATTGAATCGATCTCCATTAAACATAACAAACTGATAAATAATTATTGTGCGCACGTTCGTGGCAGAAAAAAAAAAGTTGATTCATGTCTGGATAATTAATCTAGAAATTAAAATATTATTTTATAATTCAAAAAAAAAATTTGTGAATGAATTATCAATGATTATTAATAATTAAAAACCATTATTTATTTTTCATTCTCTGAAAACTTGTTTGCAGAATGAGAAAACTAAAACTGAATATTTTAATATCTTTTTTGAATAGTGCAGAACATATAATTTTTATTCACAAGCAAAACTAAATGCATAATTCCGTAAGGTAGCTACCATATATGAATATCTCGTTCTATTAAACCGCATTTTCCTGTTCATGTTGAAAATATCAAATTATACAACAGTACGTCAGTGTTGTTATAAATGTTCCAATATAGTAATTTGTAAATAGACTAGCTTACTTAGTTGTAATAGTACTTAGCCTCGGATATTGGCGGAAATACAATTCCATAAAATTGTCTCTTTCAAATAATTTGGTAAGAGTCTAAACGAAATTGATAACATATAATGGAATTTTTCAACGTAAGGTTTATATATATCCATGTAATTTATTTCCCATATTCTTGTATCTATATCGATATTGTATAAAACAAAAAATGTCTGGTTTTTTTCTTCTTTTTCTGCGCCTAGTAATACTTCTAGAAAGGCTGTATTTTTTTATTATTAATTGGTTATAAACTTCAAACTCATCATCATATGGTGTTAAGCTGATTGGACGAGTGAATATAAATAAATAAACTCATTTGGTAAGCTTGGATGTCATCTATACGTACACGAACCTCATCTAGTAATTAGTACTCACTCCCCTCTCTAATATAAGAGGTAGTCAAACTTTTTACACACATACTAATAAAATATATTGGAATCATTTATTATGGATAGATTTAATAAAATTTTTCATTTTTACCCTCACTCATTAATTTATACACACACACACACTTTCTCTCCCTCCTTTTATTATTTAATATAATAACAAGAGAATCAGTTTCGGTACTCATCAGAAAGATAGGTAGAGGGCGCTCCTCCAATATGGACCGTCTAGATCCAATATAAACGGTTCAGATTTAATTTTTTTAAGTTTGTGATTTTAATAAAATAATTATTTTTATGGTTACAAAATCTAAAATGAAGATAACCTCTTAACTATCATTTTGTCAAAAAACATATTATTCATTTAAAAATCACAAATTTAAAATTATTAAATCTGGACCGTTGAGATTCTAATCTGAACGATCCAAAGCAGATGAGCACCCTCTACCTATCTTTTCGACGAGCACCGAAACTGGTTTTTGGACGAAAAGATTTTTCATGTTACCTCTTATATTATAGACCGGAGGGAGTATCAAACATGCATATGTAAAGGTTAATTATACTAATTAAACAAGGGACTAAGTTAAATTAATATGCTAAATGTTTCCCTAAATGTTTTCATCGGTTGACCGTTGACTGTATTAGATAAACCAAAAAAAAGAAAGAAAGAAACAAAGAAAAAATTTGGATTGCAAAGTGTATGCCCTTGTTTAGCTCCTTTATTACGGTCAAAGTTCAAACCCATTTGAGAATAGTTGTCGCTGTCAGCTTCCAAACAAGAGAAGAAAAGTATTTTTACATAAAAGCCAGGACCAGAAGAAAAGAAGGAAAGGTTCCAACTTCAAGAGTGAGTGAATGCTGATTTTTGGGAGTATTAGATGGCGTACTTTAAATTAAACAATAGAACGAGTCCAAACAAATCCTTTTCTCGTCATGATGAATAATATCCACACACTATAAGAGAAGGTTCTGCCATTTGTTGAAACTATTACCTCAGGACTTTAATATCTTCTTCCTCTTCTTCATAAAAAGAAGGGAGAGTATTAAAGCAAAACACAGAGAGAGAGGCATATGGATCGTATAATGGAGGAAGAATTGAGAAGCATTGATGAGGAGCTTGAACTTCCAGGGTTTCGATTCCATCCTACAGATGAAGAACTGGTGAGATTCTACCTGAGAAGGAAGCTTGAGAAGAAACCCATCAGCATTGAACTCATAAAGCAGATTGATATCTACAAATACGACCCTTGGGATCTTCCTAGTATGTTATTTATTTCTCTTCATTTCATATATAGCTTTTGATACAATCCATATACATAAGAGATGACCTAATAGTGAGGTTGATCGTTTGTATATGTGTATATGAAAATGCAGGGGGTAGTTGTACGGGGGGAGAGAAGGAGTGGTACTTCTATTGCAGAAGGGGAAGGAAGTACAAGAACAGCATAAGGCCGAACAGGGTGACAGGATCAGGGTTCTGGAAGGCAACAGGAATAGACAAGCCAGTGTATTCTGTTGCAGGAGAATGCATTATTGGCCTCAAGAAAACACTTGTGTACTATCGTGGCAGTGCTGGTAAAGGCACCAAAACTGAGTGGATGATGCATGAGTTTCGCCTTCCCTCCAACAATGATCACCCTTCTCATAATAATAATCCCCAAGAAGCTGTAAGACACCTACTTCAAGCTTCTTTTAATTAACCCAGGTTTTCAAGAGTGTCTTTAATTTAATTTTATCGACTTACTTTTTCAAATTTAATTCGAGGTACATTATTGGCGTATCGTGATTCGCATTTGGATAGAGTTTTATAAAAACGTCAGTTTAATAGTTGGATTTTTAAAGAAAATGTCGTTTTTTCCTAATTAATGCTAAACCAAACATATAATTTCTTGATTTCAACTGACTTTTAAGCTCAAAAAGACAGTTTTGGAATCCAAACAAAAGCGCTCCCACAGCAAACATTCATGTGTTTTTTTTTTTTTTTTTTGGGGGGGGGGGGGGGGTCAACTTCTTTCTGACGATTAAAGTAATGGGGTTTACCATCTTCATTGTTTTCTGTCTGGACTTATACCTCTGTACTTTTTTCTGACTCGGTTTACCATCTTCATTGTTTTCTGTCTGGACTTATACCTCTTTTCTTAGTCTCAGATACCTCAAGTCAACAATATTCATTTTTCTTTCCTGTTTTTTCCTTTCTTTCCTAGTTTTTGGTGTCAGGTCAAAGGGCATTGATAACATCTTAGATTCTTGAGATATATAGGTATATATTAAGGTGCCTATAAATTAAAATAGCTTAAACCAATATCGTAGGACTTTCTTTAAATTACTAGTCTATAGTGGATGTGAGGCTCTTATATATTCTAATGCAAGTGAAGATGCATACTCACGAGACTTTGTGTTTGTGTTCCAGGAAATTTGGACGCTGTGTAGAATTTTCAAGAGAAACGTTACACAAAGAAAAGTGATACCAGATTGGACACAATTAGCTTCAAAGCGTCGTTGCACTGATAAGTTAAGCAGATCATCAATGTGCAATAATAATAACAACAGTACAGTGGATTCTTGTAATAGTACTATTACTTATGATCAAGAAGCATATATCAGCTTTGGAGGCAGCCCCCGAGAGCAGAAGCCTCAGCTTGTTCATAACTACGCTACCAGCAATAATCATCGTTATAATGATCAAAGGAATCATCATCTCAGCACTTCAGCGGTTGCACAACATCATCAGCCCCATCAATTATTAACTGCGTCTTCGTCTTCACCATCGTCAGCTTTGAGCTTTTGGGCTAATCAGCAGGCTTCCAATAATGACCTGTTTGAGTTTGAGAACTCATGGGATGAGCTTGAATCACTTGTGCAGTTTTGCTCTTCATGATTAGTTCTTCCTATTATATATGCCCTACGGCTTTGCTCGTCTGGGTGATTTTGAGGATGCATTGTTGTCTATTATTTAATCTCTCGCGTCCACTTTCATTTAGAACATTATTAACCTCTTTTATAAGATTCTAGTTGGTACGTAGTTTAAAATTAGTTGAATACCACGCCATTGCATTCTTATATTTAGACAGTGTTAAATATAGTTGAGAGGGTGGAATTGTCTTAGAGATATACTATTATATATCATAATTGATCCTTAATATAAGATCTAATTTGTACTGCAAACTAGATCTTATAATAAGGATACAAGGCAATTGTAATTTAAGCACACTTATTGACTTGATATAAACTTATTGCTTTGGTATTTCTCATTATCTCTTAGCTTCTACAATAATCGAGCAAAGTTCAGTACGTTTTTCAATTTTCACTTTGCCTAGAGAGGACTCTTAATCATACAATTTTGTATTCGGCTGCAAGTACAGAAAAACAAAGTTTGTAAAGAAAATAAGGTTAAGGGTCAAAAATACTCATGTGATCTTCCAAAAGTTCTTCTAGCACAAAATCTTTTTATACCGAAAGTAACTCTGAACTTTTAAATTTGATCAAAAATCACATTTACAATTAAGTTATGATAAAAAATACATATGTGATTTTGTAAAAAGTTTCGTCCAACACCAAGCACTTCCTTTTAGAATATAACTGTAAATGTGACTTTTAATGCAATTTCAAAGTTCATAGTTAATTTTGGTCCCAAAAGTGATGCTGATAAACTTTTGACAAAATCAAATGTATATTTTTTTTAACCTTAACCCAAGAAAATAAATAAAAAATCAATTCGTGGTAGTTGATTTTACAATGTTCAGTTTCTTCACCAATTATAATGGTGAAATTTTTCCGGTAAAAATGGTTTTAACAATTTAAGTACTAGTTGAGTTTGTGCCAATACACAAAATCTTTTTAAGTGAGTTGTCTTAATTGAACTTGATCAACAATATTACTGAATTAGATAGTAACATAAAAAAAAAAAATGCACTTTTTGGGTACAAACTTTTCTGTGTGAGTTTGTTTGTGGATTCTTAAAATTTCCGTGGGCAAACTTTTGCAATTGAATTGTTTCTTTTATTGAATTGAGATTGATTTTATGATTGTCACATTTTTTTTATTGTGTCTTATTTTTATAATTTGAAACAAATCTATATTGCCTCGTATTCTTAACATAGGAACTTAGTTAACTAAGTTTTATATTAAGGAGTTTATATATTGTTGTTGTTATTATTATATTTATCTTTAAATATTTGAGTGATCAAGATAATAGTCCTTTATTGGTATAAATAGATTTCATATATCTTTTGTCAACGCGCTGTTCTTGGTTATGCAAACGAATTTTTTAATTTTCTAAAAAAGGAATTTATTCAAAAATTGAAGTGAGACCATTTAATATTTCCCCCCCCCCCCAAAAAAAATGTTAATAATGGTTTGTGGAATATTATTGTCAAACTCACGAGTTGACTCTTCGATTTTATCGTTTTTACAATTCTATCTAACAAAAACATGTCACGAATCACTTAAATTTGTACTGGCTGTAAATTCGGTAAAAATTCACAAATTTACATGCCGAATTTACCGTTTTTACGTTTCTACCTTATAGAAAATCGTGTTAACTTGCTATAAATCTCATGTTTATTATTTTTATTTGACCATGTTCAATGCATTTCTATATAAATTTCATAGAAAATTTTTTATTGAGTTAGATAAAGTATGAATGTTGATATATTTAATATTAACTATTTATATTTAAAATATATTCAAGTCAAATAATTAATATTATTTTTTATATTTCTTATCTAATTATATATAGGAAACACGTATTTATTAATAAAGGTAAACTCTTACGAGTTTACGATTCGATTTTACATTCTTTTTAAGAATTTACTTAATTCGCGAGTTTGACAACGTTGTTGTGAAAGTTTTTAGGGATTAATTAATAATTTGGTGAATGGCCAATGACTTTCCAGTTTCCATTCTCCCCAATGTGATGTTATTGCGAAAATTCTGGAAAGAATATACAAAATCATAATCTTCTGACATTCTCGTATTTGTTTTGACTTACAAGATTTGAAACACACACGTTACACATGGGAGTGTTTGATACATTTCAACTAAGGCTGCTTTTATGATTACGGAACTTTGATTTCTTTTTTGTTTTTTCCACTTGTCAGGGAGAGAACTTTGATTTCAGAGTCTTACAATATTAGGTTTTTGAACCAAGCTAACCAAGTACTAATAAAAGTTATTTTTAAAAGACCTACCGAAGAAGAAAATGAAGAGGTAGCATCCCACAAAAAAGGTGGCATTTTCTGGCTGTTAAAATATGTGATTAGCAGTGGTTTTAATTGCTATAAATAGGTTTCTATTGATTCCCCCTCCTTCACTAAAAACACCGTGGCAAATATTTTCAAATAGTTAATACATACTGCTAGTATATTTGTAAACGACGTCACTAATCCAATAACGTCAAGATTCAACCGTCAGAAAGTAAGTTGTGTGGCCCAATTTTTTGATTGAATTGATAATTAGTGGTGGTTTAAAACCGCTAGTAAAAGCCTGGGAAGTAAAAATTTGATTTTTTAAATATTAATAGCGCTTATGTAACCACTAGTAAACCGCCATTAACATGAATATTACATTCGAATTCATATTTTGATTAAGAAAATAATTAGTGGCGGTTGACCCAAACAGAAGCTAATTTTTTTTAATATTAGTGGCTGTTCGTAAACCGCTACTTATTCTCACAAAATTAAAAGATATAGAAAAAACTCGGAGATTTTTTTTGTCAAAATTAAAGGAGCTTTATTTAATATATTTCAAAAATATTTAGAAAATGTTGATTAAATTATTTATAAAATGTTTTTTATATTTTCATATTTAAGGTAAGAGGTTGTTGATATATTATTTTTCAAATAGAAAATATTGTTAATATTATTTATAATAAATCATTTTGATAAAATCATTATTAATGTAGTAAAATGCTTATGAGTAAAGGTTGAATACTAAACCTGAAAAAGAAAAATAATTATATTGTGAAAAAAAATTAAGATGAATATAAGAGAAGACTATATAAAAATAAGGTAAAAAACTTGTACAGAAAGAACACAATATGAGAGAAAAGAGAAGATTTTCGAAGAAGAGCAGAGAAAGTGAGTGATGATGTAATAGGATGAATTGTGAGGGAAGAATGAATTTGTAAGGGAGGAGATGTGTATTTAAAGATGAGGGAGGCGGAAATCAATAACGGTTTGCCTAGCGGTTGGTAATTATAACTAATTCCTATTTCGTCGGATTATTAGCGGTTTCAGAACCGCTACTAATGTTTCAATGTGAAAAAATGTGGCTTACAAGGAAATATATGAATATTTATTGATACACCTCTACTATAAATGTTGTAGAATGAAAAAAAGTGTGGCTTCAATCACTCTCCTGCCTGTAAAAAAAATATACAAATATATCAATTTTAATAATCATAATGTTGAAATTTGTATACTTCAGTTTTAGTGAAAAGACTCACCTAAATAGTGGTAGATGTCCATCTTCTTCATAAAAAAATAATAATATTTTTTATTTATATATAAAGAAAAATCATTATTAAATTTAACAACAAAAATTCATTATTTCATACAATCTCTCCAAACTTAACACAAAATGACTTCAACTTAGTCGTATGATGAGTTTTCTATTTGGAATAGTTGACGATACCTTTCTCTTACTTTCTCTATTAACGTAAGACAAAATTGAAAACAATTATTCAAAAAAATATTCTTTTAATGACTTAAATATTAATAAAATTATATTATCCATTATATAAGTTTTTCAGGTGACCTCCTATATCATACGTATCTTTCCCACTGATCCGTGAGACTCCACCAAGGACCATTTTGATTATGTCCTCAATCAGCATGGTCCCATCCCCATTCCGATCATGATACAGAGTTAACCTCCGGTTCTTTCAACGTCACCCATCTTTGATTAGGACCAATTTTTATGCGTATCCCTCACATCAAACTTTTTCTGCAAAATAAAAATATTATTCCTTTAATGATAAACAAACTTCTATCTTTGTTTAAAGTAAATTTAAACAACCTTCACAATTTCATTCTACGATAATTCCTTCCTCTCACTCCCCATCTTCTTCCAGTCAATTGTGTCAATTGGGAACCACATGAAATTTCTGCCAAAACTTTTCAGAAACCTGGTGTACAGTTGATCCCCTTGCCTTTAGGCTGTGTTTGGTCAGCAAGTTCCAACCAACCTTCACCCTATACCCACTTTGCTGATTCTACACATCTTGAATCGATAGCCTTCTTTGGCTTGTGCTGCCCTACGAGTATGTATGAATTTCCTTACCCTAAACCTGTACTTCAAATCCTGTGAATCTACCGGACGATCATTTAGGGTGCCCAGCATCAATATCTTCATCTTCGTCCAGAAAATCCTCTATCTCATTTATCAACGGCATTTTGGGCGTGTCTGGAGTGTTCTCGTTCATGAATGCATGGAGTACGTTGTCTAGAATCTCCTTCTCCTCCTCTGTATGGTGATGCTCTTCCTTTATCTGGCGACTCCTGTTCTACTCAATCTCTTGCCTTCGGCGCCGTTCCTCTTCTTCAATTTCCTCTTGACTCATTGCCCTCTTGTCTTTCTTGCGTTGACTCATTGCTTGTGACTGACAAAAACAAATATTTGACTAGAAAGATAGACAAGGTTAGAGGGATGATGGAAGGCACAAAGGACAAAACAAAAATAAGCCCCATGTCTTTATCTGAAACCTCGTACGCGTCACTTTAAAACCCTAGAGGACAAAACAAAAATAAGCCCCGTGTCTTTATTTGAAACCTCATAAGC
Source organism: Mimosa bimucronata (assembly GCA_037074515.1). Classification (NCBI taxonomy): domain Eukaryota; kingdom Viridiplantae; phylum Streptophyta; class Magnoliopsida; order Fabales; family Fabaceae; genus Mimosa; species Mimosa bimucronata. The sequence goes on from CM073442.1 coordinate 45,283,310, forward strand.
ATCACGTTAAAACCCTAAAATAACGGACATAAAAACCCTTTTCTGCAATAGTGCAAACTTTTTGTTGGGACTTCAACAGAACGAATAACAAGGTGGACACACAGTCCATAAGGGTAACTAACCAAGTACATCTCAATGCTATGAACACAAGCGTTGACACACAGTCCACGAGAGTAAGTAACCATGTAAGCGCAGCACAAGAGGGTCTAGCGGTGCACAATTGAAGAATCATTCATCATCGTCTACATCAATTTTTGAGAGGAACATCGAAGCTGAACGGGGAGAGAGGGATATTTAATTGGGGGTCTTTCTTTCTTATTTTCCTTATGGTTTGGGATTCTAAACTCTTACTTGTTGAGATGATTTTGACGGAACCCATGTGTGGCTAGTTTTCTTTTATAATCTAGAGTACTATGAACTTATTTGTGACTTAGAGATTTTTCCTACTTCTTAGTTATGTTTAATTTTAATTTAGTTTATTTAATCTTGCTTTTAATTATTATTGTTTAATGATTGGCCAGCATTAAACATGTTTTGGGAATTTAGAATTGAACTCGACGGAGGGAATTTTAAATAGACCATGGGATTAAATAATGTGGAATTAGATTTTAATCTAAGGAATTAGATTTAATTTAATTTGTGTCTAGGATAGACATATATCTAGAAGCTTCGCATAATCAAATTAGATTGTTACCAATATAAATTGTACCTAGTTAATTTTTGTAAGACATTACATAATTAATTTAGGTAAGGATATAAATGGACCGAAAGGTGTAACATCCCAAAAATTTAATTAAGGATTATTGGTAGATTAAAAATTGATTTTGGGACTAATTAAGGAGTCTAGAGAGTTTTATAAGTAAATTCATGCAAATTTAATTATTTTAGAGATTTTTAAAGGCCTAGTTTCTCTCTTAATTTGAGGAAATTAGAGTTGGAGGATTATTTTTGGACCCAAGAGAGATTAAAATGAGAGGAAAATTTTAGTTGATATTTAAAATAAATTTTAGAAAGTGAAATGGAAACTTTATCTTAAGAGAAAATATCTTATTTTAAAAATAAAAAGGCCAACTAGTAAGTTACCTATTCTATTTAATTATATTATCATTATTCCTCCCTAATTTCTTTCCTTCTCTCCCTCTCCCGTGACCCGATTCCCTTCTTCCTCTTCCTCTCCATCGCACCCCTTCCTCCTCTCTTTTCTTTGTCGATTCGGCCGGCCAGCAAGGGGGAGGCGACGCTGTCGTCGTCGACGGCGATGCTAGCGGGGGATGTGGTGACTCCCCAATTTTAGAGTGATTTGAGAAGCATTTTGATATACTTGGGGAGTCATTATCACTAAATTAAATGGGATTTACTTGATATTTTGGCAAGAGTTTAATTGGGTGCATTATTTGTGGGATTTTATTGTAAATAAATAAATATTGCAGTTTTAAATGGAAATAGAAATTGTTATAAACATGGGTGATAAAAACAAGCTGCAGAAAAAGAAAAAAAAAGAAAACATTTGGTTTTAGTTTAGGCTTTATACTGTTATTTGGTTTTATTAGTTTTTCCTTCTAATTGCATTTGGCAGCAACGTGGCATTTTAAGCTGCAGCAATTTGGAATCATGAGACCAAAGGAAGTAAATAAAAGAAAAAAAAAAACAAAAGAGTCTTATATTATTTTATTTTAAATTTCTTTTCTTTATTATTATTAATATTAATATTAGTTACAATTACCTTTACTTCTACACAGCACCATACGGCACTGGGAAAAGAGGGAGAGACGGCACCGTTTTATGAATTTTGGGGGGAAGACCTAAGGGACAGACTCATTGGGGAAGGAGCCGCCACTTCACCATCCACCATTCTCGAAGATCATCACCTTCGAATCAGCCACCATCGAACATCCTCCATCATCATTCGCACTCCTTCTTCTTCTGGATTGTATCAGACTCAAGGGAGACAGAAGCGAGTATTGCTCATCATCCTATTCAACTTCTTCTTCTTTTCCACGTGAAGCCACGAGTTCAAAGGATCCGAGGAAGCCTCTTCCTTGTTTGGTTCAGCGATTCACTTCTTGTGGTTTCTTTGTTTTTATTCATTTTCTTTATGAATTTTGATTCTGAAATTGCTACTGCAATGGGATTGATTTTAATCATGTGTAGCTAATTTCCTTTGGACCTAGAGTAGTTATGAACTGATTTAATGATTGGAGCACGTTTTGAACCTATTATTTGGGCTTAATTTTAGTTTTGTTTACTTAATCTTGTGACATTTATCTACTTAGCGCTTGATCACCACTTTGTATGAATTAGGGGAATTTATATTATTCTTGGAAGAGGGATATTAATTGGACCTAAGATTAAATAATGTGGGATTGGAATTTATTCTAATTTGCCAATAGGATAAGAATATACCTATTGAACCCATATAATCACATTAGAGCGAAATTGATTTTTTTAGCCTCTTAAATAGCTTTGTTAGGAATAACAAGTGTGTCTTGGGAGAGGGGTGTAAAAGATTGGGGGATCTTTATATCCATTAATACTCTAGATTAACATGCTAATGTTAAAAACAATTAATTTGTTAATTACATGCTCTATGAATTAAAAAGGGATAAACCACTCTAGGTCATTTTGTCAATTGAAAATCTTATAAACATTAAATTAGATTTCGTATTTAGCTTTTCTTAGAATTTCTCTTTGATCACACATACTTTTGATTTGCTCAACTTAATTGAAAATAGGGATTTTAATGCCTAACTACCAATTGGATTGATCGTTCGTAGGAACGATAACTATTTCATACTCTATTACTTGATGACCCGTGCACTTGCGGGAACGTAGGTTCAATTTTGTGCCTATCAAGATGTTGCCGGGGCTCTCTCCGTCTCCACCCATTCCCTTTTTGCCCATGTATGTGCGTGCAGTTTTGAGAGAGAGACATAAAGCGTCGATGGTGATGGTTGGCCGGCGGTTTGGAGGCTTTTTCTGACGACTTTAAAGGACAAAGAGAACCTAGTTTGGGTAACCTTCCTTCTTCCTTTTCCCTCCTTGTCTTTAATGTTTAAAAGGTGTAGAGTTAGGGTTTATTGTCGAATTTCTGGCTTGATTGGAGGAATTACTTGATTCTACATGTTTATGTAGACTATTTGATGATGATGATATGGTTAGTTTGGTTGGATCTAATCCTAAGTGAGATTTTGCTTGCTTAAAGTGGGGTAAAGATAGGTTTTAAACAAGAATTCCTTTTAATTTGGGCTTTTGAGCTTGATTTTTGGTTATTGGAGGGATATTTGGGTTCAACAATAATGTTGGTTAAATTCATTGGGTTAGATTATTATTGGATGAAATTTTGGAGTGTTTTAGGAAAGATAGCTAGATTGTTGGGATAAGTTGTGATAAGTATGGAATAATGAGTTAGAGGAATTTTATTAGGAAATTGGATTATGTTTGAGTTAGGTTAATGAAGAACTTTGTTCTAGAAGGATTTTAGAAGAGCTTGGGTTGTTACAGGAAGTTGTAAGGCAAGAGAAAATGGGGTTTGTGCTTCTTTGGGGTTTATCTTAATTATAACTTAATTTAGTGATTAATATGATGATTAAGGCTAATAATTAATCGTAGAATGATGGAATGGGGAAAGAACTAGAGTAGAAATGGATTTGAGTGGTTTAGGTTGATATATGGTCTAATTATGATGAATCGGTTTAAGGTCTTCACTAGGTTTGTTGATGCTTGATGATATTTAATTCTGATGTTGAACGATCTAGTTGGTGGAGAGACATATTAATGTGGATTTGGATGTTTAAAGTTTAAGAATATTTAAAATAACTTGGGAGATTGAGTGAATGATGATTATGGGGTAAGGTAATGATTGTTTTGAGATTTACTGAGGTAATTAGTTGAATTCTAAGGTGTTAGATTGTTGAGAAGTTGGTAATTGTAATGATAATTGGTTTAGGGACGATTTTTGGATGATTAAAGTGTTGAATGAGTTAAGATTTTGGATGAGCTTTGGTTATTATAAGTCATTTGAGAATAATAGATGGTTCCATTGAGATTGCTTATATTAAAAGATGGTTTAGTTCGGTTGTATTCGGAATTGATTATGATTTGGAAGTTGTTTGTGATTTCATGAGAAAGAGGAACATCGAAATTGGCATGAAGAATGTTTAATGATTGTTTTATAGGTTCTATTGGATATGATGAGTTGAAAGAGTCACGGTTGATAAATTGAGGTAAATTTTGGTTAAGTGGCTATGATTAAAGTGAATGGGGTCCTTGATTCAAGATGAGATTGATAAGGTAAATGTTTTTGTAGGCTTGGTATGAGTTTAATTTCACTTAACTAAGACAAATGAATATAATTGGATTTCTTAGTGCAATTGGGACATCTTTTTGACTAAGTCACAAAGTGTAAGATTAATGTCCTAGAAATGTGTCTTGATTGTATGTATGTATGTTTATGGTGATTGTAGACGCTGATGGTTCGAGCTGAGCTCGGGGACTCTACCTTTCTGGTATTTCCTTTTGTTTTTGGCTATTTCAGGTAACCACTCTCACCTGACTACGTGGATGTGTGTGATGTTAGTTGGGATTTTCCCAAATCCCTTCTATATGTACATATATACCTGTTTAGCATGAAATGGACGTCAGAAGATACTTTCATATAAAATAGTCTACTGGGTACATTTAAAATGTTAGCTATTTTAGTACAATGAGTTGTGTTATATTATATGTAGTATTTATAAATTGTGGTCATTTGAAGTGTTGAATATTGTGATTGATGTATTGAGAAACAATTGGTTAATTGTTGATGTTGTAAGTATTTGTATGACACCGATATGTACCATCACGTGATGTAACCCTCGACTGATCAATCGAGCGGTTATTTGTACCGGTCATTCTGATTATAGATAGAGACCGCCTCCTTGATTATAGACAAGGAGATTCCCGTTCTGATTATAGACAAGGGGAAGTCCCTTTCTGATTATAGACTGACGGGAGGATGACATCCTGATTATAGACAGGGGCACAGTGTCATATCATGTTTGCTTTTGTAATACAATTGGGGAAATTGTTATTTCTATGGTGACATGATTTATGGTGCAGAATGACATCCTTGTGATAGTACAGTTGTTTATATATAGACATACTCTGTTGTAAGTTCATATTTTTGAAATATGGTACTCTTTAGGCGCTCTACTAACCCACTCACACTCTTGTATTGAGTTGAGTTGGGTTACTGAGACATAATTGTCTCACCTATGGTATTAAGAACCGGACCGGCCGGTTCAACCGGTTCCGGTCCGAGCCATCCTTAGAACCGGGGGAGCGAGTGACCCAGGGAGAAGCCGGGTCAACTCGCCCAAATGGGCGAGTCAGCCGGGTTATTTTTTTCCAAAATTTCTGTCCCAAAACGACGCCGTTTTGGGACAATATTAAAAAAATCATATCAAACATGCTTCAGAAATCAGAAACAGAGCCCAAAACCCCCCAAAGCGTGAGCCAGAGCCCAGAACCCCCCAAGCGCGAGCCGAAACCCTAAGTTCGCCCTTCTTCTTCCCTTCCCTTCGTCAAATCTCCGACGGTGGACGGAGAGACGAGCTTCGACAAACGGCGTTCCAGTCACCTTCGTCCAGTCGAGCTTCGTGTTCTGCCGAGACGAGCTTCGTATTCTTGCAATCTTCAGGTAAATAGCTTTGTTCTTCATTTGGGATAATTTCATTTCTTGATCAATTTCTTCTTCTTTGGCCTTTAATTGCAAGCTGTAGCCTCTAATTATTCCCTTGTGTTATTTGTGAAAGACTTTGGCCCTGTTCTCTGTTCTGTACCTTTGACTCTTATTTGGAGAAATTGTTTACCTGATGTGAAGTTATTCCCTTGTGTTATTTGTGTTTATATTGCATAATTGTTTACCTGATGAAGTTATTCCCTTTGACTCTTATTTTCTATCAGTTTCGTTGTTTCTGCCGCATGTAACACCTGGATTTTTACTACTATATTATAGCCTTTTAATTGAATTATAACCACTTTCTAATGTCAAAAGCCCAAAAATACGTAAAAATTTAAACTTTTCTTTTAAAACATTAGACCAACCCTCTATTGGTTGGAATGGGCTTTTCAGACAAATTGAAATAACTTAAAACTCTTTATAAAATAAAGTGGTTACTAAAACAATTAAAAGTACGCTAACCCTCTCGGGGTAACTATTCTTAATGCATAATACTTAAGAAAATTTAAATCTCTTAATAAATTTATACAATTCTAATGTTTATACTTTCTACTGATAATTTAATTTTACATCATATACAATAATCTTACTTTTCAAATTATAAAACTTAATTTTTTCATCTAGTCTTCTTCTAGCATTCCTGCCTCATCTTAATCATCTCACTATCTCCCAACTAGATTCTTTCAAACCTGCGTTACTGAAAAATGTTTGGGGATGGGGGTGAGATTGGTAATCCCAATAGCAGTTTCTTTCATTAACTTATATTATCATGCTGGCATTGACATGTATTAATTTCATAAATCTGAACAAATAAAACAATTATACATACTTCCTGCGCTCAATCTCTACCAGCCACTATTAACAATATATTCGTTAATTAGTGGAGGCCTCACCTGCAGGATTTCTCGTTATAACATTTAAAGTTATAACTAACTGATCTGGCAAAGGGGGAGCGACCCACCTAAGCCTGGAGTACTCCATAAATAACTATGCAGGAATTAACAAGGCTTATCACCTTCATGCATAATGTAAATTTGAAACAGACATTACAAAATAATACATGCAATTATTTTACTGTAATGAAATAAACTGCTACCTGTATCCTGAGCTTACTCTTCACTGTATTTCTTTCCTGCTATGTATTCTTGAAATTTCATCTCACTATTTTGTCCTATAAATATTTATAGTATAAAATAATATATTAATATCTAAACTTGGGTATAAAAATCGAACGTCTCTCACGTTCCTATAACACTACCCCTTTATATTTCTAATTCTATTAAATCTAAATTTCTAGCTAGATGATTCATCCTACCATTACCAACTTCATTGAGCAATTATAAACTTGCAACATCATAAAGTCAAGTAACACAACTTTTAATTCAATTAAAAATTATATAAAATTTTAAACTATATGTAATATAATTTCTAATCTAAGTCACTAGTCTTTTCTCCCATTTAAGATTCATTTACTAATAAAAAGGTAGCTTACATAACCCAATTACCAGCAACCCACCAACGAGAATTAATTCATACTTCCCATTCAATTCAATTAACTTAATACCTACTAAATTAATACCATCATAGCAAGAAACCATTTTGTCATAGCAAAGCAAAAAGAGGATCAAAGTTTCCAAAAAATATTACAAAACACCATGAGATACCTAACCCTATAAGACATTTCAGATTTGTCAACTTAATTTCCATATTTCTCTAATTAAGTCATTAGTCCTCATGTCATATATGAGCCATAAACAAATTATAATTTCTTTATAAATTTCTTCATGAAGCATAATAGTTACAATTCAACTAAAACTTTGTCCTAATCTTTGGGAATTCTTAATCAATGAATTACCCTTCAACTTAACCTGCCAATCTTTAGCTTAACTCTACCAACCATAAACACTTAACAATGTTGACTTGGAACTTCAATCAACAAATCACCAATCAACTTCTTTCTATCTAATTAATCCTATCTTAATTCCAAATCCAACCTCAACACTAATTTAATCCAATAAATACCCTTTTCAAACCAACAATTTCAGCACTTTATTTCCAAAATATATTTCAAACCGGAATCCCATAAATCCCAGAATAGCTAATTCACTTCTCATTCCATTAAACTTAATTTCCTATTGAACCAATATCATCATTTCTCTTGCACTGCCCCTCAATCCAGCAGTCAATAACCCATCAAGAATTAGAATTGCAAAGCCCACAACTACCACAGCCATCCACAATCCTTTCCTATTCCTTGTTCAATTAATCATTATTATATTTCTCTTCTTCCTTTACCCATTCCAGTCGACCAAAACATCCAAAAATTCAAGAATTGTGCACTTGACAAACATATATTAGTCAGCTACACATAGACAGATTTCAGTCCATCTCCTAGAGCAAAACAAGAAATCAATAGCCATACTTTTTCCTTCTTGGCCGAGCAGAACAGAAGCAAGAGAAAGGACAAAAATTCACCATTTCAGATTTCATTGATTCAAACATTCTAGACACTTATCATCCAAACAACCAGAGCAATTATTAAAATTCTTGTTTATTATCCTCCCAAGCATTTCGGTAGAGAAAACGAAGGAGAAACAGGGAAGAACATGGGAAGAACAAGAACAACAATATAAACTTTATTTAAGCACAGATTCAGAGCACCCAAACTAGCTCCTAATTCATACAAATATTGCTTCCAAAAATTTCCTGTTTTTTTTCGGCCCCACAGAACTCGCAAGAACAGAGGAAGAAAAATTCAAGAAAAATATCTAAGCTTCAATAATCCCTAAACAAGGAGCTAAACACACTTAAAATCACTCATACACCTTCAATTAGTAGCAGACATGAATTATCAAGCATCATCTATTTTCTTTTCCCTTTTGTCGTCGGCGTCACCGAGCAAGAACAGAGGAGGAAGAAAAGTTGTTCAGAAATTCTTTAATCTTTAATAATCATCATGCAATCTACTTCATAAGCTTAATCTTGCTTCTAATTGTCATTGATCAAGCTCAAAAACAACAGCCACCCGAAATCCCCAAATTTTAGCTTCGGTGAACAGTGCCAGAGGAAGAACTTCTCACAGAAATCGGACAACATTCGACTTCTCTCTCAAAATCAACACTCAAAACAACAAGAACAAGCTTCATGCACCATTCTCCTAAGCTCAGAAACTTAAAAAAACGACCTAAGATTTCGAATCATCCCCCCCCATTTAGCTCGAAATCGCGCCCAAGAAAGAGAAGGAAATGGATGGAAATAACTTACCCGAGATTGCCCTGAGTTCCTTGGTCTCTTTCCGCCGCGTATGGCCGTCGTTCGTCGCCGATCGCCGCCGGTCTGGGCTGAGGATACCGCCGGTTCGCAAGGCAGAGAGAAGAGAAGAAGTGAGTGTGTGATATGTGTATATCGGGCAGAGGGAGTATATAGTTTAAATTTCTTTTTTTTTTTTTTATATTGGGTGTGTGTGTACACGTGGAGAGAGGGAGGCAGATAGGAAGGAAGGAGAGATTAAATCAATGGGACATGTGTGTGGTTGTAATTTAAAGGGGGCTGATATTTATTTTTATCAGGTATTTTACTATCTTGCCCTTCCCTTTATAATTGAAGATATTTTTAACTAGGGGCATATATTGTCTTTTTAATTTCCTATTTTCTATTCTTCTCTTAAATCATAATTTTATTTATCATTATCATTTAGAAATATACCTAAATCTGTTCCCAACATAATTTTTCTAGATATACTTTAACTTCTAAATTTATTTATAAGACTTTTTAATTAATAACCAATACCCCAAGATTCTAAATATTCCCTTATTTAAATTTATTTTCTAACTATTTCCCTTGAGCTAATAAAGAAAATAAACTTAGAAAAATATTAAAAATATATCTGGCCTCATAGATTTATTTATAAGGCTTTTTAATTTATACTTGTCATCCTAAAACTTTAAATAAACCCTTATTATCTCTTTTCTCCAAATTAAGTTTTATCTCCTAATTATTTCTCTTTGTTTCTTAAAGAAAATAAGCCTTAAAATTATTAAAAATACCTAATGTCATAAATTTATTTATTTTAATTCTTTTTAATATTTTAATAATATCCCTAAAACATAATTAATTCCTTATATCCATTTTGTAAATTTTGGGATGTTACACCGCATACATGTAATAGAAATAGCAATTATGCAATGTATACTATAATAGATTCATTGTGAGATTTGGCTCTAATTTGGCTCTGATTGTGAAATAGCAATTAGCTCTGATTTAGCTCTGACTTCTCCTCTGCTTGGATTAAATGTATACCTGATGTGAAGTTGTTGATTATGATAGATTGATTGTGAGATTTGGCTCATAAATGTTGGTTTGGTCTGTGAAAAAAAAACTGTCTCTGGAAATTTTTCATCTTAATTGGTTTAACTTTGAGGATGATTGATGGCCTTTGTTCCTTGTAATTCTTATTGTTATGTTTTATGAAATTGATTCATTGAATTTTAGTGGTTTGAAAGTTGTTTAGAAACATCAATGAATCTTGGAAGTTCAGGAAATGAAAGTGCCACTCCTATTATCAGTGTTGAAGCTCCTACATCAAATTCGGATGCAAAAACTAGTTCTAATCCCTCATTTCATTTAAAAAACGATCCTGCATGGGCACATGTTACCTACAAGAAGGAGGGGACACAAAATGTTTATACGTGCCTTTTTTGTACAAACGTCTACAAAGGAGGTGGGATAAATAGGATGAAGCAGCATCTTGCCGGAGTCGTTGGTAACATTGCTTCTTGTAAGAAGGTTCCTCATGACATTCGTTATAGAATGTTAGTGTCTTTGAAAGAATGTTCAAAGAAAGTTTCTATGGAAGACATAGGAGAGGAGGAAGTTGGACAAGCTAATGATGATTCTCAAGTTTCTGTGTCTAGTGCCAAGAAAAGGAAATCTGGTACTATGGATAATTATATTGCTCCTAGGACAACTCCTGGTTCCCAACCAAGTCTTAAAAGTGTATTTGATAAATACGGGTTGTTTTATTTGAATTAGAATAAGAGTGATCTCTTCTAATTTATTTTCCCAGCAAGAATCGCACTAGGAAGACAAATCAAAAGCCAAATAACAATCTCTCCTTATTTATTCTCTAGCAAGGATCTCACTAGAAAAGTAAAGTAGAAGCCAATACAAAGTGTCCAATAAATTAAACAATAATTTTACTGGATGCTAATACTAGTCTGATAGGACTAGTATATATAGAGAAATTACAATAGAAAGAGTCTTAGAGCTAATAGGAAAATATCACCTAAAGATAGGAACATATCGTATCTTCCTAAAGATACAAATATATCTCTATCCGAATATTCAAATTCAAATTAGAAAATATCCTAACAAACCATCCTAAATAAAATAATAAAATATATCCTAAAATATCTTTATTTGACTAAGTCAAATAATTTGAATAAATCAAATAATTTGAATAAGTCAAATAATGAAATTAAACTAATTTAAATAATTAAATTAAATAACATTAATAAACAAAATAATTAATTCTTGGAACCCTATCACCACTCCCCCCTTGAAAATCGCCTTGTCCTCAAGGCGTGCCATAGATGATAGCTTTCTGCGGTATATCTGGAGGTTTAGGAAGGGCTGATAGGATGATGTTATAAGGACATATTTCATCAACTCCAACTAAGGATCCAAAAGTAGGAGTAGACAAAAAAACTTCAGATATTAGGCGAGAATTATCCAGAAGTTGTATTGTGGCTTTCATCTCCTTATTCCTAAGAGTAGCAGTGAAAGGAGTTTTGGTGGGTATAGACCTTATGCCTCCTACACCCTGAGTTTTGTCAAATATGGATTTGCTTGCGTTGTTGTTTTCCACAGGTATTGTTTTGCAGCAAGGATCCAAATCTGATTTTACTTCCTTCTTCAGCCTAGCAACTCTGGCTGCAATGGTGGCTGGAAGCTCCATTGATGATGTATAATTTTGGTGCAAATCATGAAATAAAATTTCGGCTTTCTCTGGCTCTAATTCTACAACATGGCTGTCTTCTATAGTGGGGTTCATTTTGACATCATCTTTTGCAAATGAAAAAGAAGACATACATTGATGTGCAGGCTGGAACGTTTCTGATGCAGTGGTGATGTCATACGTATTTTTGGTTGGAAAGAACTTGGGTATTTTGGTTCTGCGCTTGCGGATCCTGACTTCTTTTCTAACTCCTAAGCCAATACTTGTAGATTTGCTTTTGATGGTGGGAAGCGTGCTGATTGGTTTGAATTGGGAACTACTAACTTGGATTTTCGAATCAGGTTTAGCAAAAATAATATCAAGACGAGATATAATATAAGAAGCTTGTAATGACTTATAAAAAGTGGTAGAAGTGTATGGAGGGAATGAGGAAGGAGTAGGAAAATGGGCAGCGGAAGAAGTGATTACCATTTTTGGATCAAACGGCTCTGATGCCAAATGATAATTACGGGTTGTTTTATTTGAATTAGAATAAGAGTGATCTCTTCTAATTTATTTTCCCAGCAAGAATCGCACTAGGAAGACAAATCAAAAGCCAAATAACAATCTCTCCTTATTTATTCTCTAGCAAGGATCTCACTAGAAAAGTAAAGTAGAAGCCAATACAAAGTGTCCAATAAATTAAACAATAATTTTACTGGATGCTAATACTAGTCTGATAGGACTAGTATATATAGAGAAATTACAATAGAAAGAGTCTTAGAGCTAATAGGAAAATATCACCTAAAGATAGGAACATATCGTATCTTCCTAAAGATACAAATATATCTCTATCCGAATATTCAAATTCAAATTAGAAAATATCCTAACAAACCATCCTAAATAAAATAATAAAATATATCCTAAAATATCTTTATTTGACTAAGTCAAATAATTTGAATAAATCAAATAATTTGAATAAGTCAAATAATGAAATTAAACTAATTTAAATAATTAAATTAAATAACATTAATAAACAAAATAATTAATTCTTGGAACCCTATCAGTATTAGCATCTAAAGAAGCACAACACAAAGTGAGGATGATGGGAGTTGAATGGGCTATTGTCAATTGTATTCCATTTAATGCATTTGGCTGCCCTTTATTTCAAAGATATGTGGATGGAATAGCCTCTATTGGGCCTGGGTGTAAAGCCCCTACTCCGCATGATTTGAAAACCAATTTGTTGCATGATTGGAAAAAGGAATGCGAATTGCTTGTTAATGATCATCGAGCTAAATGGAAAGTTAATGGTTGTACACTCATGGCTGATGGATGGACTGATGTGAGACATCGAACTTTGGTAAACTTCTTAGTGTACTCTACGCATGGTCTTGTGTTTGTTAAGTTTGTTGATGCATCAGATTTAGTCAAAGATTCCAAAAATTTGTTTAGCTTGTTTTGTGAAGTCATTGGGTGGATTGGTCCTGAAAATATTGTTCATGTGGTGACTGATAATGCTGCTAATTATGTAGCTTGCGGAAGGTTGATAAGGGAGAAGTACAAAAGTATTTATTGGTCACCTTGTGCTGCTCATTGTCTAAATCTTGTTTTAAAAGACATTTCAAACTTGTCTCATGTGTCTGAACTTGCAAAAAGGGCATCAAAGATAACAGTATTTGTATACAATCACATTGTATTCTTGTCATGGCTAAGGAAAAGGCCAGGTTGGGTTGAAATTGTGCGTCCTGGTGCAACAAGGTTCGCAACTACTTTCATAACATTGCATAGTATATACAAGCACAAGCATGACTTGCAAGTCCTTGTGGTTGATAAGCATTTTGTGATCATAGATTATCAAAGACAGATGCAGGAAAAATGTTTAGTCTAATCATATTAGACAACCGCTTTTGGAACGAGTGCTACAAAATTGTGAAGATTGCCACTCCTCTTGTGAAATTGTTGAGAATTGTTGACTCAGATGAAAAGCCTGCGTTGCCATATGTTTATGAAGGCATGCATAGGGCAAAACAAGCAGTTAAGGAGATGTTCAAGAGGAATAAAGAGCAATATAAGTGTTACACAAAGATCATTCAAGACCAGTGGGATAGGCATTTGAAAACCGATCTTCATGCAGCTGCTTATTTATTGAACCCTGCATATATGTATGATCCAAACTCTTTTGTCAAGGGAAAGCTAACCAATGCTTTGGTTGATGTGATGGAGTCAATTTGTGAATCAAGATCTCAATTCTTCACGATAGTTGACCAGTTGAGTGCATATCGTGAAGGAAAAGATTCTTTCAGTAAATCCACATGTAAAGAAGCATCTAAAAAACTAGGCCCTTGTAAGTATTCAAATTTTATTAGCATATTTATTATCAATTTATCATTCCGTTTAATATTAGATAATTAATATATTCTAATTTTGTAGATCGATGGTGGGCTTACTATGGCAATTCAGTTCCACAATTGCAACGTATTGTAACACATATTCTCAGTTAAACTTCTTCTTCTGGTTGTGAGAGAAATTGGAGCTTATTTGAGCGCATCCATTCAAAAAGAAGAAATAGATTAAAGCATGACACGTTGAATGATTTGGTTTACACATACTATAACTTGCGACTAAAGAATAAGTATCCTTATAAAATATGATTGCTTTTTTACTTTTATTTTGTATGGATTTCATTTAATTGAAGTTTTATTTGTCATAAAGGGTTGTATTGAAGAAGGCGAACATGATTCCTGATCCTGTTGACTTTGAGAGCATTGATGATTTGGACTTTTGGATAGATGAAGAAGATCCTGTTCCTGAGTTTAATGATGAAGATATCACAAATCTTGAAGCTGCTGTGAGTGATTCCAATATGAATTTAACAAGTCATGGTATGGATAATAAAAGTTTTTGTTTTAGTTTTATATATTCTTGTTAATTGATTATCCAAAAACATAATTTTCTTTGCATATTGTTATATATATAGGTGATGAAGATTTGGATATTGTTGAACCACCTCTTTTGGATGATGCTCCTAATGCTGATGCTTTTATCAGTCAAGATTCTAATGCTGGTGCTGATGAAGATATCAATATAAATGATGATGTTGATGAAATATAGATGAGTATTATTGGTATTGATTGAAGTATTGTAATGAGCTAAGGACTAATATGGACTCTTGATGAAGTATTTTTATATTTTGGAAGTATTGTAAGGAGCTAAGGATTAATATTGACTCTTATGTATTTTTGGATTTTGATTATTTTCACTACTTAGTATTTATCTTGGTATATTTTCATTATTTTGTTGATTACATTTATATATTTTCTTATATTTTATTATTAGTGGTAATTAAATATTATTATTTTATTAAATCCGGATTAACCCGAGTTAACCCCCGGTTGGACCAATTACCCTTGAACCAGTAGGTCGGCCGGTTCGATGTTCGGGTTGGGTTTTTGAACCTTGGTCTCACCCTATTATCGTTGTCATTTTTGCAGGTGATCATGCACTAAATAGGAAGGCGGGGAACCGCATTGATTCTGTCAGACAGAGGTTTATTTTGGATTGTATATTGCCACACATTAGGCTTTCATACGCTTCCATGCATTTATACTTTTGATTACCTATAAACTTTGGATGACTGTATCTATTATCTATTTGGACTATTGCTTGATTATAGTTGGCTGTTGATGATGTTATGGTGTATGTTTGTATCTTGAGTTATGTATTTATAATGCTTAGGGTGATTTCATGGAGTAGTAGAAATTGTCATGTGTGGTGGTATTACTTTGGGTATGGGCTAAGTGATTGTATTCCGGGATTCTAAGCTCGAGCCCCAATCGGTTGCTAATAACTGATCAAACAGGCTTCGTTAAATAACCATGTTAGACAAACTCCTTCTAACATGGTTATGTAGTATGTACTGGTTGTTAAATATATGTATGTATATGTGTAGCTTTTAATAACCATGTTAGGTTGTTCTTTATCTAACATGGTTAACTGTTTATAAATCATGTGTATTTTTATTAACCATGTTAGGGAATTCATTTTCTAACATGGGTAGACGTTTACTATCCATGATAGTGAATATATATTGTTTTAAGGGTTACTTCTAGTATGAATAATACTTTAAATAATTAGATAAATCTTTTTCTAACTATGATAGGGTTGCTTGAATCGTATGTGAAATCATTTTCCTATCATAGTTAGTATCACGAACTATGATTGATGTTGATTATTAGGGGTTATTGAGTCATTATTAAGTAGGATTTTACAACCCTATCATAATTAGTATCACGAATTATGATTGAAGTTGATTATTAGGGGTTATTGAGTCATTATTAAGTAGGATTTTACAAAAGGCATTTATAGACACTAGTACTTTAGATTAGCTGATTAAGTTAATGGATAATTAATTGAGTGGGAATAAAATATAAAAAGAAAACAAGGTATTAGTAACTCTATGCTGTTCTTTATTGTTTGAATTTGATCCGTTCCAAAGTTTGTAGTTTTTATTAGATATTAGTTGATTTTTCTTTTACTCATTTGAACTTATTCCTGTTTCATTCAACTTAAACAAAAGTAGGAGATTTAATGCCTAATTATTAGTTATCTTGAGTCTCTGTAGGATCGACCTTGATTTGCCAAATTTCTATTTCTATGAGCCCGTACACTTACAGAGCTTATTTAAATTTTGGTAGCATCAAGTTGCTTCACATAAGAATACCAACACTCAATATAACATTACACAAACATTCCATGGTCTTTTTTTTCCTTTCTTTTTATTAGATTTACAAACCAAATCCTTCTATATTAAAATACATCGATGTCTGATAATCAATAGCTTAACTTTATAGGCTTATGTTGGTTAATTCATTTATTATTATTTTTCAAATTAACAAGCTTAATCAACCAATCCCTAGGCATCCCAACAGTCAACATACTAATAAGCAAATTTAACCAAATATCAATAGAAACATTAAGTGATATTATATAGTAATTTATTTAACATTGCAACTAACAAGTTTCATTCTCAATTCCATAAGAATTCCAACTCAAAAATTTTATCAAACACCTAAATTGCATTTAATTTTTCAAGCAGTGTGTTTGGTTCAGGGGAGGGGGAGGGAAATTTTTTTTAAATTTTTAAAAAAAATTGAAGAAATAGGGTTATAATTATTAAATAAATATTAGATGTAAAATAAAATAATAAAAAAAAATTAAAAACTTCTCACTTTTTCTAATTTTTTGAAATTTAACTTTTTAAAATTTCGCATCCCCTCGCCTACCCTATCCTCAAACCAAACACACCTTAAAACAATGTTTCTAATAAATTATAGCCTCAAACTTTAAACATTATAGGTATAATCTAACATTATTCAATCACCAAAACCTGATTTAGCTCCAATCAAACGTCAATTTGATTTGTCACTTCACAAGTTCACACACATGACAAAACAGAGTACTGTTCTAATATATACTATTCTATTCCTTATTATAAGTTCAACTACCACAATTTTTTTTCAAAATATAAGTCCACTTTGTGATTAATTAATGCTACTGTGACTATTTTACCCCTATATTGGAAATAGGGAAGATGAGAGAGAAGGGTTATAATGCATAAAATATTATTTTAACACTAATTATTAAATAAGGGTAAAGTTAAAAAAATATGATATAATTAATGCTATAACTTTTACTCTTTAGTATGTAAGAAGTAGTTATGGTATACTTATAATAAAGAACAGAGTGGTAAGCATTATAAAAAAACAAAATGATGTTTCAACATACCACCAACACCACCTTTGGAAAGGAGGAGAATTACTATGACTTTTGTTCCCACCCATCCACACATATGGCGACAAGAGAAGGAAGAGAATAACTTTTTCTGCAAGACTATCGTGGTAGTGGCTGCAACATTGACGAGAATTGAATAAACACGAAAACACCAAACTCTACCCATCGGTGACACGTAGAGGAAGAAAGGTGATGCAGTTTCTCAAGGGTTCCAGAGATTTCTTTCCCTTTCTTCAGTTTTCAAAGTATATATGCGTATAGATATATATATTTTTTACCAATATAAATTCGAAAACCTCACCCCCAAAAAGCAATCAATCATATTCCTCTAATGACCAATCCACTTTACTTAAAAATATAGAATACTTAATAAAAGTTTGACATATATTTATCTATTTATATACATATATATACACACACATGCGTTGTAGGGATGGATATTGCAACAGAATATTTAGTTATCACATGTATGCTACAACTATTTTAGACATTCTTTTGATACAATTCAAATAATTTAAATATAACAATAACAGATTAATATTAGTTAGCTTCCGTATATTTTCTAACTTTAATTGTTTTTCATTTATTAATTAGCTTTTTTCAAAAGAAAAAATCAAACTAATTCTTTTATGATCGACTTACTTGATCAACTAGTTATTATTATTACTTAAGAATTCTAAAATTCTTGAGTCATTACACATGTATTATCAAGAATAGGCTATGCTATAAATGTTACTTTCCTCCTTAAATATAGAGAGTTGAGCTTCTTTTTTTTTTTTTTAGAAATTAAGGACGTTAAATGAGCCACTAAATCATAATATATTTTATGTATTATTATATTATATATTATCTTATAAATAAAATAAATTAATTTAGATAAGCTAAATAAGTCACTTATATTTATAACTAGATCTATATTTAGGAACGAAGTGAGCATTTTATAAGATCAAAATACAAAGAAATGATGTTTGGTATGAGGGAAGGGAGAGGAGAAAATAAATGTTTTTAAAATTTTAATAAATTGATTATGTAAGATAAAAAAAATGAAAGATTAATGGAAAAACTTTTCATAACATTTCTATAATTTATTTAAATTCAACTCATATAAAATTTGGCATCTCCTCCTATAGTCTCAAATTCCTCATATCAGGCCAAAAACAAAAAATCCCTCGTATCATATTGTGAATATCGTTTTTATCTTCTATCTTCTATCTTCTGCTATGACTTTTTATATATCGGTCTTTAATATAAGATTAATTTAATTTATTTAAAAAATCAAGTAAACTAAATAAATTAATAATTTAATCATAACATATTTTATATACTACTAGTTTATAAGTTAAGTAAAGTAGTTTGAAGGAAAAAAAGTATTTTATGTTAGCTATCCAATCAACCTACCTGAATTAAGAAAGTTAAATGTACCACTTAATTATTATAATGTAATTTATGTTGGTTGTTCTTAGGGTATATGTCCAATTTTGTCCCAAAAATAACCCAATAGAAGTATTTAGAGTCTAGAAATAACAAATGGAGCATGTTTACCCCTGAAGTAGCAAAAGTGAAGGCGTTTTGACCCATAAAGGGAGCGTATTTACCTCGAAAATATGTCTGCAGTGGGTCAAAACACTCCACTTTTGTTACTTCTGGGTAAATATGCTCTTTTGTTACTTCCGAACGTTGAATGCTCCTATTAAGTTACTTCAGGAGCAAAATTGAACCTTATGTGTTTTGTCCTTGCTCCTTTAAACCGCCGTACTTGGCCTTCCTCCACATTCTCATTCTTTTCCAGATAATATGCCCACTTGATCAGTGCTTCCCAGTTCCCTCTTCTTGTTTCGTTGTACTTTCAAGCTTGATCGGCTCAAGGTCTCTGCTTTTGCTGTAGCCTTTGAAAAGTTGCGCCTTTTTTTTTCACATCTCTTAACATGTATAAGTTCTGCAGCTAAAAGTTTTTAGCTTTCTTGACTTTTTTGTCTTCTATATGACATATTTCGTGTTTTGTAATGCTTAACTTATGTTTGAGCTTCTAGCACTCGATGATCTTGAGTTTAGATGGGCAATCGAGTTTCCTTTGGCTATATATACTTCAGCTTATTTGTAAACTGATTGTCTAAACGAATTTGCTTCTGCTAATTATTTTAAGAAATATTCATCGTGATTCGCAATCACTGTTGATATTTGTAGCCTATTCTTGCATTTTTAAGAGATATCTAAACAGTTGTAACTGTGAATTGGATGTAAAGACTATTTGTGTACCCTGAATGGTGTGTGCGGCTGAATGGTGTTGATAAAAAGTATGGTGTGTGCATGGTGAAGAAGATGGGTGGTGAGCTGTGCGAATGGTGGTGTTGATGTGCGCCTCTCTCTCCCCCAAGAACGCGTGTGTCGCCTCATGCTTTTTAGCATTAGGTCTCTTTGTATTCAATTCCCAAACGGCACGGCATCTGACAAGTGACAGAGGTAAGGAACACAATTTAAAAAAGATAGAGAGAGAGAGAGAAGAAATATTATAATGTAGTACTTATAGTAGTGACATTTATCTAAACTATTTTCTTTAATATTCTGAACTATTTCCTTTCCTTTTTCTTTAACAAACAACAATTTGAAAATATGGTATTCACAAAGAAACACCCAAATAATGCACAAAATTAATAACTTATAAAAATCTCAGTCAAATCCCTTTAATTTAGTAATGACTCCTCAAGTATATCAAAATTTATCTCAAATTTAATTAAAATTGAGGAGTCATCAATAGTGAGCAGACAACTTGTCGTTGATTGTTATTTTTCTCTTGCCTTTACTACAAAATGGGGGATGAATAATACGGATATTGCAAGTGCAAGGAAAAAGGAGATTGAAGACTATGCGTCAGTTTAGTTTACAGAAACTCAGCTTATGGTAGACATAAACGTTGTAAAATGGGGCGATTTCAGCACAGAGCTTAATAGCATTTATGTGTTTTATTGGTTCTTAAAAATCTTTATGTTGTTAGAAGCTCATAAGACAAACTTTGTTGTTAAATTTATACTTTCTCCATTTTCATTTTCTACTATGAGTTTTTATATATCTGCCCTTTATATAAGATTAATATCATTTATTTATAAAGATTCAGGAAACGAAATAAACTAATTATTTGATCATAACATATATTACATATTACTCCCCATGCCCTTAATTATAAACTTTATATTTGTGAATGGGCTTGCCCCAAAATATAAACTTCATTTTAGGGTTATATAAGCATTTGTTGTGTTTTTTTCCAATTTTACCCATTGTTTATTTTTTTCTCATACACCCTCTTTCATCTTTATTATCTCTTATTTGCCATTCTCTTTCATCTTTAATAATAAGGGTAAAATTGGAAAATAAATTAGATTCATCGTATAATTATTGTTTTTAACTAACTTAAGTAATTTTTTCAAATAAAATAAAGTAGTTATTTGAAACTTATACTTAGGACGGAGGGAGCATTAGTTTATAAGTTAAGTAAATTAGTTTGGAAAAAAATAGTACATATAAATACTTTAAAAGTTTATTTTGCTTCTTCAATCTCCATGAAATAGTCGACATGATCGTATACTCTTTCCACTCCTTTATATAAGATTAAATTGTCTTATTTGAGGAAATTAAGAGAACAAATTAAAGTATTTATAATATGTTTATCATTTTGTTCGAAGTAATTTAGTTGATTTATAAAGGGATATACAGTAGAACCACATATATCATATGCCATGGGCTATGGCTAATTTTATTTAATTTTTGAAAGGGGGGAAAAACTCAACTCAGTAAGATCTCATATTAAGATGGTGGAATGTTCAGGAGGGAAAAGGGTTAATATGATTTTTGGTCCCTGAACTTTCACTCAATTTTGGTTTTGGTCCCTGAACTTTGAAATTTTTGGTTTTGGTCCCTGAACTTTCGGTCAATTTTGGTCTTGGTCCCTGAACTTTGAAAGTTTTGGTTTTGGTCCCTCAACTTTGAGTCAATTTTGGTCTTAGTCCCTGAACTTTGAAAGTTTTGGTTTTGGTCCCTCAGTTTAAAAAAAACTTCAAAAAAAAAAAAGTTGAGGGACCAAAACCAAAATTGCTGAAAGTTCAGGGGCCAAGACCAAAATTGACCCAAAGTTCAGGGACCAAAACCAAAACTTTCAAAGTTCAGGGACCAAAACCAAAATTGACCGAAAGTTCAGGGACCAAAACCAAAAATTTTAAAATTCAGAGACCAAAACCAAAATTGAGTGAAAGTTCAGGGACCAAAAGTTATATTAACCCGAGGGAATATTTAAGAAAGGCTGGGGAAAACCCGCCATACTTGGCCTTCCTCTACAGCTCCTCACTGTCATCTCTCTCTTAAGGGTCGATATCTCATTCTTTTTCTGATAATATGCTCACTTGATCAGTGCTTCCCACTTCCCTCCTTTTGTTTCGTTGTACTTTCAAGCTTGATCGGCTCAAGGTCTCTGCTTTTCCTGTAGACTTTGAAAAGCTGCACCTTTTTTTTTTTTTTTTTTGTCTCAGAACATCTCTTAACATGTATAAGTTCTGCAGCCAAAAGATTTAGCTTTCTTAATTTGTTTGTCTTCTATATGACATATTTCGATGATGGTGATCGAGTTTCCTTTGAATATACTTCAGCTTATTTGTAAACCGATTGTTTAAAAGAATTTCCTTCTGCTACTTATTTTAAGAAATATTCATAGTGATTCGCAATCACTGTTGATGTTTGTAGCCTATTCTTGCAATCTTTAGAGATCTCTAAACAGTTGTAACTGTGAATTGTATGTAAAGACTACTTGTGTACCCTGAATGGAAGCTGATAAACGTTAATGATTCCATATTAGTATTAAGTCCTGTTGATCATATAACAGCTATCATAAATTTTTGCTAGGTTTTATTGGTTTATATAGTTCTGATTTCCATGTGAACTATCTCGGTAACTCTGCTCTTCTTACATTGCATTTCAGTTATTCTATTACTTTTCTGACTGTAATTTTCATGAACTTTGAAGTTTCAGATTGGTTTAACTAGTCGCGTTTTTGAATATAAAGTCAAGACAGGATGGTAAGTTAATGAAAACTACTCATGGCATTTCAAGTTGGTGAATTCAAGGACCCTTTTTAATATTGTTTTAAATTTTAATACGCGCAGGTGAAGTTCACAGCTGAGGAGCTCCGTCGGATTATGGACCTGAAGCATAATATTCGTAATATGTCCGTTATTGCACATGTTGATCATGGTATGGATGACTGATTAGCCAGCACATGTAATGTTTGCTCAATTTTTTTATATATCTGTTGCACAGTATTTAGACCTGCGATAGTTCTTTCTTATTTATTTTGATAGAAAAAGACAATTATTTAGCTTCGATTTTTCAGCAGTAACAGCTATAACAATTGTTGTTGCATAAGCCTTCCAAGAACATCTTTGATATCTAAAGGCAAAAATAACTTAATTGACATTTGGGGAGAAATGGTTTTCTTCCATATGTAGTCACTGCAGAAGCAATTTGTAATGTCATGAAATCTCTTTTCTTTCATGGTCTGAGTCACACTTTATTGTCTTAATTTCCAATCGCAGGAAAATCTACCCTCACCGACTCTCTTGTGGCGGCTGCTGGTATTATTGCACAAGAAGTTGCAGGTGATGTCCGGATGACTGATACCCGTCAAGATGAAGCAGAGCGAGGTATCACAATCAAGTCTACTGGCATTTCTCTCTACTACAAAATGAGTGATGAAGCTCTCAAGAGCTTCAAAGGTGAACGCAGTGGCAACGAGTATCTTATAAATCTGATTGACTCCCCTGGGCACGTGGACTTCTCATCTGAGGTCACAGCTGCACTTCGTATAACTGATGGAGCTCTAGTTGTGGTAGATTGTATTGAAGGTGTTTGTGTCCAAACTGAAACTGTGCTTCGACAGGCACTTGGAGAAAGAATTAGGCCTGTTTTGGCTGTGAATAAAATGGATAGGTGCTTCCTTGAGCTCCAGGTGGATGGAGAGGAGGCTTACCAAACATTTCAAAGGGTTGTTGAGAATGCCAATGTGATCATGGCTACATATGAAGATCCCCTCCTTGGTGATTGTCAGGTTTACCCAGAGAAAGGAACAGTTGCTTTTTCTGCGGGTTTGCATGGTTGGGCTTTCACCTTGACCAACTTTGCTAAAATGTATGCCTCTAAATTTGGAGTTGACGAGTCAAAGATGATGGAAAGGCTGTGGGGTGAGAACTTCTTTGATCCAGCTACCAAGAAATGGACCGGCAAGAATACTGGTTCGCCTACTTGCAAGCGTGGGTTTGTTCAGTTCTGCTATGAGCCTATAAAGCAGATGATTTTCACTTGTATGAATGATCAAAAGGATAAGTTGTGGCCTATGTTGCAAAAGCTTGGAGTCAACATGAAATCTGAAGAGAAGGACCTAATGGGTAAAGCATTGATGAAACGTGTCATGCAAACCTGGCTCCCAGCAAGCAGTGCCCTTTTGGAAATGATGGTATTCCATCTTCCCTCCCCATCAAGAGCCCAAAAATATCGTGTGGAAAACTTGTACGAGGGACCTCTTGATGATCAATATGCCACAGCAATCAGGAATTGTGATCCTGATGGGCCCCTAATGCTTTATGTCTCAAAAATGATTCCTGCATCCGATAAGGGTAGGTTTTTTGCTTTTGGCCGTGTCTTCTCTGGTAAGGTTTCCACGGGTTTGAAGGTCAGAATCATGGGACCAAACTATGTCCCTGGGCAGAAGAAGGACTTGTATGTTAAGAATGTGCAGAGAACTGTCATCTGGATGGGAAAGAAGCAAGAAACTGTTGAGGATGTGCCTTGTGGTAACACAGTTGCTATGGTTGGTCTGGATCAATTCATCACCAAAAATGCCACATTAACAAATGAAAAGGAAGTAGATGCCCATCCTATCCGAGCAATGAAGTTTTCTGTCTCACCCGTGGTACGTATTGCTGTTCAGTGCAAGGTTGCATCTGATCTTCCAAAGCTTGTCGAAGGTCTCAAACGGTTGGCCAAATCGGATCCTATGGTTATGTGTACTATGACAGAGTCTGGAGAGCACATTGTTGCTGGTGCAGGAGAACTTCACCTTGAGATCTGTTTGAAGGACTTGCAAGAAGATTTTATGGGCGGAGCGGAGATCATAAAGTCAGATCCTGTTGTGTCCTTCCGTGAAACTGTTCTAGAGAGATCTTGCCGTACTGTGATGAGCAAATCACCCAACAAGCACAACCGTCTGTACATGGAGGCAAGACCAATGGAGGAAGGTCTTGCAGAGGCAATTGATGAAGGCAAGATTGGACCCAAAGATGACCCCAAGGTTCGTTCTAAAATATTATCTGAAGAATTTGGTTGGGACAAGGATCTTGCCTAGAAAATCTGGTGTTTTGGACCTGAGACCATGGGACCTAACATGGTAGTAGATATGTGTAAAGGGGTTCAGTACCTGAATGAAATTAAGGATTCTGTTGTTGCTGGATTCCAGTGGGCATCAAGAGAAGGTGCATTGGCTGAAGAGAACATGAGGGGCATTTGTTTTGAAGTCTGTGATGTTGTTCTTCACGCTGATGCTATCCACAGAGGAGGTGGTCAGATCATTCCAACTGCAAGGAGGGTCTTTTATGCTTCACAATTGACCGGTAAGCCCAGGCTTCTTGAACCTGTTTACCTGGTGGAAATCCAAGCTCCCGAGCAGGCTCTTGGTGGAATCTACAGTGTTCTTAACCAGAAACGTGGACATGTGTTTGAGGAAATGCAGAGGCCTGGTACTCCAATTTATAACATTAAGGCATACCTACCTGTCATTGAGTCATTTGGGTTCTCAAGCACATTGAGGGCTGCAACATCAGGACAGGCTTTCCCACAGTTGGTCTTTGATCACTGGGATATGATGTCATCAGATCCACTTGAGCCTGGAACGCAGGCGGCACAGGTTGTTGCTGACATTCGCAAGAGGAAGGGCTTGAAGGAGCAGATGACTCCACTTTCAGAATACGAAGACAAGCTTTAAATTTTTGGTACATCCATCCGGAATCAAATTGAGTTACCCCTTTAATGTACTTTTGAAGGGCCTGCATCATGAGTATGGTTCTGCAGCATTTTTTCCATATACTATCCATACTGAATAGCGATAAATGACAATGTCTCTGCTCTATTCTTTTGGGGACCTTTTAGGTTTGCATTTTGGTAGACGTGATCACGTAGCTATTTTTGGTACACACCAGTTCAATGGTAGATTGAACTATATATGTTACTTTTGATTAAAGATGCTGTTTCCAATAATGAAATATACGTGCCTTCCTGGTCATTTTCCCATCCAATTTGTTGCACAATTGAGATGATCTTTTTCTACCAGGAAGCTGAACTGAGATTTTATACGGGCATATTATCATGTTTCCAATCAGGCGGTACGTTAGTTTTGTTCTTATGAGCTTTGTTGTGTGGTACATGTCTACATGATGATAACTAATTCTAGGTTCTGATGGCAGCTACCTGTGCCATTTTATGATAATTCAAGGGACATTTTTTACAATAATTGAGGACAAAATTAGATGAAGTTTTTTTATGGTTGCCTCTCATTGTATAAGAATATATATTTACACATCTTCAGAAGACTTTATGATGAGTAATTAAAAAAACGTTATTATTGATTGAGGATTGAATAATAATTAGGTGCTACTCCTTCCGGTCCTAAATATGACTTATTTACCTAATTTGATTAAATTAAGGATGTTAGTTAGGTTAGTTAAAATTACATGGTATTTATTCATACACTATAACCATCTATTTTTTTCTTCACCCTCCCTCTCTTGCTTATTTACTACTCCCTCCATCCCAAAATATAAATTTCAAATAACTAACTTATGTTTATCAAAAAAGATGATGCATATGAAAAAAATAAACAAAGAGTAAAATAAGAAAAAATGCAATTAATATTTAGACAAACATAAAATGAAACTTATATTTGATTTTACCAAAATGAAGCTTATATTTTGGGACTGAGGGAGTATTGAGGAACATTTATAGGAATATATTGGGGAAAAGTTGAGATCAATTAAAAAAATGTATTATATTTGAAACCAAGTTTGTCTCCATAAATATGTCCTATATTTAAAACGAATGGAGTATTATATTTAAGACCAGGGTTAGTATGAGCTACTATAACGTCATCAGATCCAATAAGCTAGATCACAACAATCTTCTTATCCCAGTGACTTCTATGGCTTCTATGCATTATGTTTTTACTTCTGCTTCAATGAAAAAGAAAAGAGATGCAAAGTCAGCAACTGTATATTTATTTTTAAAAGAAATACAAATGTTTGATGGGCAATGTAGCCACTGTATTCAATTTCAATCCTTTTTATTCGGTGTTCAGTTTTTTATTTGGTTTTGGTTTGGGGTAATTAATTACAGCTTCTGACTAAGGAATTTAATTAATATGAGGTCCCACAAAACCACGTAATTAATTTCATGTCAGTGCCAAAAAGTTGTTATTGTATACTCATTAAGTTGTTATCGTTTGATCAAAAGTTATTACTGACCCATAATTAAATTATCAGTCACTAACAATCTTTGACTAGGCGATAACTTTTTGGCCAGACGATAACAACTTGGGGCCTGATGATCACAACTTTTTAACTATTGTTCAGTAACAACTTTTGAGCTACTGTCAATAACTTAATAAGCAGGCGATAACAATTTCGTGGGTAATTAATTACAGCTTCTGACTAAGGAATTTAATTAATATGAGGTCCCACAAAACCACGTAATTAATCTCATGTCAGTGCCAAAAAGTTGTTATCGTATACTCATTAAGTTGTTATCGTTTGATCAAAAGTTATTACTGACCTATAATTAAATTCTCAGTCACTAACAATCTTTGACCAGGCAATAACTTTTTGGCCAGACGATAACAACTTGGGGCCTGATGATCACAACTTTTTAACTATGATTCGGTAACAACTTTTGAGCTGCTGTTAATAACTTAATGAACAGGCGATAACAATTTCGTGGGACCTCGTCTTAATTAAGTTTCTTACATGCGACTTGTATTAATTTTTCCTTTTGGTTTTCAACCATTTTTTTTAAGAAAAACAACTTTTTCAGTAACTAAGCAAAGCAGTTTTCAACATGAAACCAATCCATTTTGATTTTAAAAGGTAAATAAAAGGGAAAATTCCAAAAAAAAAAAGACTCTCCAAATACATAACGGATACTTTGCTACAATGAATTTAATAAAGGACAATTCAGTACAATGTCTGAATTGTCCAACAACAAATTTAAAGGAAAAGTAAAAAATGCCCCTAGTTCAATCTTTTTTTTTTACATAAATGGCCCACCACCACCGCGGGCTGCGGAACTCCGGCAGGTGGGCCCCCTTGACATGTGGCAGGTGGGCCCTACCGCCACTTGGCAATGGGGGGAAGGGTTTGCCAAAATATTTTGGCAAAGTGGAGGGGTAAGAATCGAACACATCCCCTCCACTTGGTGGCTCGATATATTACAAAAGTAATACATATACTATATATAATTCTTTTTTTAATATTTTCCCAGAATCTTGCAAGGGGATTCCCAACTTCCCTAAGGGCATTACCAACATCAGCTGCAGAATAAATTCCCAACTTCATAATTACGTTACCAGATCTTTCATGTTGTTACCAGAATCTTGCAAGGGGATTTCCAACTTCTCTAAGGGAATTACCAACATCAGGTGTATAACCAATTCCCAACTTCATAATTACGTTACCAGATCTTTCATGTCGTTACCAGAATCTTGCAAGGGAATTCCCAACTTCCATAAGGGCACTACCAATATCAGTTGTAGAACCAATTCCCAACTTCATAATTACGTTACCAGATCTTTCATGTTATTACCAGAATCTTACAAGGGAATTCCAAACTTCCCTTAGGAGATTTGGTTCTACAACTGATGTTAGTAATGTCCTTAGGGAAGTTGGGAATCCCCTTGCAAGATTCTGGTAACGACATGAAAGATCTGGTAACATAATTATGAAGTTGGGATTGGTTCTACAACTAATGTTGGTAATGCCCTTAGGGAAGTTGGGAATCCCCTTGCAAGAATCTGGTAACGACATGAAAGATCTGGTAAGGTAATTATGAAGTTGGGAATTGGTTCTACAACTGATATTGGTAATGCCCTTAGGGAAGTTGGGAATCCCCTTGCAAGATTTTGGTAACGACCTGAAAGATCTTGGAACGTAATTATGAAGTTGGGAATTAGTTCTACAGCTGATGTTGGTAATGCCCTTAGGGAAGTTGGGAATCCCCTTACAAGATTCTGGTAATGACATAAAAAATCTGGTAATGTAATTATGAAGTTGGGAATTGGTTCTACTGTAACATCCCAAGAAATTAATTGAGGATTATTGGGGTAATTAGAAATTTATTAATGAGAAATTGTGATTATGGGAATAATTGAGGATTTTAAAGGCTTAGTTTATTTCTTATTTTAAGAACAATAAATTTGGGAAAATTATTTTTAGGTTTAAAAGAGGTTATTATGGGAGAAAATAATTAAGGGATTTGGTAGGTAAATTTTTGGAAATGAAAGAAATTTTGTAACTCAAAATAAATATCTTATTTGAAAAGTTTAGGGCCTAGTAGTCTAAGCTTTCCCTTTTTCTTTATTATTTTTCTCTTTCCTTTTCTTTAATCCCTTCATCCTCTTCTTGTGCATAGTCAGAGCCCCCTGTTCCATTCTTTGCTCTTTCTCTCTCTCTCTCTCTCTTGTCTCCCTCTCTGATCGTGGCCGCTGCCCGCCGCCGCTGGAGCGACGTCGTTCCCCTTCACGTCTTTCTTCTCTCCTTCTTCCTCCCATCACCACGCGGCGTCTCTCTCCCTCCCTCATTTCTGGCTGCCGACGGCCTTAGAAAAAGGAGGGGCTTTTTCGTCAAAAACCCACTGGAAATTGCCTTCTCCCACCTCCATTCACCTTCCCCAACCTTCTAGATCATCCTCCTTCCATTCTCTTGTCCGATCTAAGCCCGTAGGATGGGATATAAATTATTTTTTGCCAGAACTTCTTGAGCTTGCTGGCTCCGGAGTCGAAGCTTTTCCGACCAGCTAAGCACATATTCGGAATCCCGTAAGTCTTCTCTACATCCCTATGTATTTAGTTTTTCGATTGGCTATGTTTGAAAAATTAGGGATTGTCTAAGTTGGGGTGTTTTGGAGTCTTAAACTTAATAAACTGAAGCTTGGACCTTGAATTTGAGTTCCTATGAATAGATTTTTAATTGTTAGAAGTTTTCCTAATTGTTGGGGAATTTTTAGATTTTTGGAGATTTTTGAAATTGGGGTTTTTGGTGATTTGGGGTGCTTATGGAGATTTAATTAAGGTTATATGAGGAGATTTAATTAATCAGCTTGATTGGAGTTTGCGCCTAAAGAATTATTATGGATTAAAGTTTGGAATAAGTGGGATATTTGGTATGTAATCTTGTGATTCTGGATGATGGATGTTGAATTATGAATTTAAGGGGTTAGTTTATGCCCAACAAAAATATTAATGAGGTTAATTGAGTTGGATTGAATGTAGGCCTTGATTTGGAAAAAAAGGAGGGTGTTAATTAGGCTTGAATTTAATTTAATTGAAATATGAAGATTGAGGAAATAAATTAGGAATTGATGAATAGATTTTTGATGTTGAAGAATAATTGGTGGATGTTTGGAAAATTGTGCTTAGGCTTGAAACTTTTAGTTGGAATTGGTGATGAATTATGGAGAATCATTGGATGTTGAGGTTTGAAATGAAGGATTATTGTGGGAATTAATGTTTAAGCTTGAATTTATGTAGGTAGATTAAGGGTGAATTATGGATATAAGGAGAATGAATAAAGGTTAAGAATATGATTTAATTAGGTTGGGGCAAGAGTAGTTAGTAATTTAATTTTCAATACATGAAATTGTTTGAATAAATGGTTAATTGTGATTATATGTATGTTTGTGTATGTAGTGTTTGTTTGCTTTGAGTTAGTACGGGGGAGCTGCACTATTGTGAGACTAGTACCAGCTATCAGGTAACCGCTTTCTGCTTGTTTGTGTGTGTGCATTGTTAGTAAGTGGTTTGAAATATTGTTATTTGATAATTATGATGTTATATGGAAATGAGGTTTTAAATCACAGCTGAAGATTGATGAGATATATAAATGAGATTTTGAACTATTATTATTATTTTCATAATACAATGTCCTATGGAGTATTATTTTGGAAACGTCATAAATTTGTGATCTGAAATATATGTGATTTTGGAAACTATTTCACACACACACACACACACATTATGGAATTACTGGAAGGCCTGGTACCTGATTGTGGGTGTTACATATTTATGTGTTGTTTATGATAAATTGTTTGTGTATGTGACACCAGTGAATTGGAAATTGTGCCATTACGTGATGAGGTACTTTGTTGCGCCACAGGGACTAATTGATATATTATGAGAAATAAAGGAGAGAAAGACATAAGAGGGGAGATCGCCCCTCACGGATTCAGAAAGGATGGAGATCCTTCTAATCTGTGGTGCGGTTCAGGGAGGGTAGAAAGTCTCTCTTGAACTGTACCGTGGTGATCTGGGGCAGGTGGAAGGTCTTGACTGGTCCCACATGTTTTCCCAACGTTTCTAAGAAGATTAGCTTGCGTTGTTTGTAATTATCAATGATATATATATTATTCTTTAAGATGAATTGGGATGGGTTATTCTACACTAATAAACTGTGAAAAGAGATTTTGGGACTAAGACGTGCATTATATGTGTATACCTGAGCATGCTTTCTGAATTGATATATATATGTATGTATTCAACTGGACACCTTGCTAGCACACACTGCACGTAGATGAGTAGTCAGTGGTTGCGTTTGGGGCTACCCCCATTTATCTCTCTTTTTGCAGGTCTTAGGAGCGGAGTAGAAAGTCAAGGGAAGGATCCGGCAACTTCTCACTGGTATAGTGAGTTATCCTGGGCTATATGACAGGATTGTATTGCCACTTTGGTTTC
Source organism: Mimosa bimucronata (assembly GCA_037074515.1). NCBI lineage: Eukaryota > Viridiplantae > Streptophyta > Magnoliopsida > Fabales > Fabaceae > Mimosa > Mimosa bimucronata. Next base: position 45,314,780 of record CM073442.1, read on the forward strand.
ATGCATAATTTTACGCTTCCGTATGATTAAACTTTTTTTTACTGTCATTTAAGTTCGAATTTTAATTTATTTATGATGTATTGTTTTGGAATTATTTGGTTGTTGACTTATTTTGGAATGATATAATTATCTCAGGAACGTTATTTTATAATGATTATGAATGATTAAGTGCCTTGGTGTGATCGAAGGGATTTTATATTGGTAAGTTGATGAGAATTTATAGTTGGGACATGAATCCATGAATACTATTGGTTTTACAGGGAAGTTGAATATTTTGTGTATGATTTCTCTTAATTACCATGATAAAGTGTTTCTTTTGTATCATGGTATAAGTGAATTTGTCTGAATTATTTTTATTGTGTTGTATCCAAGTTGTTTTAAATATCCGTGTTAAGTGATTTCTTATCTAACATGGATAACTGTGTTTGAACATTTGTGATTTTAAATATCCATGTTCGTTTTATAATTGTAGAAAATCTCTTTTTTAACATGGATATTCTCTTGATTAAGTCAATTCCTTTTCTAACCATGATAGGTCTTATTTGCGATTTTGAACCTTCTTTTTCCTATCATGGTTAGACTGTTGAATCTATAATATATATAAATATTATGGAAAACCCTTTTCTAACTATGTTAGTCATTTTTATATGTTAGTTTCTTTCCTAACATAGTTATATTTAACAAATGATTTGATTTGACTTTAAGGGATTTTAAAGGACATTTAGATAATAAATGCTATATGAAAGACGTTATTATCCATGTTAGGCTCCTGGTTTAACTGAAATTCTTTTCTTACATGAATTACCTGTTTATAAGACTAAACTCTTTTCTAACTATGATAGGTTTTATTATTATTTTGGAAGGTTCTTTTCTACCGTAGTTAGACCGTTAGTAAATATTTTTTTAATGGTGACCTTTATGGAAATTCTTTTTCTAACTATGTTAGCTATTTTACTGAGCAAGTTTCTTTTCTAACATAGTTAGCGTTTATATTATGAGTTAAGTTAATTAAGTGTACTTAAAAAGTGTATTTAGGAAGTAAATGTTACATCTACAATTGATTTTGGTAATGCCATTAGGGAAGTTGGGAATCCCCTTGCAAGATTCTAGTAACGACATGAAAGATCTGGTAACATAATTATGAAGTTGGGAATTGGTTATACAGCTGATGTTGGTAATAATACCCTTAGGGAAGTTAAGAATCCCCTTATAAGATTATGGGAAAATATTAAAAAAAGAATTGAATATTATATATATATATTACTTTTGTAATATATCAAGCCACCAAGTGGAAGGGGTGGGTTCGATTCCCACCCCCTTCACTTTGCCAAAATATTTTGGCAAACCCCTCCCCCATTGCCACGTGGCAGCGGAGCATCACCCACCCCCTCGATTTTGCCAAAATATTTTGGCAAACCCCTCCCCATTACCACGTGTCGTTGTGGGGCCCACATGCCGGAGTTCCGCTGGCTGGTAGTGGTGGGCCCCACCGGCTGGTGGTTGCTGTGGTGGTGGGCCCATTTATGCAAAAAAAAAAAAAGAAGAATCATGGCCATTTTTTAGTTTTCTTTTAAATTTGTTGTTGGACAATTCAGACATTGTATTGAATTGTCTTTTATGAAATTCATTGTAGTAAAGTGTCCTTCATGTATTTGGAGACTCTTTTTTTGGAATTTTCCCTAAATAAAATCGTAAAAGCAACGCTTTTTTTTTTTTTTTTTTTTGCCTTTATCCCAACAAAAATGATTTTCATGACTTTTTTTTAACTGAAAAATGACTTTCAAGACTCAAACTTTGTTGTTTGTAGCCTTTCGCTCCAAACCCTTGGTTGTAAATTGGTTATTGGTCATTTGGTTTTCAGTCTTTCATCACGAAAGTTTGTAATTTTGTTTAAAAAAATCGGTTTTTTTTCCCAGGTTTTTTTTTTGTTGCCAGCAAAAAAATAAAATCGGTTTTAACTTTAAACTGAAAAACCAAGATTTAGATTTAGATCTAGATTCGTTTGGTTGGGGGGTTTTTTGGAAGGAAAGTGATATAAGATAGAAAACCTTGTTTAGAATTCAGATGGATAAAATGAAGGGTAGGGGGATTTTTGTCTTGCCCCTTCCCTCTTTTCCCCCCAATTTTGGATTATTCTTGGAAGGGACAGAAAATTTCTGTCCACCCTTGATTAAATTAAAATTAGTCATATCATATTTTCAATATCCCAATCCTATCCTCGTGACTCAACCCTTTCCATTCCTCCTGCGCTCTTCTTCGCTCTGCTCCTTCCCCGCCGTGCCCCCCGCCGTTCGTCCACCGCATCGTTGCTTTTCCGGTGAGCTTGTTCATTGTGTGCTTCTTCTTCATTTCGCTTTATACTTTGAAACTGGGATGTATCTTGCTTTGTTGGCAAATTCTGGAGCTCTTGAATGAACCATCTCCCTTGCTGTCTGTCTTTATTGACTTTGTGCAACAAATGTGACTGTGTTTTGTTGGGATCTGAACTTGAGATTGTTGGGCAAATTTTGGATTGTTTTCGTCGCTCATTTTGTGAATATAGTTAGACGATATTAACTTCAAAATCAAAAAGCTAAACCTCATCTATTCTTCAAGTGTCAACCCCCCCTGTAAGAGTACCCACTTCATATTTATTTGCCAAAACTTGACAAGGACGGATAATCTTCATCTAATCGCTTCTCATGTCTGGCTCTAAGGCTATTTTTTAAACTTTAGAGTCTGAAACATTCATCTAGTTTTTCTACAGGTTTGAGTTACTTAGTTTCCCTCTAAATGTGATACTTTAAGCCCGCGTATTTTTTCCTCCTGAATAGCTACAAGCATGCATTTAAACCGAAGTGTTCAGATCATTAATATTGAAGTTCAGACTCGAACCACTTATAAGCTGTGTGTGTCTTCTTAGATTGTTTGTTTTCCCCTTTTCCTTCAATGATTATGAACAAATGTTCCTGTTGTTAATCTTGTACATAAAAATAAGTAGGTTAGTATCTATGGAGATATTTAAAAAAATAATAATAACCAAACAAGTATAGCTGATAAAATTGTTTGAGGATATGATATTAATACCCCGAGCAGTTTTGTAGGGGCTCTTGAGTGAACTATTCCTTCAATGTGTAGGGACCTTTTTTTGGGTGAAAGGGATGCTTTATTAGTGATCTACGGTAGTGTTTTCATTCCTAAAAATGATGTGGTTTCTTGCATATGCAAATCTTCCATGAGGTGGTAATGTTTGGGCTTCTTAGGACATTCTTTAACCATGCATCAGTGGACTTTAATTTCATGTAGCTGGGATGTTTTGATCATTGCGTTTTTTTTTTCCTTTTTTTTTTTTTGACCTGATGCTCATTGTGTTAAAGGTTTAATTTTAGCTAGTAAAAAAAAAAAAGAAAAGACTTTGTCACCGTCAAAGAGAAAAATGGCAGATTATTGATTTATGAGAATGTTCCATTGATAGTTATAATTTTCTTTTATGTTATAATTTTATATGAAGTGGTCTTGTATTTATTGGATGTATGTTGACTTGGTTTGTTAGATGAAGTTGGATTTCAGAAACAATTTAGCCCTGCTCCAATGGTTAAATTTGCACCAAAAAGCTGTTGCACTACTCACATGTATCTTTGTCTACTTTTATATTCGGAACTCTCGTAAAAGAAAATTAAGTTACAGTATCAGTCTAAAAGGGAAAAAGTGCGGGAAGAAATAATGAGTCAACTAAGCAGTTTTGAAAAAGGACATGGATATCATACTGTCAAGCATTCATATTGCACCGTTAATTAATTTTGTTAAAGAAATATTTATTTTATAATAATCATCAAAGGCGGTGGAGTAGTGAAAGGATGATGTGGCCGCTTTTTCTTGTTTGGCTGCTTCCTCAAGAAATCTTTCTTTGACTATGAAAAACCATAAAATAAGAATATAAGTGTAAAGGACATAATTGTCAACTTATAATTTGCCTTCCTCCCCTCCCCTTCTTAACCATACAAGAAATTAAATATCCCTTCTCCTCCAACCAAACAAAGTTCATAACCTACTCTCCCCTAACTTTAATGAACCTCCCCTCCCCTCTCAGTTGAACCAAACATAGCCTTAATAAAGACGTCACCAGGCAATGCTGGAACCTGAAACCTTCCTGAATCCAGTCTCCACCGTGGAGTCACTTCCTGCGACCTCTGCTTTTATCCAAGCCGTCGACACAGTCTCTACTCTCTCAACCTCTCAAGCCGTCATCCCTATCTCTCTTTCTTTTTTTCCTCAATGGTTTCAAATTATGTTATCTCATCTGAAGTAGGGAGTATAGAAAACACTTAATGCTTATTACTTTTTGAATCGGGTATCGGGTACTGGTGTAATATCATCTGACGGATGAATTGTAACTCCAGAAAGCTCAGCTGCTTTACTTCGCAATCCGTTTTCTCAACTTGTCAACATAAAGAAAACATGAATGCTCTGAATTTTGATGTTAGTTTATGCATTAAAAAGAAGCTTATGAAAATAAACTCCACCTACTCCTCTTGTTCCTGTGGTGAATTTGTTATAAAAAAATGTTTTCATGATGGCGTGTCAGTGTGATATGTATAAACAAATGTTGATTCTCTGATTTGTTAAGCAACTTTAGGCATGGAATATTTGACTCCTCTGACTGCTTATCTAAATTTAAATTGCCAAGAGTATATGGCTGTGTTGGTGTTTCTATTGTGCAAGACTATTGTTTTTCATACATAGGACCATCTTGATGATTTGGAATTGGTTATCACCTCTCATCCTTTCTATATGCAGTTATACATACATATCTTGAGTGATGAGCATGCAAAAGGTTGACATGTTATGGTGATATGATGCCAGAATTGAGTTCAAACCCCATAAACTTTACATGTCTCCCAGAACCAAAGCAGTCAAGTGCAGACGGAGAAAGTGTGGATTTTGCCTGAAATGGTACTAAACACGTAAAAGCAATTTTCAAGTAAAATGTTCCCCTGTTTGTTTATTTTTTTTCTGATCATTTTGTGCTATTCTGGTGTATTTGTTTATATTTTTGTGGATTCAACATTGTCTTCCCCCTTAGAGATTTGCAAAATGTATTTATTTTAGCTGCTTGCCGACTCTTCTATCTCCAACTTCTCTCTGAGCTTAGGAAGGATAGATCCATGCATCGTCATCTCCAAATCAGACCAACACCTATTCACAAGCCTACTTTCATGTGGGTGGCGATCCGACAGAAATCTGGTGGTGGGAGAAGACCCAAAAAGAAGATCTACCACAGGGTATCTGAACTTGACAGGGTCATGGAATTACAGAAGAAGCCATCCCTGATTCTACAGCTCAAGTCCATTATCTAATCCGAAAAGAATCAATTCATCCTTCTACATGACCTTGAAAAGCACTTAGGATTCGTACAGAAATGGAATTTTATGGCTATTATAGAGAAATACCCCTCAATTTTCCGTGCTGATGGTGGTAACAAAGAGCCTCCTTTTGTTTGTCTCACTGAAAAGGCTAGAAAGATTGCTGGTGGAGAAGCTGAGGCTAGGGCTTTAATGGAACCAATCTTGGTGAACAGCCTGAGGAAGTTGTTAATGTTATCTGTTGAGTGTTGTATTCCGCTTGAAACTATTGAATTTGTTGGACCAGAATTGGGTTTACCGCATGATTTCAAGACCTCCTTGATTCCCAAGTTCCCTCATTTCTTTTCTGTGAGAGAAGTCAATGGGAGAGCTTGTCTTGTGTTGGAAAATTGGGATTCTTCACTAGCTATCACTTCCAGGGAGACTAGGTTAGCTCAAGAAGGAATTTTGAAGCCTGCTAGATATCAAAAGAAGGTAAAGATATCAAGAGATGGAAACTATCTAGGTCCATATGCATTTAGAGTGAATTTCCCGGCTGGTTTTAGACCAAACGTTGGTTATCTTGAGCAACTTGAGAAGTGGCAGAAAATGGAGTTTCCTTCTCCATATTTGAATGCAAGAAGAATTGATTTTGCTGACCCTAAAGCTCGCAAACGAGTTGTGGCAATTCTTCACGAGCTCCTGAGTTTGACCATGGAGAAGAGGATGACATCTACACAGCTGGACGCATTTCATTCAGAGTATCTTTTACCATCTAAGTTATTGCTTTGCTTGATAAAGCATCAAGGGATCTTTTACCTCTCTAATAAAGGTGTAAGGAGTACAGTTTTTCTCAAGGAAGCCTACCATGGCTCCAGCTTGATAGATAAGTGTCCTTTGTTGCAATTTAATGATAAATTTGTAGCACTTAGTGGTAGAGGTAACATTGATCTTTGTGATCCCAAGTATTCTTTGCATACCGCAATTTAGAAGTTAAAAAAAAGAAGAAGTTGAATTTCAACAACCATATCTCAGTGACCCCGCATCATTGACCAACTTTAAAGTGATCACGAAATTCAACCTGCAATTATATGCAGTACTAGTGCATATCTTTCATCTCCAGAATTTGCTATAAGAAAAACTGCGACGGCCCATTTGCCTGATAATTTTAGATGCACAAAGCCATTGGAAGTATTGGTTGGAACAGTTGAAAAAAAGGCAAAATAAAAATCTCTTGGTCAGAAACAGAGCTGTTAATCTTTCTTAAATCAGGCAATTCCAAATTTTCACTTAGCAGCTTTCATGGCCAATGTGATGCACGAAAACGTTATGAAGTCAGTTTCTGACCCTTACAATGGTCCAGATGCAATAAGTGGACGATTTGCGCAGCAAAGTCAATCTATGTGCTTCTAGGTAGTTCATCAATTTTCTGAAGACTCTTTACTATAAAAAATAATGCCGTTGAAGTGTCTACAAGACATGAGGTGACGATGTTCAAGATAAAGATTATGTTTTGAATGCTCTAGTAAATTTCTCAACTGGAATTTCCTGTTTGGGACGTTATTTTGGCCCTGGATGTAGATACAAGCCCATTTCTGGCCCTGTTCTTGCATTTCTCAAGATTATTTGTGCACTGATATTTTTCTTTTGTGGAAAAGAGAAAACAGCGGGTTATTATTATTGTAGGGATGGTTAAATTATCCTTTAATGCTGCTGCATGCATGCTCTTCATTGTTTTTTGTAACCATGCAGTTGAGATCCTTGGATATGTAGTATGGTGTAGAAATATTATTTATGGAGTGCTGTATTGCATGGTCTCCACATCATCACTTGTATAGATTAATAGTATAGTTCCTTGTCAAAGAAATTAATGATACTTGCTTTGGATCTTAAAAAGACATTAAATTACATATGGCGATCAAGAACAGTAAACAGAGAAGTTGTAGCATTATAATAACCCTGCTAATTTGATGACAGTGAGAATCTATATCCAGGCCTTACTAGGTATATGTAGACCATTTCAGTCATACTTTTGGAGATTTCCTTGTTCATAAAAGATGTCATATTACACTGTCCAAATAATTTAGCGCATTCTCTATATTTAAGTTTAGTGGAATAAGGCTTCTTGTTGCTGTAGCTATTGTTCCCTGTTATCGTTAACTGAAATGCTCAATGGTACAATATGTGTGAGTAGTCTGATGCCACTGCAAGATGTATATAGCAGAGCCGTTTGTAAGATATGGTCAGCCATTAGCGGGAAGAAACGTGCAGAAATATGACTTTTACTCATTCTGAAGCTATTTACCAATCTACAGAAACATGTGTAGGTGCATCCTTTTAATATTTGGATAAGTCGTATATCACAAGCAACTCTGCTAAAAGAACCTTAACTAGGAAGTCCATCCTTTTAGTATGTACAGGTCTGCTGGTCTGGCATTTTAGGTAGGAATCTACTGGTTGAATGGTTCATAGTGGGGTTTCAGAAACAGTTCCCTTCATCTTCTAGTTGCTTGTGCTATACGACTTTTCATTAGTTCAGCTAAATTACTTGACCATACATATTGCTGCAGGAATCCAATACCACAACATGAATGAACAGTGAGCAAAGGCATATTTTCATACAAAGCATATGTGAGTTTGAGGCTTATATATTAGTCACTTGGAGGCCTAAAAACACTTTAAAAAAGGAGACTAATCTAATTTCTGACTAGTTCAAGCCTTTACTTTTACGTTTTTTTTTTGGTTGCCCTGAACATGATCTGTGTTACAACATTGATAGATTGGATTGGCTATTACATCTATTATTGGGTTTTGGTGGATTTGTGGGCATTTAAATTCTTCTAGTTTGCATCCTGTTATGATGATACTTGAAATTCCTTTTGCTTGAAATTTTGGTACATATTATTCCAAGATCTGAAGCAACTGATCACCGATACAGATGAGACTCTCTCTCTCTCTCTCTCTCTCTCTCTCTCTCTCACTCATAATAGTGGATGAACCATAATGATACCTTTCGGTTCAGTGGGACACCCAAGGAATTTGCAAACTAAAAGGTAAGATCCTTGGCCAACGACTGAGGTAAGATCTCTGCCCAATCTTAAATCTTGTTGCTTTTGCAATTTTGTTTATTCATGAAAAATTATTCTTAAACTAATTCAAACAGTTTCATTTTTTTTTTTTTATGAATTGCATTTAAATTAAAAAAATCTCTGAGCAGTTACAAATTTCCATGGCCTTCTGAGATATCTGATTTGTTTAACGTATATTGTGTTATCTTAAAGTCTTCTCCAGCATCACCAAATTTGCCCGCCTTCTCTCCAAAGTGGACTTCATATTAAATATCAATATCAACAATGCCCTGACAGCAATATCTACTTGGGAGACTATACTTTGTCTCTTGAGATTGATCATAAGGTACACAAATTTTGACGGTCACAAATTAATATTGAATGAATCCCTTGATTGACGCAATGAAAAATTAATGTTCAAGTATCAATCAATGTCTAACTTTATGTCGTGATGAAAGTACTAATTAAAACGAGCTTATAGTTCGCTACTCTATTTAAAACTGTAAAATTGTACTTATCCCTAAAGAGACTGATGTTAATAAAGATTAGTGATGGAGAAGGCAACGGTTGGAATGGATTTTGCTAAGCTGTTGCAAGAACAGAATAGAATAGGATGTAAAGTAGAGGGAACCCACTCCACTACTGCTTCTGCTTTTCACTGATGAAGAAGACAATTATTATTATTGATGTCTTAGCCTTTAAAGTATAATAGTAGGATGGTGGTCATAATAAACGTCAGAGTCAGGGCATGAAAATCAGAAAGATCTGCAACTAAAAGAGACCTGTGTGTGTGTATTTGGAGTGACGTGTGTTTTGGTTGTGGTGTGATGTTGTGATATGAGATGCCTTAAATTGTCTCACACTTTCTTGAATCACATGCATATCAGTGTTTCCCTCAGTTGGCACTGTCAATCAAACCAATTGCCTCCATCTCACCTCTTCTGTTTTTGTGGTGTCCCTTTGCTTCCCCGCCTTATTTAAATTCCAACCCATCCCACACGACACCGACTTGCTAGCCTTTTACCCTTTCCCTTGTTTCGATTTTCTAAGCTACTTTGTCTTTATCCCCCCCCCCCCCCCTTTTGTGGGTTTCTCAAGATTCAAGGGCCCCTCAATTTATTTATAGAATATTGTATGAATTACAGTAATTTTTTCTATAATTTTTCAAAAAAGTACGCACACATGTATCTTTTTTTTTTTTTTCCCAAAGGAAATGCAATATGAGAACATGGAAGAGGACAGACAGATAGGCAATGAATGGGGTGTGATTAGGTATGAAATGGGTGGGGCATGATATCTGGAGAAACATGAACAATGAAGAAATATAATGGTGCACATGGATGAGAAGAGAGATGTGATATGAACACAGTTATAAGTTAGGATGATGACAAAACAAGGAGAGGTGGGCACAATTCTAAGAGGTGTGGAGTCGCTATCTGTTATTATTCCACCAATACTATTATGCATACACATCAACCTCAGACACTCACATCTTATTATTAAATACACACACATGGCCCTTTCTTCATCAAATAGTTAGGTTTCCCACTTGATGATATTGCTGATCTATCTGCATATGTCTTGTGGATTATTCTGCTTTCTCTCTCTCTCTAACCCCACACCTCCAAATTGACTCATCATTCAATTCACTCTCTTCCTTCCCTTTATAATTCAATTGGGCCCCTTTTGTTTTGTCACTTTTAAGAGCCTCCATCATCTTCCCTTTTTGGTTGCTTCATTATTATTATTTGTATTACTTAACAGTTAACATCCATCAACTCCCATATATGTGGGCCCCACCCCTCCTCAATTATCTTTATATATTCATGGGTCCTTGTATGCTCTATGGAAGGAGAACTTTGACAGCAAATTCAATTGAACTTACATATATATATATATAGAACTTCTTGAAAGTTCTGCTAAAAATTAAGTGAACTGGCTAAATAATAGTAGTACTTGTGGAATGAACCTAAAGAAAAATGCAATAGAGAATTGATGATGATACAACACAGAAAGGTACGACTGATATTCACATGGCGTTGCCATTTTAATAACATAATAATTCTTGTCCTTGGCTCAAATTATAACATCAAGGCCTGAAATGAACGAACAAATGAAACATGATAGATATATGATATGATATATATGATTATATTTGGATGTAATCTTGTGTTCTTTCCAATATTGATCCCTCCACAAATCATGTCATTATACAGTTAAAATACAGAACATACAGCCATATGTGTGTGTTGAAAGTGAAGCAGACTCCAATAACTTTTATGAGAATAGATACACATGATGTTTGATTTCAACTGAAACAACAGTAAATCCAGACCATGATGCTTTATGTGTTATGTGTGCATATGAAGTAACTACGCCCAAGGAGGACAAAACAAAAAAGAAAAAGACAAACTTGATAGGAAAAGATGAAAGAAGAGGAATCACAGTCAGTCACACTGTCATTCTCAAATATATCGATCACGTTACATTGGAGGGTTTAGTTAAAAACAATAAAATAGTTAGTGTGTGTGTGTGTATATATATATATATATCAATTCAATTCAATGAACGAATGATGATATGTGCATTGTCCACTATCAGTGTTGTGGGCCTTATCGTCGTCGTCTTCCCTAAGTTCACACCATCAATTGTGGACAGTGGACACCACGATGTGGTGTCCTTTGCTTCCCATATATTCATGATAATACCAAACTCTTTCTTTTCTTTTTCTTCTTTTTTCCAAATATTCGGTTTTAAAGTGATAGCTGAGTGATATATACATTTGTAATTATGACTCTATCTGATTCAATGTGCAACTTTCAAAAAGAGCAACAGTGCAAACTTTTCCCCCTTTCTCACTATGCAAAGGGAAAAAAGTTTGCAAGTAAATAAAAATTTTCACCTAAATCATATAGATGGACATCCTTCAAATGTTGTTAAAAATTTAAGGAACATTTCTGTGTAATATAAAATTTCAATCAAATCCGATATCTATGCAACTTGTTGTGTCTCTATATAGATTTTAAAAAGTAATAGAGGTCTCTATAATTTTTAAAATATTAAGAGAAAATTCTATTAAACTTTTATAAAAAGAGAAATATATTGTGATTTCATTTAAATATAGAGTAGGATTATTTGTTTACTTCTCTTATTTTATTTTATTTTTGAAACAGTTACATATACCAACATACGTCATGAGAGTTTCAATTTTTGTGTAAGATAATTGGCATATCCCTATGTTGCTTTAAAAATCGATTCATTCAATTCTAAGGAAACTAGTCCTTACTATTTACAGAGCATACTTCTTATACATGATTTTCTTTCTTTAAAAAAAAAAAAGAAAGAAAGAAAAACATTCATGCCACTTAAGTCAATCAAAACCTATTTGACTTTAAAAAATAAGGGGAAAAAGAGTAAGAAAATGAAAAAGAAGATCAGAACACTGAAGAAGAAGAAGGAGAACCCGAATATTTCTTTTTCATAATATCCATCTATCCGCATAGAAATGCAATCCAATATATATACATATATCTATATTGTGAGCGCTCCACGTTCTTGAATTTAACCAAATTAAGAAGGCATTAATATGTATTAATTAATTATTAACTGCTTATTGCTTATAAATATACACACACTATGTTCCTTGTTATAAGTCCACTCTAACTACTTCTCACATATCAAAGAGTGGAAGTTATAGCATTAAATATCACATATTTTCAAAAGTGTTTCCAACTTTATCCTTATTTAAGAATATGTGTTAAAATAATATTTTATACATTATAAACATTCTTTTTTATCTTCCATTTTCTAACATATAGGTAAAATAGTCATAATAGCATTAATTGATCACAAACTGAACTTATATTTAAGAACAAAAAATTTATAATATTTAAATTTATAATAAAGAATAGGGTGATACACAATGGAGACAAGAAGGAAATGTTAGGGGACTTTAAGCCTTTAAGGACAAGTCGGCCACTCATAAGAAATTGAAGAAAGAAAAAGAGGAGAATTAATTATAGCCCAAGATGGAGGGAGTTACTAATTTGCAACCACAATCTCCCAAAAGAAGCCAATCTCATTAATAAAGCGATGACTAAGCCTAATCCTATTATAGCTATATATGAACAAATATATATATATATATATATGTATGACGGCCTTTAGCTTGCTTCTCTTTCTAGCACATGAATATTACTTCTCTTGACCTATTTATAGGGTAGAGAGAGAGTGTTTTATTTGGTCCTATATATAAGTCACCTAATTAAATATTGAGTATGGATGTACAAGTTTACCCTTCATTTATTATGTGTTGACTTTATTTTCATGTAGTACAGTGGATATTTAATATGGGTAAAGTTGTAAATTTGTTGGATTTTAGTGGAAAGTTAATGAGTTTTAAGGCTTTCCTTGATCTGTGTGAAATATGCTGGAAGTGACTTATAAATAGGACCAGATGAGTATTAATTAGTGGCACACTATGATTTTTTGAACTGAAGGCACACTATGATGATAATAATGATGTTTACACTTCATCTCTCATGCACCAATAATCTCTCTAATGTTTAAAACCAAGCACATTCATATATACTCCCTCTGGTCCTTATTATAAGGCACCAACTACCAATTCTCACAAACCAAGGAATGGTAGTTGGGTCCTTAAATCTAGGCTTAATTGACCATGTTTTCCAACTTCACCCTTCATTAAATGATACAACTTAACATTTTAAATTATGAACATTCATTAATGATAAGGGTAAAGTAGGAAAAATGTAATTAATGTGGTGGTTGGTGCCTTATAATAAGGACCAAAAATTTTGTTAGTTGGTGCCTTATAATAAGGATCAGAGGGAGTACATACATATTTATATGTGTGCGTGTGTAGATTTCGCAAGTGTTGTAGTTGTACTTGTAGCTACTTTTGATGACTCTGTTAGTGTCCTGGAAGGTGGTGCCTTATTAATTTAAATAATACTAATAGTGACCTTATCATCTTTAGCCATACTCCAATAAAGATAGCTAGCTAGCTGCCTCCATCATCCTCGTAAAGTAGAGCTTTGGAGATCATTGAAATTCGCACATAAAGCAAATCATATCTTTTTTTACTTTTTGGGAGGTTGAGAATGAACTTGACGCACCACACACACACACACACATATTGAAGCCTAGCTTTTTTGGTTTAAATTAAACAAAGCGTGTGTGTGTGTGTGTGAGACGCCCATGATCGTGGCAAAGTGAAAGAAGAATAAAAGGATGTGGCAAGGCTATGACCAGCCAATGATCACTATTTATACATATAAATGTGTTTGGGTTGCATCATCCCAAAGTATTGCTTGGTGTACAATTCTTGAAGTGGAGAAAAAAAATATATTGCCTTTATTTAATATATATAAAATCAATGGAGTGATGGAAACATATCATCCCATGCTATTTTTTTATTAGTTGGTTGTCACTACAAAAAAATATATCATTAGTAACGGCTCTTTTATCATAGTTTACCACAACCATGATAAATGTTTGGAATTTGTCACGGTTAGACCAAAAAACAGTGACAAACCTTTTTTTAAAAAATATATATATTGTAACAATAACAGTTTAAACCGTTACTAAAAGCTAGTAACGATTTAAACCGTTACTAGCCGTGACAAACTACTTTGTTACGGTTTAAACCGTTACAAACTTTGTCCTACTAAACTGTTACTAGCTACTTTGTCACGGTAAAAACTCTTTGTCACAGTTTAAACCGTTACTAGACCTTGACAAAGTTTGTCATATTTGAAACCGTGACAAACTGTGATAAAGCCTCCTATATATACCCCCATTTCCCTTACTTTTCACACACTCTTCTCCTCTTCATTCTCTTCTTTATTTTCCTCTCATCCGACTTATACAAATCTGATTCATTTTTTCTGGGTGATTTCATTTCAAACCAGTTATCTTATTTATTTGGTTATATTTTTTTTTATTTTTGTTGCAGGGTGTCTATTTTAGAACAATAAGTAATATTATTCTAAATAAAAATACGATCAATTATTTCTGTAAATATTATTTTTAAGGAAAAGTTTAAAAAGAAAATTAAAACATGAAATATCAATTTATTTACCTAAAAAAAAGTATTAATCATTTAATTTAGCTAAAATCTATAAATTCTTCAAAAAATTAAACTAGTAATCAGTAACATAAACATTGGCTTATTTATATAGATCTGCGACAAATATTTAGAAGAAAAATCATGACTAGGTGTGTCATGGTTTAATAAAAAACCTGTGACAAGTTTGTCACGGTTTAAACCGTGACAAGCTATGTTACAACGCTTGTCACGGTTTAAAATGTGACAAACTATGTGTCATGCGTGTGTAACGGTTTGAAAAACCATCACTAATCAGTTCGCTATGGTAGGATTTGTCATGATTTTAAAAACCGTGACAAACCCATGGTTTTAATCAAACACATGATTTTAATCGTAACAAATCAACATTTATTTTTTGTAGTGTGTTATACTAATACATATTAGCTCCAACTGCGCTCATATGTAAAAAACAAGGACATCATTTCTTATCAATGACTGAAGATAAATTTTTGCGCCTCTATTTAAGAAAGAATAGCCTCGCTAGGGAAGGGTGAAAACTAGTGATTGAAAACCTCATATTAAAGGTAAGTATATATGGTGGGTGGATTTTAATTTAGAGTTTATTTGAATCACATTATTGATATGTTATGATATAAAGGAGGGTGGGTCCACCTCACGTATATGTGTGTATCTAACTATCTAACGTACTCAATAATAATATACAACATTATTGCGACTGTTCATCAAGTACATGCCATGGCTCATTGAAGCTCCGTACAAGACATGGAAACATGATTTTACTTATAAAATGGGAAATTAAAGTAACACGAGGAAGGGACAAAATCAAATGTTAATTTATTTAAAAAGATGAAAAATACAACAGAGGGAGATCGAAATAGAAGCAAACATTAATGTGATGTGTATTGTGAAGAAGCAGAGGATTTGAAATGTAAATATAATAATAAGGGCCTATATGATTTACAAAAAATATTCCTACGGAAAGAAATAAAATGTGAATGAATTGAAAAAAAAGTTGACATGTTTGATACGCATAAAGATGAAAATGAATGGAATGAAAAATTTTATATGATAGTAGGGAAACTAAACATATGCAGAAATGACCACATTGTCCTTGATGATTATTTATTCATAAAATTCATATTTAAATTTAAAATTCAATAATTGATACAATATAGTTATTTAAAAGTCTCATAAAATATACTTAAATTATATTCACCCAAATATAAATTTGATTGCATCGAAATTTGAATTTGAGTAGCCCAATTTAAATTTGTTTGCATCCAAATTCAAATTTGCGTGCTCAAATTCAAATTTGATTGCGTCTTGAAAATCCCAATAACAATCTATACCCAGATTTTATACACAAATTTCACAATCAACAAAAACACAGATTGCCAAAATTATATACCCAGAGTATTAACCAGATTTTGGGTATATAGCACAAATAAAAGAGGTATCAACAAACAAAACACGAGAGGTACAGGGGAATAAAAAGAAAGAAAAATGGTGGGTCAAGGAAAACCACTGCACATATAAACTCCTCTTCCTCTTTTTAGGTCATGAGACAAAGCATAGAGAGAGAGAGAGAGTTTTGAAGCTGCAACTTGAAGAAGGAGAATAAGAACAGAGGTGGGGGAGGGTAAAATTGTCTTTAATCTTTTCCATCATCTTCCTCTATATGTTAGGAAATAGATTCTCACAATTTTTTATGGGAACCAATTTTCATGCTTTTAAAAGAAAATGGAGGGAAGTTGGAAAATGAATTTGGATAGAATATGTGAACCAAAAGTGTTCCATAGAATGGAAATACTCCCATTTTACATTTCCAGAGATTCTACAAAACAGATGGGCCCTAATAGTGAAGGAATTGGTATACTTGTAATGCAAGTCAGCGTCAGCCTAAGAACAAACATTGAAGAAACAAATGAGACTAATTAAAATATAGTGTGGCCATGGGTGGGTGGTGCAGGTGCGTGCTGTGTACGTGACCATATGTGCATTTAATTATTTCTTCGCATTTGAACCGAACTTATATACACAAAACATGAATACAGATATAAGTCTAATTGATAAATCTCTTACTTTATATATATTAAAAAAGGAGGATGGCAATTCGGTCAAAATGACTGAAGAATGGGCAGGAGGCCACATGCCAATTGATGTGCCTTTATGTGTCTTACTATCAAACAACACATTCTTGTCTTTACTCATTCGTTTCAATTCCATTTCCCAACTTCTCAGTCTCCCCATCTATGCATACTCTTCCTTAAATTATATTTTACTAATTTTTAGTAAAAAAATGCGTACACATTTAAACGTTCTACAATACTTCTAATATGTTGATTAGTTCATTTTCTTTTCTTTTTTGTCCCACCGTTTGTGTAGCTAATATCTTTTTTTTTTTTTTGATGAATGCGTGGACCATTTTTGGCCTTCGATTGCACCACCGTCCAGGTATCCGGCGTTAACCTGAAGGCCAACGCCGGATTTACCAGCATGGGCCCTCGACAACCAACTAGTCCTGGCGCCCCCAATCGAATAGGCCCGAAAGGTTCACCCACCTTTGGTGGTGCCCCAGGGGAGAGAGCTCCCAACGGAAATTCTTTACAATCTCCTTACTTAGGATCGAACCCAGGTAAGGAGGATTGTGACGCAGTTGCCTACCCAACTGCGCACGGCTCCCACTCTCAAAATATGTTTGAATTAATCGTTATTGATTAAAATTGACAGTACCCCTATTTTATTATATTTATTTATTTTTGAAACCATAACTAATGAGGCAAGTTTGAAGAGTTCACCCAAAACATCCTTCATGACGTACACACTTGCATTTCTATTTTCTTTTCCCTTTGACAATCCCAAGTAGCCAGTAAATAAATTATCAGCACTTTGATTTGAGGACTGAACACCATATATATGTACGTATAGATATATAGGGTGTGTTTAGCTTAGCTTATTTGTAATTTGTTTATGGTCCATAAGTTATTTATAAGCATAAAACAAAAAAAGTAGTTTATGACTTATGATTTATACTTTTTGGCAATGAAAAAAAGAGAAAAAATATTATATTTGGTCATTAATATAAGAGTTAGTTGACTAATTTGTAGAGATTAAAAATAACTTATAAATAATTATGTTAGAATAATCATATACTTGTATCGTTTTAATACGATAAAATAGCTTATAAATAAAATAAAAAATTTTTTTGAATTTTTTATTAATAAAATATTTTTTCAATGATTTTAATTTTAATATTTTTCTTAAGATTGTTACAATATATATATAAGTTATTTTTATAACCACTAATTCAAACAAGTTTTAGTTTGTAAAAAGTCATTTCTATCAGTATTAATCCAAACATAAATCTCATTACACAATTTTACTTATATCCAATCTTACATATGTAACAATCAGAGAAAATGTCATTTTTCCAATCCATATTCCAAACAAACACAAACTCTCTTGTCATACATATCCAACACTGAAGACAATTGGATGTGGCGTTCATCAATCAACCTCTTCTCCGTCATTCCTCTTAATTACTACTATTTTCTCCGTCATTCCTCTTAATTACTACTATTTGATTGATTAAATTAGAGGCAGAGACAAATGTTATCGTTCCTATAACATGTTAAATTAATTAGGTCAAAGAACACGGGGACGTGCGTTTGGTTTTGTGACATTTTTCAAGTTGATGAGAGGTCATTGTTGGCCCTTTCTGGGCTCCATACATCCCTGTCCAAACTTATCCACAACCTCTAATCGTATTAATTATAATTATTTAATTATCATCTTCTTCCCCTAAATAAAAAAATATCGAATCTTTCGTAATTTCCCTATCAATCCAAACGCTGGCATGGCTACATTTATTTGTATGTACCTAGCTAGCTAATAAGCCCCTATTTTTTGCAGCCTCAACGAAATAGCTAGCTAATATTTAACTCTTCCATTCCAAACAACTTTTTAAAAATGTGTGTCCACGAGTATTCCATTTATGAGTAATTATTCATGACATGGTGTGACAGAGACCACTCCATTTGAAATTATTTATCCTCTGAGTTGAAGTTTTCCTCAAAATTAAATATATAAAACGGACCACCTTGTACCAAAAGCCGACTGTGATATGTAACGACACAATATTCCCAATCGCCTATCTCAATTCCACACGGTATTTTGATTGCCCTCCCACAAATTCATCACACATATATTTATTGGGGGCGTCATCAAATATAATGCACCACACACACACACACACACACACATATAATAAAATCATTTTTAAATTGTGGTGGAGGCCCTCCAAGCTCGGTGAGGTGATATATCCAATTAAATTGTATTGAATGCTTCCACCGTCTAAAATATTCAAGTCAAATTCACCAAGCAACATTCATTATGTCATTCCCATTAATTAAGAAATGATTTATTTCTCAACGACGTTTTCTTCAATGGATCTTCTACCGACCCAGATATTGTGTGTGTGTGTGTATAGTCTCTTTTTTCGTAAAATTATACTAGTCAACATTCACTATTTTAAAAAAAAAATCTTATGCGAGGTGTGTATATTTAATTTTATTATTCTTTATTCATTATGTGGTTGTAAATGATTTAGTTAATTGCCTATCATTAGTTCTAAGAATGGCTATATACATTGTACGAAGAAAGAAGACGACGAGAGGAAAGCAACAATAATTGGATGAGGCCACCTAGGAAGCAAATGGATGAGGCCACCTAGGAAGCAAAGTTTTATTATTAAAGGGGGGGAAAATAAGTGAGAGAAGAACTTTCCCTACTTGATTCATATCCATCACATGAATGAGTAGCATGACTTTGTGAGACAAAATTGACCCCATCATTCAAAGTTATACTCTTTTTATATAATTCTTTTACCATATATGTTTTATGTTGTTTTTCTTTAAATGAATGTTCAATTCCGTGTCTATAGATGGTTTTAATATGTTGGTGATTCAAATTATATCGTTGAATTTTCAAAATGATGGCAAACAATGATTCATAGAAAGAGAGTAAGAAAAATGAAATAGTCGTATGAAATTATATGTTTGTGTGAATTGTTGATTCAACATGGATGTTGCAAATTAAGAGGAGTAAGAGATGGATGAGATTGTATATGGAAAGCATGAAAAAGCTTGATACTCCCTCCTGTAATTATTATAGGAGTAAGTATTAATTAATTTATAGATACTAAAAAAAAAATGGTTAAGTTATTTATTTATAGTGACATATTAATGTTCCAAAAATATCATCTTCAATCATGAGATTTTTCAGAAAAATTGTAACATATCAGGCTTCGCTCTCGAAATTGTCCATTTTAGGGCCTCTTCATCCCTCACGGTTTTAAAACGCGTCAAGAGGAGGGGTATCCAGACCCTTATAAAGCACCTTTCGTTCCCCTCCCTAATCAATATGAAACTTTACAAGAGCTATTTTAAGAAAATAGTTCAAACAAAGTGGATGAAAATTTTACATTCAAGATGACGTTCAACCTAACTAGCTAATATCCCCTAACTAGCTCACATATTAGAGTCAGAGGGAGCATAATAATTGATAACTGAGATAGGAATGCAAGGGTTGTAAACTGGGGGGGGGGGGGGGGGGGAGAAGACTTGGTCTAAGATATAGGACACTCACGAGAGAACTAATACTTATTTTCTAGTTTGTCCTTGTAATGAATGCTCATTTCTAATTTGTTAATTCATTATATTTCTCTCCTTATAATTAATCTACAATTTTTAACAGGGCTAAAAATGTAAAAATATTTCAATGAGGTATATTAAATGAGTTCGGTGCCACTTTTTTGTTCTTGTGAGTTAGTTAAAGTGACATGAGGGTGTAGAATGAAGGAGGTGCATGAGATGGTGTGATTGAGCGGTGGTGGGAGGAGAGTTGATGAATAAGAAAAGGAAAGTGAAGATAAGGAATGGTGTGTGCCTATAGGGGGAAGTTAGAATCCTAGAGAGGACAATGCCTTAGGAGTTAGGACGTAGTAATGATAATTCTAATAAAGTCACACACATAGTCGCATATAATATGGACAGCGCAGGTGGCAACCCCAAGTCCGCTTGAAGAGCACGAGGAGTTATTTAAATGAATGAGTGGAGTCTGGGATGCCGCTCATGGAGAGACATATGGGTGGTGGGGGCCCACCCCAGTCCCAAGCAAGATCCCTGTAACAGTACTCCTTCCTCCTCCACAATAAAAAAAGGCGATTCAGTGGATAAAAGGATTCCCTTATAGTCAAAATATTATATAGTGATTTCAAATTCGTATTAATGTTAGGATCTTGATAGATAGTGAATTAATGATACGTAAGTGCCTCTGTAAACTGCAGATTCTTTCAACATACAGAGGCCTGTCCTTCCCTGAATTAAACTCTGGGCTTCAACTCATCATCTAATGTGTTTGTATAATAAAAACAAAAAACAAAAATAAATTAGAGATATGTGAATTTATAAGAGCCATATTAATAATGGGGGGCATGAAGATGGATTAGACAAGTGAGGTGTACAGGGCGCAGCGAGATCAGCGGCCGTCCTACATGTCACCTTCTCTCTCCACTCTGGGCCCACCATCTACCTGTCCCCTTCTTCCTCCCCTCATATCTCTCTCTCTCTCTCTCTCTCTCTCTCTCCCTCTCCCTCCCGCCACATTATTCTTCTAGTCCTTCTCTTTCTTTCTCAAGAAATATATTTACTTAATTTAATTAAGTTAAAAATTGTTAGTTAAATTGATCATATTATATGATATTATCAAATTATCTTAATTATTTATCTTTATTCTCACCACCTCTCTCTTATTTGATTAATACTATTCAAGAGTATCAATGGGATTGGGAATATTTTAAGAAAAAATTAAGAAAAATTAGAATATATAGGATTAAATTCATCACTCAAAATAGATTATATATTTAGGTGCCATGAAGTAATTCCCAATAACCCACTGTTTCATCATGTATTTGATATATATTTCCTTGTAGGCAACTAAATTAAAAGAAAAAAACTTCATCGGCATATCCATCCGCCAATATTACCCATCTTATATAAACAAAACTTGACGTATAAATTCAGAAGATGCATGCAGTCGAAGGTAATTAAGTATATATAAAAACACATTTTTTACATATATTTGTCCTTACATGTCAATTGAAATCTATTCCCTCTCACCAGATCCTTTACTTTGTTCCACCTCTTCATCCTCAATCCCCACTATTGGCCATCAACCAAACACAATTGATCCATTTATTATAGTTAAACATTTGTAAACCCCCAAACAAGAACATCGATCTCCTTCATTCCCATAATTAATTAATCAGGTGTTAGCTCGCAGTCCCCGGGCGCCATCTCACCTTTCGCCACCACCATTATTAAGAAAATGGTTGCTTCGACCACTCTTCCAAATGGGAAAGGAATCTCTCCATTTAATATTCCCTCCATTTATCTCCATTTAGTTGAAACTACGTCGTTTTATTAAATAAACAATGATCCAATAAATTGTTTAAAAATTGTGTTTTATGTTTTAAAGGCAAAAACTAAATGGAGGTAAGTGGAGAGAAAAATAAGTGGAGAGGATCCACACCCCTTCCAAATAGCCCAATTCAATGAATCACACAAGAATGAATGTCCGTACGTGGAGAAGAAAAGGAAGGAAAAAGAGCCGTCGGAGACAATAGAATCAATGAATGAATGAAAGAAAATTGTGTGTGTGTATATGTTTGTTTGTGGTGAAAAAGTCAAGAGGAGGAGGAGAGATTAACGTGGAGGGTGGCGGTTTTGAAGGATTTACAGAGAGGACAGGAGTGGAGGGAAGAGGCACAGGGAGCGCACAAGCAGAGGTGCCTGCAGGGGAGGATGAGAACACACGATTCCTCCCTCCCACAATTCCTGCACATCCATCCCACCTCTTCTTCTTCTTCATCTTCCTTATCCTTGGTGCTTCCGCAGCAGGAGTGGGCGTCGTCGTCGTCGTCCTCGAACTGATGGGTGAGGACCTGCTGGAGATTGGTGCGGAGGGCATTGGCGGTGGCCTCGTTGGTCTGAGCCAAGTCCCGCCATAGCTGGTTCTCCACACACAGCGACTTCACCTTCTCTTGGAGGGCCCAATTCAATTTGGCAATCCTTTCCATCTCCTCCTCCTTCTCCCTCAGCCTCCTCACCATCGCCTCCAACACCCTCCTCGCCTGCCTCTTCCTCCTCTCCTCCACCTCCACCCTCACCTTCTCCATCTGCACCATACATCCATGCCACCGCAATTAATTAATTATATATATATCCCAATTAATCATCATCATCATCCAAATGCAATGAAAGGCTTAATTACATACATGATGGGAAATGAGGCGGTCTAGATGGAGCTGTTGGTGGCTGATGTGGGGAGAAAGGTCCTGGCCCAGGAAAGAGAAAGCGGGGGAGGAGGAGGAGGAGTTATCATCGTCAGGGAGGTAATTGGTGGAATGATCTCTTGAACGCTTTCTCGAAGGGAACGGGCTGTCCGATCTCAGGGCAGGTTTCTGGTCCACGATGAAAGACTTCAGAGGAGGCGCCAGAAGAGGGGCGTCCGAGGCCGTCGTCGTGCCAGATAGTGGGAGGAGGCACGAGTTCATCATCATCATGTGCGGGTTGTTGTTGTTGTTGTTGTTGTACACATTATTATTCATGCTCCCCTCATAATGATGATGATGAACACTAGTAGAACCAATAACAATGTCGTCTCTGCACGCACACACATACATACATACAAGTTATAAAACAAATTGGATGATGATGATGATGGGAGTAAGAAATAATGAATGAATGTGAAGAGAAGAGAAGAGGGTGGAGATTTTTTTTTATTAAAGAAGGGGAAGGACGTACCGATTATTGGAAAAGAGGTGAGAGGGGAATTGGTTGAGATGATGGGGAGGTTGAACAGCCATGACAGCAAATATGGAGCAAGGTTGGGGATGATCTATGTATATATATACATACATATGATCAAGGGAGGTGTGTCTGTGTGGGCTCCACAAGGAAGGCTGTGCGTTTGTATTGTAGTGAGTGAGTGAGGCAGTGGTGGGCGGTGACAGAGAAAAAGGCTTCCATTACTTACTGTGGTGCTGCCATTCACCAAAGACTTTGCCTCTTTTTCATTTTTTTAAAATAAAAAAATGAATGAAATTAATAATGCTATATGTGTGATGAGTACGTAACTGTGTATGGAAAAAATTATTAAAGATAAAAGAAGGCATGGATTCGGTCTCCCTAGGCCTACCCATGTTTAAGTCTCTACCCTATTTATTATCCTTCCCTTCCGCTCTCCTCCCCTCTCCTCTCCCCCTCTAAAAATATCCTCATCCTCATCCTCATCCTCATCCATTCGATCTATTCACTCCTTCATTCTTAATTCTTTTAATTACTCAATTGAAACAAAAAACATATTTCCCATTTACAAATCACTGTATATATATATATATCCTAATAAGAGATTAATGCATTCATTAAAAAAAAATTCCATAACAAATACGCAAGACGAGTTTTTTTAAAAAAAAAAGGGGGAGGAAGAGAGAATTGATGAGAGTAGAGGGGAGGGGGGGGGGCAGTGGGGAAACACGTGCGACCTGCCAGCGTGCCCCAACTCATGCATTTTCCGGAATAATTCAAATCACTTCGATTGATTTAAACGAAGTATTAATACTGCTCTAGCAATCTTATTACTACTTCATTTACATCTTCAATTTTCTAGATGCACCGAAGTATATTATTTATGACTTACTCATATTGCAATTTTCCAAAAAAAAAAAAACACTAATTTGGCCTTGAATTATATTTAAAAATATGACTTTCTGGTCAAAATAGATTCTCTTATTTAAATGTAATGCGCCTAATTATCTCGATTGTATAGACCATTTCAATAGGAGATCATGATTTCTTCCCTGTAATTCTGATATAAAGTTAAAAAAAAAAGTGTGACGTAGTTGTTATTGGCGTATCAGAAGTATATTGAACCGTTATCTATGAAATAAAACTATCATATGTGTGTGTATTCATATCGTTTATATATATAAATAGCTATACACATATGTATAATGTAGATGCGATTCTCTTCTACCACGCATCTTATAAATAAACAATTATAAATACCGAAATCCACTATCATCATGTATTTTACATGACAGAATAGTAATGTGGTGCCATAATTTGAATATCCAATAGGCGAAGTGTAATTAATATTGCATGAATGCATGGAGCTATACTGAGGCAGATGGTAATAATAGAAGAGGCAAGACTTGACACACTAATATATATAATCCAACACATGACTGTGATTTGAATTCAAATTTCGGTGGGATTTATAAAATTTTCCTTTTTTAAAAAAAATGAAATTTTTATATGAATAAATAAAACCATTAATATAAACGTTAGGACTGTGCACATCCTGCATGTGAAATTTTTTTTAAAAAATATCTGAGATCTACACACACATAAGAAAGTACTCCTTCCAGTCCTAAATATAAGACTAGTTTGATTTTTTTTTGTGGAAGTTAAGGAAGCAAATTATACCACTAAATTATAACATATGTCACATGAAATTAGATTATAGGTTAGTTTATAAGTAGAATAAATTAGTTTTGAGGAAAAAAGATTTTTTTTTACTGAAACCACTTTATTTTTGGATTGAAAAAAAATTCAAAAAAATTAAAATGATCTTATAATTAAGACCAACGTACGTGCACGGTTCAACAATTAAATGGATTATATATTTATATTTATGGTATCGGGTCTAAATATTAAAAAAAAAGAGAGGAAAAGATAGATGTGATACATTGCAAAATGTGAAGGCGTCCAGATTCAGGTCCTAATAAAAGATAAACAGCCTCGATCGCAGTTACAGTTTTGGATAGACATTAACATTTGTGGAATCAGAGAGCCTCCACCTTTGCCCTCTGGCTCTTCTCT
This sequence comes from Mimosa bimucronata, assembly GCA_037074515.1. Taxonomy (NCBI): domain Eukaryota; kingdom Viridiplantae; phylum Streptophyta; class Magnoliopsida; order Fabales; family Fabaceae; genus Mimosa; species Mimosa bimucronata. Next base: position 45,340,203 of record CM073442.1, read on the forward strand.
ATTATTATCCCTTCCTATATATCTATAATAATTAATCACTCAATAAGTCAGCACTATATATAGCCACTTAATTCAAACTAGACATTTTGCTGCTAACTCTAATACACTTTCCCACGAAGTTTTCATAGAACACGTAAATCTGAGAATATTTCTCCCTTGTAATCAATCTGCTTCTAGTTTAGCAAAGATAATGAACAGTTTTAATTTCTATATATATATTCAATAAAAGTACGTAAATCAACATGGATTAAATAAAAATATTTCATTCGGAATTGTAAGTCTTTTATGATTTGGTGAATGATATAATCCCAGTCGAGTCTGGACATATATCTGTTTATTTACGATAGAGTTAGACAATTGTTAATCAGTGAAGAGCACCTAACCGTTGGGGTTATGTCAGTGCAGTGCCGCTTCGAGTCCGCTCTCCAAGAAATTAAATTCAAGGGGATAGTGGAAGCTAACACTGGGTGTCGATCTCAATGAGCCTAGTGTAATATGATTCCTAATAGCTAATATGTAAACTTGAAAAGGCGGGTAAAAAGCATTTTTGTTTGGTTTTAGTATGAAGTTTGGTATGTACAAAAGATAAAGTAAAAGGTGGGAATTAAACGTGAGATTTGGATGAGAATGGGATAAAGATCATTATTGATGAATGAGAGATTCGGGAATCATTGATTTTAAAGATTTTTAGGGAGTTTAATTGATTTTTAAAGAACTCTAGAGGAACCCCTCTAGGCTATGCTTAGGTTAACTTAATTAATGCCGGAACCCCGCACATTACTTAATTTAACCCAAGTTGATTAAGTTCAAAATCAATAAATAATTGATTATGCAAGACTTTTAAATCCACAATTTGGGCCACCCCATAATTGCTCTAAATTTCTCTCTAAACCCTAATCCATTGATGGCCACCCATACAATAAATTAGGACCTAAAGAGTGTTTGCCCAATGTCTCCACACAACCAATTAATTCTTATGCCATCTCACTCAAGCAAATAACTTAACACTTTTAATCCACTAACCAAGCCACCTTGCATTAGCACATAATTTTCACAAAGAGAATAACAAAACTATAGACCCATAAATTTCATTAAACTCAAAGTTAATAAGTAGCAATGTCAAGCATTATACAAGAAGGAAATAACATAAACATAGTTTCTAACCCTAATGACATAAATCCACTCAACCAAGTGCCATAAATGCACTTCAACCAAATGCAATTACTACATTCCACCAAATGCCATAAATGCACCCCTAGAACCCTAAAAAAGCATAAATACAACAAATGGAGGAAGGATTAGAACTAGAAAAACTCCCCTATTTAAGCTTCAAGCTCATCCCTTGGCTCTCACCACTAAGAATGATGGAGCCTAGCTGCTACTCTCCATGGAAGAACCAACAAAAAGAGAGGAAGGTGTGGAAGCCATGGATGGAAGGAAGGAGAAGGAAAGAAGATGAAGATGAAGATGAAGATGAGAGAGCTAGGGCTTAGAGGGTGTGAATGTGGACCAAATATGCCCTAATGGGGTCTAAGTTTCGTGTTTTATGTCCCCCAAGTCGGGTCAAGTGAGTGGGTATCAAGTTGGACCCAAACCAGGCCCAAAAACGCGAACTGAAATTTCTGCAGAACGCGATGTTCGCTGTCCGCTCTTCGCTGCGGCGAGGAGCATATTTCTCTGCTAAAATTGGGACTTTCTCGCCGTGAGCTCGCCGCGTCGATGAGCCTTCATTTCTGCCTCTTTTGTTTGGCATTCTTCTTCGTCCTGGGTCCAATCTTTTGGTCCTGAGCGACCCTACAAATGAGAATAAGACAAAACCAAGATCAAATAGCCCTATAATTTAATTAATGCAATTAATTTACAATTATGGCTAATTACTCCTAATTTTACACTCATTTCACTTGAGAGTTTAAGACATTCAATTAGACATTATTAGACAAAAATTGCATCTCAATCATGTTGATTCCCTCAAATTAAGCATATAAAAATCATACAAATCAGATATTTGTCAATTAGCATATGTTATAATCAATCTTTATAATAATAAATGAATTTCGAAATATTGTTTATATTTGTGCCCCATTACTTATTTCCCATTAATGTATACCACTCTGTTCGTTATTATACTACTCTAACTATTTTTCAGTTCTAACATACCAAGGAGTGAAAGTTATAACATTAAATATATCCTATTTTTTTTAAAAAAAAATTCTAATTTTACCCTTATTTAAGAATAGGTGTTAATATATATATATAATTAATTGACTATTATAATCCATGCCTTCTTTTATCTTTAATAATTTTTTCCATACATAGTTACATATACATCATAATCAAATCCCTTCTCTTGTAGGCATAGCATTATTAATTTCATTAATCTTATCTTTCCTATTTTTAACATAGAGATAAAATAGTCGCAGTAGCATTAATTGATACCAAACTAAATTTATATTTAAGAACGAAAAAATTGTGATAGTTGGACTTATAATAAGGAATAGAGTAGTATGTATGTACTCCCTCTGGTCCCTATTATAAGAGGTAGTCAACCTTTTTATACATACCAATAAAAACATGTTGGAATCATTTATTATGGGTGAATTTTACATTTTTACCCTTACTCATTTATTATGCACAATTTCTCTCCCATCCTTGCATTTATTAATATATAAGGGCAGAAATGGAAAACATGTATTTATTACGTTGACTTTTGCATATTACCTATTATATTTTGGACCAAAAAATTTACATTGTTACCTTTTATATTTAGGACCCGAGGGAGTATAAATAAACATTTTTAAAACTTAAACTTATAACTGAACGCTTGAGTCAAAAATTGCCTCAAAGAATCAATATCCCAAATCTATACGACAAAGTTTAGAAGCGAACAAAACAGACGAAGAGATTCCATTAGTGCTTGCTCTTATATATGTGTATATATTATATAGAGGGAGGGAATTCCAATAAACACAGATGCAATATGTACAAAAATACGAAGTGGCAGATACATAGAATTAATAATGTTGATTAATGTGATGAGCAGTCTGATCCAAGAGTGAATACTTAATTGTGTGATGCCAACTGCCCTGTACATGTCCCAGATGACTTTGCTTCAAAATCACAATGATTCATTCACACACATTTACTGCTGGTGCCATTATATATATACGGTTTCATTATTATCATAACAGACGTCACACCCATACATATAATTCCTTCCTATTCAAAATACTCTCTAAGATATAAGATATTGGTTGTGTTTAGATCTACTTATAAAAAAGTGACTTTTATATAAATCAGATTGGGTAATTATTTTTATGTTTGGATGGACTGTATGAAAAGTAGAGGTAGGAAATCAGGCGGGCCGGGCTTAAACAGAAATGCCCCCTATTTGCGAAGCCTGGCCCTTGAGTCGTCGGGCCTCGATTTTATTAAATGTTTTTTTTCCTAATTTTGAGTGTGTATTGCGAATGAAAATAATGGACATATAATAAAAAATATAAATATATATGATCCAAATTATATTTAAATACAAACTTACCAAGCATTAGTGCATTGCCATATACCAACTCAACAACTCATAAATATGTACTAAGTCTAGAATTAGAAGTCACACCACAATTACATAGAATGTTCCTAATAATAAGGAATTAAAGTATAAAAGTGGGACGTACGATACTTGAATCTAACATAATAAGCATTTAAATTATTATTGTCTATATGCATATATACAAAAATAGCACACCCATTTAACTCTTTGAGCAAAAAAAATGTAAAAAAAAAAGGGAGGGGCAATAAACGGGCTTAAACAGGCCGGCCATCGGCCCGACGGCCGACCCGTTTAAGCCCGCTCCCCTTTTTTTGCTCCAAAATCAAAGCCCGACCCTTCTCGAGCTAGGGCCTAAACGGGCTCGGCCTGAATTCCTGGCTCTAGTGAAAAGTGACTTATTTTCCATAAGTCGAATTGTGTATGTTTGGATAAGTTGTGATTAGATGTAAAAATTAAATCAGAATTTGTGGGCCCACCTTATAAGTGACTTATAAGTAAGAAATAAGTTGTTTTAAACAGTTTAATCTTATTTTGACTTATAAGTTATAAGTTACTTATAAGTCAAATTAACAATAAACCGAAACAAACATGCAAAATAAGCTACCAACAAAATAAGTTACTTTTACCCCAAAATAAGCACTTATTTTTTGTTTTTAAGCCGAGCCAAACATACCCATTGTTCACTAATTTGCGTGCATCAGTGAATATTAGTTAAGTCACTTAGAGAGTTTTAGATTAATAAAATTTATTTATTATACCCTTATAAAAATGTGATTTTTAAATATGTATTTATTATCTATTTTCTCTATATTTTGTAATAGGTAAAAGTGAAAAAAAATAATTATTATCATATATATCGATCAATATTTTATATTTTATACCAAATTTTTCGGCCTATTAAACTTTTCACTTAAGATATGGACAAGAGGGAGTATGTAGCCTTCCTAGAAAGTTCATCTATGACATATAAATAAAAGGATTAATTATTACATATATTATGTATGTGTTTGATTGATGATGGGAGGCACAAGGACAACAAGCGAGGGATTCAATTAATTATATATATGTATTGAATAATAAATATATTATTATACATTTGTGTGCTCTGCAATTTGCAGTCTCTGAGCTCCAACAAAAGAAGACCATGCGATGCTGCTTCCAGATTTTTGGTTCTTTCTTTAACACTTTGCATTTGTTTACATTTGCTCTTTTGGACGCCTTAGCTTGCTTTAAGGAGACAATATGACAAATTCTTGAGTCCCGTCTGGAATTGCCACCCAAGACAGCCAGCCACCCACGTTATTTTAATTACTACTTTCAACTCCTCTCCCCTCCTTTAATTAATCTTCCGTATGATATATTTGATCAGTTGCGTACTTAAAAATGATGTAAGTTGGTTATTTGTCACTTATGTAAAATTGTGCATCACTTTTCCTAATATACACCTAATTAAACATGTGAGACAGATAAAATTGTGAATTTAATGGAGACAGTAAAAAAATAATAAAGAAAACATGGTCCTACATTTTTTTGTTAAACACATGCATCCTATTATTGAAGGTAATTATATTCGAAATAGTACTTTCAGATACTGATTGTAAACAAGAACTAAAGAGACTTAGAGACTTACTATTACTTGCTCATTTGAATGAAACATACAAAACCCATGGTTTGCACCAATTAATGTGCCAACTAAGGATTCTCCAATTTGGTTCTTTGTATATTCAAATCAATTAATAACATACATAGCTATGTACGGATCATTTGAGGAGGTATACATTGATTGATGTATTGATTAATATCACTAGGAAATGCTTCATTTCCTAGCTCTCGATGTTCCCAATTGTTTAGTGTGCGGCATTAATTTGGCATTTACATTATTGGATTTTCTGTTTAGCCAAAACGCTTAGAATATCAATTCACTCACAATATTCACAATATATATATATATATATATTATTATGATAAATAACAAATATTGTTTTCACATATGCTTTTATTGATATTGTGATGATGAATGGTACATATGGAGGGCCATGCATCTTTTTTTGATGATCTGAGAACACTGCACACAACCTGTTCAAGAATGATCCCTTGGCATTAAATTAAAGATTGAAAAGAAACTGCTGGAATCCAATTTGATTAGCAAATAAAGTACTACCTAGAATTATTTGAAAAAGAAGAGAAATGACAAAAGCTTATATATATCGTGAAGTTTCTTTAAAGCGAGGGTTAGACTTGTGTGTGTGTAATTTGAATTGAATGAATAGTAGATGACAAGTAGCTAGGTTGATTCCATCCCTTCAACTATCTCCATTTCCCTTTCAATGTTCTAACTCCAATACTCCACTATTGCCCCACATATATGAACTCTGTGTGCATATTACCATATTGACCCTGCTTTAATCTAACCACCAACGAAATGATGAATAGAAAAGTAGACATATGTTGAACAAACAAAGGAGGATTAATGCGGGAAGCAAAGTCATAAAAATACTAACTACATTTTGATACTTGCTTTTGCTTTATTATTAGTATTGGAGATATGTTAGTGTGTGTATATTTTAGGAGGATCATGTGTGTTTGTGCTTGCCTCCTTTTTAGGGCAATCGTTTGCATCTTGACTTGTGAGAAATACTTTTCTTTATTACAATGAATCTTCTCTCTCTTCTTTCTCTTTTTCTCAATTCAACTTAAAAGTTTTAATTATATATATATATATATTTTTTACATCTACATGTGATCTCCACCCCTCCATGACTTCACATTATTGAGAATCTCTCCCTTTCTTTCTTTCGTTCTTTTTCTTTTTTTCTTTTTGGGAATCTCATTCATCTCCTCCACAATCAAGCATATATAATATAATATATGAAACCAAACTTTGAATATGCCAATCCTCCCTTTCTATGTGTCAGTGTGCTTGAGAGAGAAAAAGGGGTTTGGTGATAATCAATGAATAAGGTTCCTCGTCGTGAAACCCAAACAATCAAACACTTTCCTCATAGCTCTCTCTCTCTCTCTCTCTCTCTCTCTCTCTCTCTCTCTCTCTCTCTCTCTCTCTCTCTCTCTCTCTCTCTCTCTCTCTCTCTCTCTCTCTCTCTCTCTCTCTCTCTCTCTCTCACACACACACACACACACACACACACAGAGCTTGCTTTTCAAACTTTCGTTTTATAGGATAACTTCTAATATTCATTGTGGTTTGGTACGAATTGAATAAGTTTGTTCCTTTGATATTATCCCAACATATACCATTTGATGCCTTTTATATGATTGATACAACATTTTGTGTATATATATATATACATATATGTATATCATTTAACAACATATATATAACTTGGAATAAGAGTTGAGATATCATTATATCTTGTGTTGGAAACATACCTTACTTAGCTTGTGGTGATCGATAATATACTTGGAAAAGAGGGTAGCTAGCTAGGTTTGAGCCAAAGCAATAATTGATCGTTAGGTTAGAGAGAGAGAGAGAGAGATTATTGCATTCGTTCTTTCATTAATTCATGAGAAGGTAGGGTGGAATAAGTGGACCCAATATTGTTCTTAAAAAAATAATAAAGGTAAGAGTACCGTTTAATTCTTTTATCTTTTTTACTGATACAAGTAACTTCACTATCAGAATTCAATTCCCAGTGAAAGGTGATGAATGGAAGAGAAAGTTGGAGTTTTTGGGAAATGGGGTTCATAATAGATATATATATATAGGAGTAGTGGTCAATGGAATAGTTACTATAATACTTTCTCCTCACTGAACAATGCATTTCCCAATACATGCTCTATCTTCTGCCATGGGGCTTCATAATTCCATGTGCTGCATATATCAATACATATATATACACATTATATGTATTCTTTTTCCCCACAATGGAAGATCAGGTCATTTCGCATTCATTGATTTATTATCTCACACTATAGCTAGGCATCCAATAAAAATGATGCTCATTTGTAGATACAGGAACCAAATTTTTTTGCTGGTTTGGATCATAACTTTGTACTTTCAACCTTTGAAGTTGTCCGAGTGAAATATACTTATACTATATATGTGTGTATGGGTGCGTGTATGCATGTGTCTGCTAATATGCTTTTGGGATTCCCTCGTTGGAACACCCACCACCTTTTAGGGCTTGTTTGGTATGAGGGATTTAGAGGGGAGGGGAGGGGAGAGAAAATTTTTGTGAGCTAAATTTAAAAAAATTGAAGAAGTGCGGTTGTAAGTATTAAACAAATATTAGATGTAAGATAAAAGAGTAAGAGAAAATGATTATAAAATTTCAACCCCACATCGCTAATTTTCTTAAATTCAATTCAAAAAAATTTTCCCTCCGCCCATTTTTCTTCCCTTTCCCTGATACCAAACAGACCCTTAATGGAAGTGCTAAGCTTTTTCTGTATCAAACAAATACATGTACACACACGTTTATGTGGGTGCCAGACAACTATGAATGAGCGTGAGTGAGATGCGGAATGATTAAAAAGTTGGGGAACCATTACATGATAAAAATGAAGAAATTTAATCACCAAAAATTCTATAGCAAATGAGGTGCAAACAATGACAAATTCTAGTGTAGAAAATGATAGCATATTTATGCTGCTTACTTTTTTGTCATTAATCCTTTCTCTAGGAGAGTTAGTGACAATAAATAACAATACCGGGCTCGTCAAGTCTGGTAATTGGAATGAGTATAATCTAAATCCCTTAACGATGATCTATTGGAGGGCAAGTCTAGTACCAGCAGCCGCGGTAATTCTAGCTCCAATAACGTATATTTAAGTTGTTGCAGTTAAAAAGCTTGAAGTTGGACTTTGGACTGGGCCGATCTTTCCTCCTCAGGTGAGCACTGAGCAGCTCGTCCCTTCTGCCGGTGATGCGCTGTTGGCCTTAACTGGCCGGGTTGTGCCTCTACTGTTGTTACTTTGAAGAAATTAGAGTGCTCAAAGCAAGCCTAACATCATAATATTCCTTTCTAAAAAGTTTCACCTTTCTTTATCCAACCAATGGTTTTCCTTTCCAAACTCAGTGTGTAACTGGTTTTTACTCCTTTCAACAATTGCACTTTCTAAGTTTCAAACATGTATTTTCTTCTTTACAAGGGTGAGGCTACTTACACATTAACCTATAACTCATTGGTAAGTTTATGTTGTTAAGTGGAGGGTGTTGTTGAACCCAACATATGCATTATCTTGGGTTCTCACTGTTCCAACCAAGTGATGAAATGGGTTTTCTGGGCCCATTCAACATTCATACAATCTCCTAAACAATAAGAACTCACGGGCCATTAACAACAAAAAACTTTTTCTCCCCTTCATGCAAAAAGTTCATTATAAACTAAGAGCCCACTTAGCACATTTTCTTGTACAATGCAAAATTACTTAAAGTAAGTTAATAATCTAAACACCCACTGACTAAATCTATCAATATGACTAAAGAATTAAGAAAGGATGGTAATCAAGGATAGTATAAAAAATAATGTAAAATGAGTTTCTATAAATTTGTAAATTTCGAAGCTTTTAGTAGTAAACACATCTTTATTTTTTACATAATATTTTTCTTACAAGGTCTTTTAATTGTCAGTTTCCCAAAAACGATACATGTGTGAAAGAATAAATTATTATATTTTGGAAATTATAATGTAAATCAAGAAGGATATTAGTTTCCCATTGGAATTGTCCAAACATAGATGAAAACATATACAAGAAAGAAGAGGTCAATAAAAGAGAACTGGTATTCTACATTGATATGTTCACCATATTTATTACAATGGAATGGAACACTGAAAAAGACAAGAAAAATGGATGATGAGACGGCAAATAAAGAATTGGTTTGAATTTGAGAAATGATGAGTTGGGGCCAGATAACAACAAATGGAGGGGCATAAGTTTCACCGTCGTCCTGGTTTAACTTACATGCAGACAAACAAAAAAGGGTTATTTTAAAAACATAGATCGAAAACACGCTTAATTACCTTTATAATTAATGACGAATTGCTCTTCATGCTCTTCATGATCGCTTAAATATACATAGCTAGCTTTCTGTTTCATCCTGATCACCATGATGAGTCCCACCAATAATCAACAACAATCACTCCCTCCTCGTAAGTTTCCCTTTTTAATCTGCATCCTCCATTTAATTTTCATATTCCAATTTTGTTATTAGCTATATGTATGAATGTGTGTGTGTGTATATATATATATATAATTTAAGGCATGAATGGTATATATGGTGCAGAAGGATGTCCTTCTTCAGCAGCAGCTCCACCACCACCCCTGGGGTATCCCACAAAGGAAGCCCCAAATGGTACCTACCAACACTACACTGTTAGTAGGGGTGATGACTTCTGGAAGGGCTGGTATGTATATCCTATCTTCTCACGCCCTTAACCCTATACCACACTCTGTTCCTTGTTATAAATCCACTCTAACTACTTACCCTTATTTAATAATAGGTGTTAAAATAATATTTTATGCATTATAACCATTTTCTCTCATCTTCCCTATTTTCAACGTAGGGGTAAAATAGTCACAGTAGCATTAATTGATCCAAAACTGGACTTATATTTAGGAACAAAAAAATTGTAATAGTTAGACTTATAATAAGGAACAGAGTGGTATATGTGTTTGTAACGGGCCAGTTATTTTGGGAATAAGGGACCTTGTAAGATTTTGGACTCTTCAATTTCAATGAGTAGTTTTTAATTAGGTAGTTGTGATTAAGGATTTTTTTTAAATAGTAATTATTGTTTTTTATTGTAATTGCAGTCTTGCTGCTATTTGTTGCTGTTGCGTCCTGGATTGCTGTTGTTTCTGATCTCAACTGATTACTGTTACTACCCTATTTTATAGGGAAAATCACAATGAGGTCCCATATAAGGCATTTAATTACAACCAGGTCCCAAACAATCATCAAATTACATTGAAGTCCCAAGAGACCTCTGTGTAATTAAATGGGAGTTGTCAATACCAGCCGTGTGAGTTGTTAGTGCACACAAAACAGCTGGTATTGACAACTATTGAATTGACAACTCATTGAGCTGCGATTAACAACTTTTTTGTGTGCATTAACAACTTACACGGCTGGTATTGACAACATTGAATTGACAACTATTTTAAGCATAGTAACAACTCAATGGGCTGGTATTGACAACTCAATTTAATTACATCTAGGTCCATTGAGAGTTTAATGTAATTTGATGATTGTTTAAGACCTGGTTGTGATTAAATGCCTTATGTGGGACCTCATTGTGATTTTCCCTATTTTATATATGTGTGTACTTGTTCATGCGATCCTTTTCTTGATTAGTGCGCTTCCTTACTTATTATCCCACCGACTCTTGAGCAATTCTTGTGTGCTCTGGGATTACCAGCCAATTTGTACGCTGACCAATGGAAACCATCCAAATCACATGGTGGGGCCCATACCTTTTGTCTCTCAGCTTTGTATCCCGCACGCTACCTCACTCTGTCCACTTTTAAGTTTCTCTCTCCTCCTATCATCTCCCTCTCTCACACTTTGTCAACTCCCCCCCCCCCCCAACTCACACCACCACACATACACTCTCTCCCTTATTAAAATTATAAGACTTGCGTCAGACCCCTACTAAAATTATAAGACTTGCGTCAAACGAGTTTTTTTTTTTTTTGTGATAACAAGGAGTTTACTTAAAACAACTTAATAGAGACAATATTTTGCAATAAAGTACGCATATCTTTTTAAATAAATTTCGATTTTACTACCTCCAATTCAAGATTTAAAATTAACTTTATTGTACAAAGTGATTTATAAAATTAAAGCTCTGGATGTACAAAACCTAATATTGAAAAAGCTATGGCAAAACTAAGATTAAATTATATCAAATATTTTAAAGTATTTTTCTCTTAGCAACCTTCATAAAGTAATTTTTAGTGCATTTAACATTTGAAAAAAATCTTTAAAACTCCCTCTGGTTCTTATTATAAGAGTCTGGCCGTCAAATTGTTTTCTTAAGAAAACATGTAAAAGTTAGTTAAAAGATATAAATGTGTTTGAAAAATAATTTCTTTTCCAATATTACATTTATTTATGATGAGATTAGAGAGAGAAATATAAGTAGGAGTATTAATGAGTACTATAAAAGAGAATGTTAATAAATAGGGGCAAAATAGAAAAAATCGCATTAAATGATGACAAAATCCAATGCGAGCTGTTACATTTTAGACCAAAATAATTTAAATTTCAGGTTTTTATGATAAGAAACAGAAGGAGCATTAGATATTAGTACATTAAGATCTTTAAAGTATTTCCAAGTACAAATTCCAGTTCATGATTAAGATAGTAGTCCTTATCTTAAATTATTTTTTGCTCGTTCAAAACCCTAAAATGTTTTTTGACAAAAAACCCAAAAATATGTTACCATATACACTTAGCATGTAAATCTAAGATTCTCAATACTGGTGAGAAAAATACTTTAAAAATTAAACCATATAAAAGTTACTTCCTCTTGTTCTAAATATAAGATTTATTTACCTAATTTGATTGTATAAAGAATGTTAGTTAAATTAATTAAAGTCGTATGATATTACCAATGCACCCTAACCATCTATCTTTATCCCACCCATCCACACTCTCTTGCTTGTTTATTATTGAGGAGCATTCATATATATAATTTGGGGAAAAGTTGAGAACAATTCAAAAGATGCCTTATATTTATGACCAAACTCACTTCCCTAAATAGGTCTTATATTTAGGATTGGAGGGAATACATTATGATATTGGGTGATATTAGAAAATATATTTAGGATAAAATAACACCAGAAAATTAGTTCAGAGTGTTAGGTGTCTTGAATAAATACTTCAAAGTATAATATGGATCTTAACTCAAAAATAAAGGATGACTAAAAAAAATTACTGTTTAAAGATCAAGATATTTAGTAGGGAGAGAGTGTACGTGTGGCGGTATGAGTTAGGGGGGAGTTGACAAAGTGTGAGAGAGGGAGATGATAGGAGGAGAGAGAAACTTAAAAGTGGACAGAGTGAGGTAGCGCGCGTGGGATACAAAGCTGAGAGACAAAAGGTATGGGCCCCACCATGTGATTTGGATGGTTTCCATTGGTCAGCGTACAAATTGGCTGGTACTCCCAGAGTACACAAGAATTACACCCTACTCTTAAAGTACATTCGCTTCTTATTATAAAAGCTTAATTAATAACTAAATTACACTATTTAAGAAAAGCAGTACTCCCTCCGGTCCTAATTATAAGATCACTTTAACTTTTTTTAAGAAATTAAGGATGCAAAATTAATTACTAAAATGTCTGTAGTTATCTTTTTTCCTCAAAATTAATTTACCTTACTAATAAATTATTGTATAATACAATTACATGTAAAATACGTTAAAATTAAGGGGTCTATGTTGGCTTCCTTAATCTCCACAAAAAAAGTCAAAGTGATCTTATATTTATGATCGGAGGGAGTAAAAATTAGTTAAAAGGGTTAAGGGCAAATTTGTCTTGAAAGTTTTCATTTAGACGTTATTTTGCCCTGAAAGTTTTTTGGAATTCAAAATTGCTCCGAAAGTTTCAAAACATAGCAGCAATGTATCCCTTTACTGTTAAATATTAATGGTCAATGTCAACCTTTTAACGGTCAACGGCAAAATTACTACGTTTTGAAACTTCTGGGACAATTTTGAACCCAAAAAAACTGTCAAGGAAAAATAGCTCATAAGAAAAAGCTTCCGAGGCAAATTTGCAACTTAACCCTAGTTAAAAAAAATGTAAGAAACAAACTTTTTTCCAAGCATGCCCATATTAATAAGAGGCAAGTAAGAGAGACAAATAGATTAATAATGAGATGAAGTATGGAAGAGAATGTATTATTAGAAAAAGATGGAAAGATATTACATACTCCCTCCATCTTTATATATAAGAGCCCAAAATTTGAATGGGTTTGTCTCCTTTTATAAGAGTTTGGCTAGATTTGTTAAACCATTTAATGACTTTTTTCCTACTTTACCCATCGTCATTCTCTCTATTAACATTCTTTTTCATACTCATTTATATCATTATTATCACATTTCTCTCTCTGTTTGGATTAGCTTTTTCAGAATAGCTTCTGGGAAAAAAGTTGAAAAATAGCTTTTTGAGAATAGCTTTTGAGCAGAATAGCTTTTTTGAAAAAAATGGCTTTTGATAAAATGAGAGTATTTGGATAGTTGTTACCATAATAGCTTTTTTATGTAAAGTACCAAAAAGAACAGTAGCTAATATGGTATTTACATTTAAAGGAAAAAAATTTATTTCAAACATTTAAAACATCAAATCATATAATTAATAACATAATTTAAAAAATTACAGTAACAAAATAAAATGATAACATTAATTATTTTATAATATGATTAATAAACTAATAATATATGTATTAAAAATTATTGTAGGGACATAATTCATTTTTAGATATTAATTATGTTTAACAAAATTATATATTTTAAAATATGTAACTCACACAATAGTTAAATATTTAATGGGTAAAAATGGAATCTGAAAAAAATAAAAGCGGTGTTTTGTAATGTGGTATTTACATTTAAAGGAAAAAAAATATTTCTATGATTTAAATGATCAAATTATATAATAAATAATAAAAATTTTAAAAAAATTACTGCATTTTAGAATATTAAACAAAATTAAAAAAGGGGGGACACTGCCTGGGAGGAATGAAGAGTAAAGAGTGAAGGGGAGTTAAGAAAGAGAGGAGGAAACATAGGGGTAATTTGGGGTAAGAAATTTATCATTCAATTCATTACTCAACCAACCCATAAAAAGCCAAAAAAAAAAAATAGCTTTTTCATAAACCATGGTTTTAGCACCCAAAACCATGGTTTTGCTTTGAAAATAGCTTTTCCAATTTTTTGGTGTACTTGGGTGTTTTTTCCTAAAACCATGGTTTGGGTAGGAAAAGTGCTTTTTTTCTTCACCCAAATAGGCACTTAATCACTTTCTTGATCTGCGTACTTTTACTAGCTTAGCTCTTATATATAGGGATAGGAAGAGTAATTAATTAGATGTAAAAAATGGTAACTGTAACATTTGTTTCCAAATTCCATTTATAACCATCCCATATTCACAATTAAACTTTTAAACAAGGTTTGAAAAACTATGATAAAAAGAAAACTTCTAAAACAATTAAAGAGTCTATCATATTTAAAAAAAATTATTACTTACACAACTCGTTTCAATTTCTAACTATAACAGGAAAGGAAGCCACTTATCAAGAAATTGTTTAATGCTATCATAGTTAAAAAGTTTTCCATCTAACTTTCCAAAAATATATCCATGATAGAAAAAGGACATTTCTAAATAAAATAAAAGCCCTATCATGGATGATTAAAAGGTTTCATAGGCATTATAGTTCTAAACCATGTTAGAAAAGAAAATACCAAAATAGTTTTAAAATTTTGTTTATAAATCCTTTAACTATGATAAGAAAAAAGGAACAAGCTAACATAGTTAATAAAACTTTGAAATCATAAACACTTGCTTCTAGCCTTCCTATCACTCAACTTGCTAAATAAACTAATAATAATAACATCCCATTTGCAGCCTATTTAATAGAACTAGAAGTGATGATTAACTAACAACTTGCTAAAGTAAAAAAAATAAAGTAATAAAATATATAAAGCTAGAAAGATTTTATCCTATAAGTTACCTCAAAATATCTTCTCATATTCCATCACATAGGGGTGAGCAAAATCGAACCAGAACTGAAAACCAAACTGAACAAAATGATTTTCGATTTTTCGGTTTCGATTTTTATTTTCAAAATTTTCGGTTTTCGGTTCGGTTTTTGAAAAAAAAAAATCGGTTTGAAACCGAAAACCGAAAACATTATAATATATATAAAAAAAGGCCCAACCCAATAATAGTTATTTTAAAATTGGACAAGAAGAGAAAGCCCAATGACAAGCCCAAAATACAAAGCCTAACCTAAGAACTTATGCTTCATAGCTTCAGTCATCATCGCCCCTCTCCTTGACTCCCTCAGCGGCTCCACCATTTTCCTCCCTCAGTCCTTGAATCTGTGCCCTCCGCCTTCACCCCCCACCGGAAAATCCAAGCCCCCAACGTCAACAAAATCAATCCTCTTTTCCCCTTCAACCTCATCCCCCTTCCTCTCTTAGTTCTTCTTCCTCTTCCTCTTCAAGAATCCCTTTCTGGGTTAAAGCTCCATGCTTTGTTCTTCTTCTTCTTCTTCTTCGAGTTTTTCGAGTTTGGGCCTTTTCTTTGTGAAGAAAAATCAAGAATTTCCTCTCTGTCTCTAAACATTTTTTTTGGGTAAACCTTCAATTTCGATCCAACATGGCTACAACGACATCATCATCTTCATACTGGTGTTGCAGATGCAGCCGCTTCGTAATCCTCTGAAGCCACATGCCACGACACAGTAATTTGTCCCCATTGCTACGGCTGATTCATTGAGCATATTCAACAAACCTCTCGCCCTCCCTCCATCATACATTCGACACAGTTGAAGATGCTGCCTTGGTTATGATCGCAAGGCCTTTAAACTCATAGGTGAGAATGCTAGGCTCAATTTCCCCGAACACTTCCTCAATATTGTGGTTTTTAAGATATTTCAATTGTTTTGTGCTTTTTGTAATAAGTTTGATTTTTGCTATTGGGTACATTTTTAAATTCTTTCAATTATTTTCAGCAAACGCTGAAGATGATGAGCAAAATCGATGATGATTGATGATAATCCCCTGTTCCCTTTTCTTAGGACCCAATCTACAACAAGGGCCTTGTCCGCCTTCTTGCTCAGCGTCGATCAAATCTTTTTTTTTTTAATTTTTGTATGGCCCAAATCTGCAATAAAAAGGCCCAAAAAACCGTTAAACCGAAACCGGAAACAGTTCGGTTTTTCGGTTTCGGTTTTCTTTTTCCCCAGTTTTCGGTTTTTTTGGTTTTGAACCGAAAAGCGAACCGAAAAACCGATACTCACCCCTACCATCACATCCATTCCAAAGTGAAACCAATCTAGTCTTAGCCAATTAATTCGCTCTTCATACTGGTCACATGCATGTGTTCAATACAATCAAAACATATCCAATAAGGCCTTCGGCCTTTGTGCAGAAAAAATGGATCGGTCCCAGACAAATGCAAGAAATAATAGTTATCCAAAAGAAATTAAAAAAGCAAGTAGAAGCAAAATAAATATGCTTAAATTCGTGTGGCAATATACTAATCACAACAAAAGCCATAAAGTCCTCACTTTCACTCGTGATTTACAGCTAGCTCCGTTCCCTTTGGCTCTATGCTTCAACTAGCACCTGAAAAACATTGAGCAATCAAAATGAGACAAACGTCTTAGTAACTCACTTCCTATTTACTTTACATGTGCGTGTGTGTTAGCAAGGTGTTAAGTAGGACCTATACAGTATAATTTCACAATATGCATAATTAATACGTATCAACATCTCATATCAAGTCTAAAACAATTGATATCATATATGTATATTCTTTCCAAAACAATTCACAAATCATATTTCACAACACCTCATAAATAGGAACAACACACGAGCCAAAATGACTGTTATGTGTGTCATTACGGCTTGTCCTCTACACTTACGGGTTTGAACCAAATGCAGTCAATGTCTTTCTCAACACAATTATTCCCGATGGGTAATCGGGGTACTTCATCACGTGATGGTAATGTATTCAATCTCACCAATGCAATAATACAACAATCATTCATTGCAACCAATAATGCATCATCAATCAAAATAGGTACATAACCTTCTTAGTGTTCCAAATTCATGTCTTACAAATCCTCAGATTTGTAGTGTTTTTATATGCTAAAATGAGGCTAATAACATATTTAAGAAGCAATATTGGTCCATAAAGGTTTAAATAAAATCTTAGACCCTTAGGTTAAATTAGCATGAGAATAGGATCAATTCACTATAATTAGATATCGATTTGTATTAATTAATTTCTAGGATTATTTGATCATTGTTCAGTATGATTTTGCTTATAGGGTCACCCAAAAACCAAAAGAAGAGGATCCCAGATGAAAAGAAGGCTAAAATCAGAAAGGAAAAATCAGGAAGTTCGCTGGGGGTCTATAACGGCGAACTCATAGCGACCATATGCACAGAAGTATCCCCTTCCTTGCGTCATGTGATCGCTGTGATAGCGAAAGCGTTCGCCATGTACTCCACAGTGAAAGTCATGGCAACTCGCGAAACCTTCCAAATTTAACACGAATTCTGGGCCTAATCCGAATTCATACCTGATACCCACTTGATTAACCCAGCTCAGGGTTATTAGCATGACATTCTAGGTCATTAGAGAGCAGATTTGGAACCTTAAACCTCTCCACTCTCATTCTCTTCCAATTCCATCTTCCATCTTACATCTCTTTTCTTCCAAATATCCATGGATTCTCAAACCCCAACCTGTGTTGATGTTTTTCTCATGAAGAGCAGCAATTAGGCCTCTTTGTTCTTGTTGGTAGAGGCCTAGGGATGAGCTTAGAGCATGTATTAGGAGAGTTTTGTTTCTAATTGACAAATCTCTGATTTATATGGTTTTAATATGCCTAATTTGAGGCAATTAACATGATTGAGATGCTAGTTTAGTATAAAATTAGGATTAATTAGCCATAATTGTAGATTAATTGTATTGATTAATTTATAGGGCCCTTGTTTAGTCTTGTTTACACTTGTGGGGTCGCTAATGACCAAAAGAGGAAGAAGTTTGCATGAAGAAATTGGCCAAATTGAGGATGGAGTTGTGGAGAAGGAAGCCAGCAAAAGCACAAAATTCAGCCCTAAAATTCTGTCCATCTGGCTGCAGCTAGCAAACCTTTTGGCTGCAGCGAGGTAGACAGAGAGTAAGGGGTCGAGACTCTGTACTCTTGGCTACAACGAGCAAAAGTTCTTGCTGCAGCGAGAACGCGATTTTTCTGATGCGAAATTTTGCTGTTGTTTTAGGCCAACCCGGGTCCAATTCAATTACCCACTTCTTGACCCGACCTAGGGAGCATATTAGGTCGAAAATGAGGAGCATTTGACAGATTTGGAGCCCCAAACCCTAGCCTCCATATTCTCTCTCAACTCTCTCATCTTCATCTTCATCTTCTTCCATTTTCCCTTCCTCCACACTATGTCCATCATTTCTTCCTTCCTTGTTGGTGTTTTCTTCTTGGAGGACAGCAGCTAGGCTCCACCATTCTTGGTGGTGGGAGTCAAGGGATGAGCTTGGAGCACATATAGGGGAGTTTTAGTTCTAATCCTTCTTCCTCTTGTTGTATTTATGCTTTTCTAGGGTTCTAGGAGTATATTTATGACATTTGGTTGTGCTCTTCATTTCTATATGTTGTATAAGGGTTAGAAACTATTTTATGTTGTTTATTTCTTGTTGAATACTTGACATTGTGCTACATTAACTTTGAGTTTGATGAAATTTATGAGTTCATGATTTTGTTATTCTCCTTGTGAAAATTATGTGCTAATGTAAGGTGGCTTGGTTAGTGAATTAAAAATGTTAAGTGGTTTTGCATTAATGAAATGGCATATGAATTAATTAATTGTGTTTAAACATTGGGTAATCACTCTTTTCAACCTCAATCTTTGTTTGGGTGGCCATCAAAGAGTTAGGGTTAATTGAGAAATTATGTGCAATTGTGGGGTGGCCCAAATTGTGGATTATAAGTCTTGCATAATTAATTGGTTCTTGAATTTGTCAAATTGCATGAGTGGCATTGGACTTCAATCTTAGTGTTTTGGTTCATTATGTGGGATTCCAGTAATTAATTAAATCCTAGGATTAATTAAGTGACAACTCGGGATCCCGGTTGTTGGATTAAGAGCCCTTTATAATTAGCAAATTCACTTTGATTTTGAGCTTAATCAACTTAGGTTAAATTAAGTAATGTGCGGGATTCCGGCATTAATTAAGTTAACCTAAGCCTAGCCTAGAGGGGTCCCTCTAGGGTTCTTTTGAAAATCAACAAACAACTCCCTAAATATCTTTTGAAGCAATGAATCCCAAGGTTTCCATTTATCAAGAATGATTCCATTCTCATCCCCCTCCAAATCTCATTTTTTTCTTATTTTTATTTTACTTTTGAACATATCATACATTTTGCATCTATTCTATCCAAAAACCAAATACAATACTTTTACCCGTCTTAATTAGTTTGCATTAGTTACTAGGAATTAATTGTACATAGGCTCCTTGAGACCGACACCTGGGGATAGCTTCCACTACCCCTTGGGTCTAAAATTCTTGAAGAGCGGATCCGAGGCGGCACTACACCGATCTACCCCAATTTCGGTGCTCTTCACTAATCCTTTTCCTCTTATTATATTTATGTTTCTCTAGGTTTCTAGGAGCATTTGTACGACATTTGGTTGTAATCTTCAATTCCATATGATGTATGAGGATTAATTACTGTTTTTACATTGTTTCCCCTTTTTTTGGATGCTTTACATTGTGCTACATTAAATTTGTGTTTAATTAAATTTATTGGTTCATGATTTTATTTCATCTTAGTGAATATTGTGTTAAATTAAGGTGGCTTGTTTAGTGGATCAAAAGTGTCAAGTTCTTGCATGAAGAGAATAGCATGATGAATTAAGTGGTTGTGTTAAGACATTGGACAATCACTCTTATTAGCTTTAATTCATTGTTTGGGTGGCCATTAATGAATTAAGGTTTTGAGAGAAATTAAGAGCAATTTCGGGGGCCCAATTTGTGGAATCAAAGTCTTGCACAACTAATTAGTTCATAGTGATTTTGAGCTTAAGCAACTTAGGTTAAGGTAATTAATGTTCAGGGTTCCGGCATTGATTAACCTAACCAAAACCTAGCCTAGAGAGGTTCCTTTAGGGTTCATTTGAAAATCAACGATAAATTCCCTAAAAATCCTTTGAGCAATGAGTTCCAAAGTTTCCACTTGCCAAGAATGATTTTATCACATTAAATCAAAATCTCCCGCTTTGTCCAATTAATTTGTTTTTGAACATAATCTCTTTTCAAGCCAATTTTCATACTAAAAATAAAATACAATGCTTTCACCCACCTTACAAGTTTTTAAGTAGTTACTAGGTTATCAATTACATATAGGCTTCTTGAGATCGACACGGGGAAAGCTTCCACTACCCCTTGGGTCTATTTCTTGAAGAGCTGATCCGAGAAGGCACTACTCCGGACACACCAAGTCGGTGTTGTTCAATGTCATGCAACATTTTAAATCATATATATTGTTTCGCCATATAATCAACCACAACATTTGTAAATCCCTTCAAAGTCCCATTAGGGAACTTTGGGTAATTCACAAAATTTAATTATCCCCTCTTACTAAACCACCTTCATTACCCCTTAAACCTCAATTCACCTTATAATCAACCCCCTTTTCCATAATCACAACTTAGACAATACTTCTACAAATTGGCCAAACTCTTCACTTCAAGCCCAAATACAAATTCCAATCAATTGCCCCTTAAATTCCTTATCATCAAAACCTATTCCAAATCATTAATATCATTAATAACAACTCATTGCATTAACTTAACCAAAATGACCTATAAGCCCAACCAAAATTGTCAAAATCCTATTTACTCTAATTCTCACTAATCCAATCAATTCTAAACCATTCTCACTAATCCAATCAATTCTAAACCTTTCATTAACATCATCTAACTCATTGGAATCATGAATTGGTAAAATCGCAAAATAGAACTCACAATCCCACTCGGACAAAACTTTTCAAATCTTGGAGCAACCAAAAATCATGTTAAACCATTACCAGATAAATCAAAGCATTTAGAATCATCTATAAGCATCGATGAGCCTATTAGAAACACTAAACCTCAACAAACCTCTTGCACTTTTGAAAATCCCCAAAGCCCTGGGGTTTTCAAAGCTTTAAAAAGGCAAATACTCATTTGAATCCTAAATTCAACAAACTAAATCGATAGATAGGTTAGAATAGGTCCTAAAAGGTATTAGAAACAAGAAACACCAAAGAATCTAAGCAGAATTAAGAATACCCTCATGAACCCTAGAAATCCTCCAAGAAAATTCAGGAAAACTAGGATGAATTGAAGAGAGGAGGGTCTAGAATCCATTACCTATGATGGAACCACTTCAAATTGGGTTTAGGAACCCCCAAAAGTAAACCTTAGCAGAGCCCTCATGTCCTCTCTCTCGGCCTCCCACGAAATTTTACAAATTATAACCTAAAATTCTATTTACACCTATTTATTGGTGACAGAAAATCGGGGGTTCGCTATGGTGAAGCCCCAGTGAACTCCTCCTAGAACGTCTTGACATCGAGACTTCACCATCACTTCGTTGTGGCGAAGTGCCATCTTGAGCTCTCAGCTTGAATTCGATTTATACTGAAATTTCCTCCCATTTTGGTTCTCTAAACCTCCAATTTTACCTCAAATAACAATCATTCAAAGATTTTATCTTAACCACTAAGATCATACACCCACTAAAACATCATAATTACCATAATTTTTTAGTTTAAAAACTTAGAATGTTACAGTAACAATGCATTAAATGCTTAGATAACCCTTACTGAGCTCTCAATCAAAAGAACCAAGGCAACATATTGCTCTATAATGAGGACCAGAGGTAGTATAATTTGTCAATAGATTACTCTAACATATATAAATTGGCACACATATTTCACATTTAAGTTTGTATTGTTGAAAACAATGTGCGCAAACACTTCTCACAAATCAAAATTTCAAATCCAGAGCAGTGTAACAAGTTAAGTGAGCCTTCAATCAATATAAAGAGATAAATATACTAGTAGCTTGCCATATAATATCACTAGCCCAAATCTCAAATGGGAAGTTATATGCAAGAGTCATCGGGCATTTCAATTAATGTATCAAGCTTTTTGATGTGCATAGCACAAACTTTTTACTCAATTATTTTTTGCTAACAAATATTTTTTAAATGAAAACATAACATTATTAATTAATACAAAGATATAATGTAAATGTACAACTAATATAATATTTTCTTCAAAAAGAACATATAACTCAAAACATTCACTTTTGCAGCTCTTCATATGTGTTTTCAAAGAGAGGGATGATTGTTTCTTTGTCCTTGTTTTCCTTCACAGCTGGTTGCAGATTTCAAGCATCTCAGATGCAAAATTGTTGCTGACCTTCAGAGGTACCCATCGCATCGGAGGTCCAAACAAAGCCCCACCGACTCCACCGTCCCTTTGGTAAACTCCAAACCAAAACCCTGGCACAGCGTTTTCCGTCTATAATATTATTATATATATGCCCCCTCTTACATCATAATTATTGTTGAACAAAGTTGGGAACCCGACCCGACCCGACCCGACCGGACTGCAAGTGGATTTATTGATTTTGAAAAACGAAGGCGCGCTTCTGAATTCTGATGGTGGGAGGGTGAAAGGAAAACCCTTTGCCGCGCCAACACTTCCTTCCCTTCCATCCTCTTTTTCTCTTTCTGGTAATCCTTCTTCTTCTTCTTCTTCTTCTTCTTAATTCCTTACAATTCTTGACGCTTCTTTTCTCATTACTTCTGATATCTTCTTGATTCTTCCATCTTTTTCTGCCCTAATTGCTTCTCCATTTCCTTTTCTTGTCCTCTTCCCTTTGTATTTTCGTCACCCTGGTTAATCATTCCTTTGTCTCCCTTGAAAATTGTACGAGTTCGCTGTTTTCATGTTCCTACAGCTTTCAAATTACCCCCCCCCCTCAGTTTTTGTTGAATCGTGTACATGGATTTCGGATTCTAATATGCCCCTCCACAGATGTTTCAGATTCACACACAAGGATGAAAATTTAACCTAAAATGCATTTCCTGTTGCAAAGAACATCGCACAAAACCCACTCTACCGCAATTACATTTTGTATCAAATTATTTAAATTTCTTTTATTGCTAGTTATTCCAGTTCTTTGCCGTGAAGGTGCTTTCGCTGATTGCTCTTAGCAGCGTTATCTGTTCAATGAGATTAAAGATCTCAATGCACTGATGTTTTTCAAGTGTTTCTATGCAGTTCTCCACTAGGGTCTCTAACGTGCCAAGATAAAGTGTACGAGTAGCAATCTGGAGGTGTACGATGACAAAATACTATGACATTGATGACATTATCACAGAGGAAGAGGTGCTCTTCACACTCTTGAAAAATCTCCATTCACTTTCTTTTATTTCTAGCATGCCAAATTGAATGAGGGATGTTAGTCCGATATGTTTAAGGAATATGATATTGTAAATAAATTAATTAATTCATTAGTTATCCTAAACTTGCTATGTGGGTAAAGATGTTTTGGGCTGCTACCAGATGATGACGAGACTAGTTTAGAGTAACAAATATCAGGATACAATAGAATATAACCTTGCTTTCCATTCAAGAATGAACATATTCATTTGTTTCCTCTCTGTCTCTTTGATGTTTCAGTTTATGCCTGTGAGTTACACAGTAGCTGATTTGTATAGCTACCCTAATCAGTTTCTTATTATAATTCCATCACTTGTTATCTTCTTGCTACAGATTGTATCAGTTGTATTCCAAAAAGAAGCATCAGGAGTGGGAATAGATCCCAGTTCTGACACTGACCATGTAAGAACTGCTGATCATTTATGATTGAAAACACAAATCATTGCTCCATGTTACTCTAATGACTTAACCAGACACTGACATGTATGACTCTCAGATTGAAACAGGGTCCAAGGTGGAGCTGCCTTTCTGGCTTGCACATGAGCTACAATTGAGACAAGTTGTGTCAATCAACGTTCCCTCTTGTTTTGATCAAAAGTAATTACCAAATCATGGCTCTGTTAGCAATTTATAGGGCTTCGCTTCTTGTTATATTTAAAATTCATAATTACATTGACAGTGAGTTTAGAAGCAATACCAATTTAGCATTATTTGCCTAGTTCTGGTACACACAATGGTTAGGCAAACCATGCTTGTTAGTCACTGACTTCGACTTGATTTAGGTCCGATGCTACTTTTCAATCTTTTTTATGTATTCTGATTATTTGTCATCGATTAAATGTGTAGAGTGATGAATTTCCATTGCCTTGATAGAAGTCGTGATTCGTGAACATTATTAACAAAACATGTTTGCAAACCATCATCTGAAATTGTGTCTAAATGTACAACAGGGATGCTGTAGTTAATATTGGATCTGCTCTTAATAGTTGGTGGCTCTTCATTTCAGGACTAGACTAGAGATTCAGGCTGATTGTGCCAGTGTGGATCTGAGGTCTCGGTGTCCATTCTTTTATGAATTTGGTTGCAAGATAGCACCTGTGTGAGTCTCTTTACTGTATTTTTCAGTTTCTTGCTGTACCAAAAGGCTGTTAATTTTTTCACTTAGGCTCTAAGCTTACAGTCACATTCCCTCTGACAATATCTTGCTTAGTCTTATTATGGTAGTCCTATCTATCAGATGATAGTATGCAGTTGCTGCCAACTTCGACAAGTTTTCTTTTCTTTTCTGTTTTTGGGTAAATTGTTGTTTTTCTTTTGATGGCAGGGTTGGCGATAGGACAATTGGGTTTCTGCTCTTGTCTGCATTTAAGAATAGGTACAAGGAAGTCCTCACCAAGGCACATACTGCAGCATTTTTAGCTGCTACCAAATTCTGGTCAATTCTAACAAACGAAGAGATCAACTGTGAGTTTTATTCTACTTGCGAAAAAAAAAAAATTCCTACCTTAGTCTACAACTCCACTTTTTTCTTTTTTATTGAAAGCAGGTTGATCTGTGCAGCTTAATTATTTGTATTCATGCTTTTTTGTAGTGTATGAGGCAGCTCAATCCTCTATGGCATCCTTTAAGAAGTGGCGAATTGGGGGACCTAGATTTCAGAAAGCTCCTGTTCTTGGAAGAAAGAGAAAATCATCTGAATAGTAGTTATTCCTTAACCTTTGTTACCTTGTTGGGTTTCTTCTCAGCAAGGTTAAAATGTTTAAAAAGTAAGTGCCATCTAAGTTGTTTTCAATTATCATCTTCTCCATGTACTGTATAAGAAAAAAGATGTCAGAGTTTATGTCATATATTGATAAGATAAAATAAAAACATGATATTATAGACAAAATACTGTGCTTTTATAATGAATTTGATTATTGTTATGATGATGATATTGATAGAGATTTAATAGATGTTATATATAGTGTTTTTTTTAAAAAAAAATTTCTCCGTAAAAAATGATAAAATTGGGTAGTTAATAACTCCTAATCATGTAACTTTGATTTTTATTGTTCCACCTTGAGATTGATTTCGCTAGATTTTTATGAAGTGTACCTGGAAATTGAGTGGAAGAATAACCACTCTTAATAATTAATTAAAGTTGAAGTCGGTTTATTTTGAATAATAAATGTACTAATTTCACATGCTATTTGAAATTCCAAGCTCAAACGATCAGGTAACGTAGTAACCATTAATTGATCCAAAAAGATAAAATGTTCTCCGTCCAAGCCCAGATTTTTGTTCCTGTTATCTATTCTTAAGCTAAGTGGAGCCCATTTAGTGCCCCAAAATGATCAATAAAGATAGTGTGGTTATGGGACCACTAATTCATATTTTGAAATGCTAAGATTTATAATAACATTCTATTTGCTGGATCTCATTATTTAAAATTGTCGGATCACAACTATAATAGCTTCCTCCTTAGCGGCAAACATTTAGCTTCGAATACATTATAAATTTTGGCTATTTGCAATTTATTACCTCTAACGTTTCTATATATACAATCTAATTGATTTTTTTTCTTTTTTTTTTTTTATAGAAATTGAGAAAGTAAAATGAGACACTTAACTATAAAATTTATTGTGTATTATTAGATTATATATTAGTTTAAAAATAAAAAAAACTAGTTTAATGAAAAAATTTAGACAAATCAATTTATAAGTAATTTATTTAGTTTTTTTAATATTTTTTTCTAAAAGTCAACCGCTTCTATAGTTAAGAACAGAGGGAGTAAATCAAACATCTTTAATTATTGCGTCAATAAGTTTGTGTTGGTGGACACATCAATATTGATAAATCTGCTAATGGATTTTAAAGAGTAATTTCCTTGCATTGTTCTAATATAGCTAGGTGATGTTTAAGACCAACGGAAAGTTTATATCGCCACGAAAAATAATTGGATGCGGTGCATTTAGCTAGAAAGAATTTAAAACAAGAGTGTAAATAGAAGAAATATTCAATGTATATACAGTCACAATATAGGATCTAGGTAATTAATTTGATTAAATAAGGATGTTAGTTAATATCTTATGTTTTTTTTAAAACATCCCAACTATATTCCCTTATTCTCTATCCCATATTTTACTTGATTATTGTTGGAGGAGCACCAATAAAGATAATAAGGGTAGACAAAAATCAAATTAGGTCATATATATATATATTTAGGGAGTATACATGCCCCACTAAGCGAATCTCTCAGTAGTATAAGATAATCCAAAAAATGCATCGTTTTAGCCAGTGAAAAGATGTGAACCGTTGGATCCTATAAGCTTAAAACCAATGAAAAACCAACAAGTAAAGCAAGTGACTTTTTCATTTCAAAAATATACTGTTTTTGCTTTTATATTATGAATGATTTTGTTTTGGGAGAATTGCAAATTAGTCCCAAGCAAGAGAATTAATTTCAAACAGGTCCATTAACAACTCCTTCACTTGTTAACCAAGGCTATTGCAGTTGTTAATAGCTATCATTAACAACTCCTTGGGACCTCTCTGAAATTAATTCTCTTGCTTGGGACTTATGTGCAATTGTCCCTTTTGTTTTTATACCCATTGCTGATACATGCTCTATCTGTTTTTAAATATATGACCTAGTTGATTTTTTTGAAAAAATCTTAAAAAAACTAAATAGTTTCTTATAAATTTATTTGCCTGAATTTTTTCTCTAAACTAGTTTACTCGACATATAAGCTAAATTATAATATGATAATACACAAAATACATTGCAATTAAGTTGCTCATTTAGCTTTCTTAATTTCTCAAAAAAAAAAAAAAAACAGTCAACTGGGTCTTAAATTTAAAAACGGATGACGTATTTTTATTATCTTAAATTGCTGATATATATATATATATATATATATGAACGGATATCTATGATACATTACTAGGTGAGGAACTCCATAATCTGCACAAATATTATTAGTTTCCAATTGCTCTTATAACAACACAATATAATATTGATTTGACTTTTGAACAATAATAGTTTGTATTAGGAATGGTCTGGATTTTAGCTCTGGTTTGATCCTGAATGTGTGCAAATAAATTATCTTTGAGCTAATTGATGGAATATTGCAGAGACCACTGATTCTGAAAGAGGCCGAAGTGGGAGAAGACTAATAGTTGGTTGGATACCCTCTAAAGATAAAACAAAATATGAGATTAATATCTTTGGAGAAATTAAGACAAAAAAAAAAAATACTTCATCCTTTTCTAAATATAAGACCCGGTTGATTTTTTTGGGAAAAATTAAGTTAAATGAGCCACTTATTACAACGTATTTTGTGTATTATCAGATTATATATTAGCTTATAAGTCAAATAAACTGGTTTAGAGAACAAATTCAGGCAAATAAATTTATAAGTAACTTATTTAATTTTTTTTAGAATTTTTCAAAAAGTCAAATTAGTCCTATATTTAAGAATTGAATGGGTATAAAAACAAAATCATCAATCATCAATAATTTAAAAGCAAAAAAGGTGCATTTTGTAATAAAAAGTGACTTGCTTTTGTTGGTTTCTCATTGGTTTGGAGCTTGTAGGATCCAACCATTCATATGTTTACAGTAGCCTATAAAACGATGCATTTCTGGGATTATCCTATGCTACTAAGAGATTTGCTTAGGAGGGCATGTGGACTCTATATTTAAGATCAAGACCAACACAAGTATGTCTTATATTTAGGATCGGAGTGAGTATATATATGACAACATGCCGTAAAATGTTCAAATTAGTGAGTCAAGAATTAAATTTGTTTAGTAGTCTAAACATCTATTTATAAAATATAGGAAGTGAAAGAGATGTAATACACAAATTTTAAACTTGTTTGTCTTTATTTTATGCAAACATGTTATAACATAGAGTTTAAAAGAAATAAACAAGCTTAGCTTAATGCGTATTATATTACTACACTAATATAATATTTAGTATACGAAAAAAAAAAAAAAAAGTGAGCAATCCATGCCTCTGTACCTATTTTGACTGCACTAGATAAACTGATTTGATTTGGTTTGATGAACCAGAAATGGAACTTCTACCAGATTAAGAATTACTGAGTTAAAAAACAAATCAAAAGGATAAACATAGCATCATATATATGTACATGTTTTTGGTAGTGACTTAATGGGTTTGTTTCATTGATCTGCTACACTAAAACACAGAATCTACAATTATAAACATTTGATTATTGCATATATGCCATTTATTCATTAGCATGACAAAAGAATCATAGAATACACCAAGAAATGAGTTAGAACTTGGAACATGGACCAATGTAGAACCAACCATGAGATATATCTGATGCTAATAATAATAACTTGAATAATAATAAAAGAAAATTAATGGAAGAATAGAATCTTAATCATATATGTGAATTAGAAGACATAGAGTTGTACCAATTCATCCAGAGATTCAGAACTAAAGTTATTAGGATCAGCATTCTCCAGCATCCACAATAAATGATCAAAAAGAACAACCTCACACTTCACCACCAACACACTATCTTCTTCATTCTGCTTATGAATGAGAGCATTGAGCAGAGGATGTTTCAGATACTTTGAGCTTATCACGTACCTCTTCCTCGTACTCCCAACATATATAGTCACACACTGCTCATTCTCTTGTTCTTGGCTCCTCCAAACGGCGTCGTCTTTGACAGATTTGGATCTGAGGCTACTGTAGGAGGAAGATCTTCCTAATTGCCTGGAAAGGCTCTTGCACTTTCTGAGTAATAGATTGATCTTCTTCATGGTTTTGTGGTTTATTAGTGAGAGAGATGAAGGGATTAGTGAAAGAGGGTTGAAGAGTATAGTAGTGGAGGCTTAAGATACACTCAGAGAAAGTGTAAGGAGTAAGGAGAAGGAGGAGGTGGGTGTGAGGTCATTGTTTTTTGGTGCATAGGGTGGGGTATAGTGTCGACCAAACATTATTATTAGTGACATAAACAAGTTATCATTTCTATGAAAACTATGATCATCATTATTCATTTTGAGGTTTAGGCTCTGCACGCACAACCGACAATAAGTTGCATCCCACGTACAAACTAGCTATGCCCATGACCTATATCACCTATATAAGCGTGATCGAGTGATGATCCCTCTCCATTTGTCTTGTCATTATTTTGACTATCACTCGTAACATGGAATCACACAACACACCACATCACATCCTTCTAATAATGACAAAATTGGATCTTTAACCTCCTCCCTAGAAAACTTAAACACTCGAGTTCATGCTAGTTTATGTCTAAATTATTCTCCCCACCACATATCAATGGAATAGAATTCGTTGAGTTAGGTTTTTCTTTTTTTCCCCCGAACTGAGTTAGTTATTTATAACATATATGTTAGTCATCATAAAATATTTTTGGTCATGTGTATTGCATAACTACCCTTTATAAAAATTCTATTACATTATATATACAATTAATAGGGATGCTATTATTTGAAGAGCAATTGAAAAATTATAAATTTAGGAGATAAAATAATTGATTTCCTATATTTAGTATTAAATAAAATGCTATTTTTAGTTTCTATATATGTTCGGATGATAGAGGCAGTATATTTTAATAATTTTCAAGGAGAGTATGGATGGGACGTCGTTTTGGGTCGTTTCATTTTCTTGGATAGGTGCATAAGCATGATTTTATATGATTAGCTAGGACAACTAGCTAAGCTCGTGGTTGACTATAGTTGAAACTAATGGGACTCTCCCTATATAGTATGATAAGGCATTACAACTTCAAGATAAGGTTT
The DNA here is from genome assembly GCA_037074515.1 of Mimosa bimucronata. Taxonomy (NCBI): domain Eukaryota; kingdom Viridiplantae; phylum Streptophyta; class Magnoliopsida; order Fabales; family Fabaceae; genus Mimosa; species Mimosa bimucronata. The sequence goes on from CM073442.1 coordinate 45,370,746, forward strand.
AAGATAGATATAGGGAAGTTGTATACAAATATTTTATCCACATCTGTGTGCGAGTGTGTCATTGTTCTAATTATCTGGATGCTATATATAACTTTTGTTGTACGGCACGTAACACATTCATAGTCAAATTGCACACAAATGATTTAGATATTGCAAGTAAATTGATTCCATGAAACTTATGAGAGGAATTCTTAACGATGAAGTCTTGTTAAGTTTCACTGTTTCATCTTTAATTTTTTTTTTGAAAAAAATATAGTATCGCACTTGAAAAGACAAAAAAGTTCTTCACATTCAACAATAGTACTATATATTTACAAGTTACAACATCATGCATGCATGGAGGCGCGACGTGTTGTCGCAAAGTCACTGGACATCAAAGACTTTGCACCGATTTTAAGTTTTCACGCTTCTTTCACAAAGTAAGTTTTGGGTTGGATTTTTACTTTCTTTAATTAAGGCTATTTCAAGCTAAAAAGAAAAAAGAAACTTAGAGATATGTCTATTTATTTTTTCATATTTAATACATGAAAAAGAAAGGAGAGAAACCAATTACTAGAGAGCTAGTTGCTGGATATAACTATGGGTAAACACACACATACACACATATTATTACTTCATTCTTTGTCATCGTCCGACAGACTAATTGAGTTGGTAAGAAATCAGCTTTAAGAAGATAGTCTTGTTGAATAAAATTGATAATGTTAACTTTTGAGCTTTGAGCCGACAATTTTTTCTATTTGATACATACAGTTAATTGGTTACTTAACAAGTTTTCTTGTATTCTAACCCTCCTTGTTACAATATTTAGATTTTGTTAACAAAAGAAATCAAATTTTGGGGTCAAATGGTATATTCACTTTTAAATTATTCTCTAATGAACATTGAATACATCTTAAACTCTCAAATATTGCAATATCTGCAACCTGAACTGTTAAAAAAGGTGCAATGATTTCCCTCCTTTAAATATATGTTGTTTTGACCACCTGATAATTTAGGATATATAATACCCGTGAAAGAATGTTTTAAAGGATAAAATTTCTTCTTAACCCTAAAATTTATACATTGTGGACAACTCTGCGTGAGGTCCAATTCAATTTGATAATGATAAATTTTATGGGAAGTCTCTGACCTTCTACGGTATTATTCATTCTGTAAAGTTGTGAAAGAAATACAAGAAATTAACATGATACGTCTTAATCTGACAAAGACATGTTATATGGATTTAAAAATAAATAAGTTTGTGTAAGTAAATAAAAATAGATTATAAAGAATACGGGTGCAATATTTTAAATCATGAAGACTGTACATTTTTTACCATAAGATGTGTAGTTGCTTATAAATATAATGTTGACACCAAACCAGCAAAACTGTTGGTAATAATTCTGTTGTAAGGTATATATTATTAATGATGACCCGTCAGTATCTTGTTATCATCTCTGGGAACATAACCTCGCGCTCTTAGTTAAAATTGTTAAGATCTTAAAAATTTGCAATTTTGTAATATTGAATTATCAAATAATATATTTGCTCTTAAAAACAATTTCAGTATTCTGAATTGTTGTTTGGATGACCTTTTTTACATAATTCAAAGTAATTGAAAGTGCAATAAATACAAATGTTATACTCTTCCGGTCCAAAATGTATGACCTGACCTGATTGGGGAGTTGATATCTACTTTAAATGTAAGACATATTTATAAATTTTTTCAATTTTTTCCTCAACTCCTATATTAACACTTTATTTACAATAATTAAGTAATAAGAGAGATGGAGAGAATTAATGAAGATAATCGGAATTTTTCTTAAAAACAAAGTCATATTAACTAAAATAATGTTTTAACTCATTAGAAAATGAGTCGAGAGTACATACATACCTGGCTTTCTTCTTGTCCGTGTTTAATTCCAAGTAATTTCTACGTCTTCGATTATCAGGGTTTGCAGATTCATAATACTGTCATCGAGTGCAAGAAAATATGACCCACCACCAGCTATCATAGTTAAGCACATCAACAAAAATCGATTTAAGCTTAAATTTTAAGTCATAAGATTCGGATATATTTAGCTAAGCAAGCCAAAATAAATAAATAAATAATGACAGATCAATGGCAAAGCATTCAGTTACTTTGAAGGAAACTAGTGTTCATCACGTCCCATCAGTGACACTGAAGATATTGAGGGCTAAAGATAGTTAAGGATAAAGTATTCCAGTTCGAATATTCATACATTCCTTTCTAAAAGTATATTTGTTACTTTGAAGTAATGCAATAAACATCATAATATTCATATCCAATCCATTTTAGGCATGTGTGTATAAAGACTAAGCAAAATAACTACAAAATATTCTGCTGGTAATACACTTCACATTTTTGCCGGAAATACGACAAAAAGAATGGCTTTTAAATCTATATATAATCAGCAATTGGCTGGAAAACAAAAATTCTCTATCTGTTGTTGTGGATTAAAATATCAACTTCTTTGTTGATCCTCATCATACGTTGAAACGAAACAACATGACATCTCCTTCTTGTACAATGTACTCTTTACCCTCAGATCTCAGCTGCAAACACGTATATTCTTATTACATCAGAACAATTTTTCAGGAGAATTCAAAATAGTTTCCAGTTCACAAATCTACACAGCACCCCCAAAAGAATGAAGAATTGAAGATAATCCAAATATTCTACATGACAAAAGCGAATGTTTACATTCTAGAAGAGATAAAAATAAAAAACATGATGGGGTAAAAATGAGAAGTCTCACATAATGTAACCTTTTCTAGTGTTGCTTTTTCGAAGAAATGCATAAATATGGATGATCCAATTCGTAATGGATGTTAAATTATGCTAAATCTCAATTACAGTAATCATTCAAGAAAAATTGATATGCCCAACCCCCTTATTGATTCCTCTAGCCATGTAATTTTGAACTGGGAACCCCAATATTGATCCTTCTGAGCATGCAATCACCTAAGAAAAAGTTAGCTAGATGCAAACCCTAAAATGAACTAAGTTTGTAGGCTTTGAATGCCAAGGGTGAGGGAGATAAAGAATACAACTTACAAGTCCTTTCTCTCTAGCTACAGCAAGTGAACCAGCTGCAACAAAATCTTCATAAGACACCTAATTTAACATTGAATCAAAATAAAGTTGTTAATGTAGCATAAATATGCAGAAAAGCAAGTCTCTTCCTACATTATATATAGCTCTGACATGAATAATGTAAGAAGAATCTTAAAAAAATGGAGTGCCCAATTAGATTGGGTTTTCAATATCAGCTTTCATTGTCATGTCTCATGCAGCACACATCACTGATGAGTACTAGGTAAATTCCGAGACATTCAGAGTCAAAAGTTTAACGGATCTTATTAAAGCAGGTTCATTACTAATTATCAACCGGAAGAACTGAATTTTAAGCAAGAGAACTGAAAGATGGTCAAATTAGAAACACATTATTGAAAGTCATCTGCATATGTCTGTGCTTGATAGGCTGAGCAAAAAGTGTTACTCTTTAGCTATGAGATTAGATTGTTTTTGAACTTTGACCACTAAATCTAATATATTTTCTTCACTGTATTTCATTCAATAATGATAGTATTTCATCTTGGGCTAAGTAATTGGCATGATACACACACGTGGCAGCAAACATTACAGATTACACCAGAGTTTTGAAATACGAATAGTCATGGGGTAAATAAACCAGTAGAGATAGTAAGTTATTAGTCACGACTCCCTATTTTAAACTGATTCAAGGGTTGATGATCAACAATGTCTCATGAAATGGTACTTTGAAACCTTTTGGCCTGCCTTGCATTTTGATTTAAAATTTAGCCCCCAAACAGATTATATAACAAGATGTCTATCGCGTATTTTCTATGGATCGGGGTGTCCCATTTCCTTACAACTACCACTCTGTTCCTATTTATAAGTCCACCTTATCTAATTTACACATACCAAGGAAAGGTAGTTAAGTCATTGGAAATATCCACAATTGATCAATATTTCTAATTCTACCACCACTTAAGAATGAATATTAGTATATTATATTTTCTTTCTACATTTATCAACCTTCTCTCTCACATTAATAAGGATAAAATTGTAACTCACATTAATTGCCCCTAAAGTCTACCTATAATAAGATACAAAATTTTTTCACAAACTGGACTCATAAATAGGAACAGAGTGGTACCTTGATTTTTTCTTTTTCAAAGAATCTGTACACTATAACAGAGGCTCTCTATCCCTCTCACCCAGCCACCCTCCCCGCACTCACAAGTGCGCACGCGCGCACACTTTTTTTTTTTTTTCAAATAAGGGCTGCTCATTTTTATGATGCTTGCATTGTCAAATTATTTATTCCAACGTATAGTTCCAAATTCAGAACTATATTCTGTTACTTACAGTTTCTGCTCGAATAAAGCCTTTCTCAAAGTCAGAGTGAATTACTCCAGCAGCTTGAGGTGCAGTCATTCCTAAAAAAAAAGAGGCTTAGAGTTAGAAATCAAAAGAGAAAAAAAAAACAACCATACAGTCTCAGCAGTGACTATATATCATTACTAATGTTCTATAACAAATACGAGCTATCTAAAAGCTTCCATAGTAAAACAGGCCATCCTGTACAAAAACAATAGACCTTCTAAACAAAGGATCTGTGAGGAAACATCAGCAGATGAAACAAATTTCATGTTAAAAATGAGTCAAATATATGTCCCCAAATATTTGAAAATGAAACTCACAGCAGGCTGACGCCGGTGACAATAACATTTTACTATAATGCAAATTAGCATGCTGACATGCAAACAAAACTAACCTGCAAGTATTGTCCAAGCCTTTGTTTCCTGCGTACACATTGAAGGGGGAAAATCAGTTGCGAAGTAAATTATGATGGATATTCAAATACATGTCCCTGCTTTTCTCTTACCTTCTCACCAGAAGTAAAGTAAGTTCGCAGCCCCAAAAGGCTATAAGTTGCCCTAATTAGATTTCCAAGACCACTTTCACTAACACCAAGAGATTTCAAGTATTCTTGTCTTTCTTCAGTTGGTAGTTCAGTAAGCTCTGCCTCAACCTGCAAGAACAAATAATAACTTCATCTTACTAGCCTGTCTATATTGACAATATCAAGAACGTCAAACTATGTTTCTTTCCTTTCCTTTTCCCCTGCCAACTTACAAGTTGCGAAGAAACCACTGCACTAACAGAAATGAGCATCGGATAAATTCTCCAGCACCGTTTCATATAAAAGACTGACTCACAAGAAAAGTGTTTTGAACAACAAGGGCCCTTTCTAAATGCATACCTGTGCTGAAATTGTCACAATTCCTGATTGTAATTCAGACGCTAGATTCACGACTTCCTTTACATGGTCATTGCTTGAAGGATCAGCTAGTTCAGATTCAGCAACATTAGCCACATATATGATAGGTTTCATGGTGAGTAAGCAGAGATGCTTTATAGCATCCCTTTCAAAATCTGTTAAGGTCACAGAGCGTGCAGGTTTTCCATCCATGAGTGCTTCCCGAATCTTTTCTAGTGCAGTCTTCTCTGCTTCCTCCTGAAATCAAGAAGTTATACATTAATTTAGTAATTATGTTTCGGGCCCATCGGTTAACAGGATAGGAAAAGTCACAGGTGATAATAGCACTCTACAACAATTACCTTGAGTTTAGATTGAGAATCCTTTGCCTTGCCCTTCTTTAGTTTATCCAATCTTTTGTCAATCTGCATTTCATGAAAGAAAAGAATTTCCATTCTTTGGTTCTCTAGTCGAGTTTATCATGGCAAATCACAAAATGCAGGCGTCATTACACAAATAGAAAGCCAAAATTCTGAATGAAAGCCCCCCCCCCCCCCAAAAAAAAAAGAAAAGAAAAACAAAGGAAGATATATTGGATGCTTAAATTGGATCCCAAAGGAACATAAAGGTATATTGGATGTTTAAAGTCGATCCCAAAGGAACAGGAAGGTTTTCAAGGAATTGTATAATGAAATTAAATAAGCTGACCTGATCCAAGTCTGAGAAAACAAGCTCCAAGTTGATAACATCAATATCAGTCTTGGGATCAACTTTCCCATTCACATGAACAATGTCATTGTCTTCAAAACATCTCACAACCTAATGCAATAATCAATAGATAAATAACAACCAAAAATCATTTTAGCCATGACAAACATAAAATCACCAAATAAAATATAAACACTCATTAAAACATGCATTTATCAAAGATTTCTGGATTTCCCAAACTTCATTTATGATTAATAATACAAAGAAGAATATTTGATTCATCTACAAAAGAAAGACAGTTTACAGAATAACAAGTGTAGCAGCAACGATAACAATGTAATGGTGTAAAGGAAATGGCAAGAGATACCTGAAGTATAGAGTCAACTTCACGAATATGGGACAAAAACTTATTACCGAGCCCCTGAAATACTTATAATTAGAAACAAACTCGTAGTAAAGAAAAAATGCAGATCACTTATTTTTTATGAAAATAAGATTGAAAACAAGTCTTTGATGTCACATACATTACAAAGAAGAGAGACTATGAGAATACCTCTCCTTGACTTGCACCTTTGACTAGCCCTGCAATATCTACAAATTCTATAGATGCTGGGACCGCTCTCTGAGACTTACTGAGATCAGAAAGCACATGGAGTCGAGGATCTGGAACAGCAACAATCCCTACATTTGGCTCTATTGTACAAAAAGGAAAATTTGCTGCTTGAGCCTTTCCATTTTCAACCTAGAAATATATGATCACAATATATCAAGATTTGATGGATTATAATAGCAATAAGAGTTAGAAAGAAAAATTTACACAGAACAACTAGCAAATATAGTTACCAGAACGCGGAGAAACTAAAGTCATTTTTGTTTTTTGATACTTTTGAAAAAGGCGGTTATTATACTATGTTAAATATTGGATAACATACAGATGAGCAAGATCCCTGCAAAAGTTGCTTGTATAAGTATGCCAAAGCAATGTTTAAAAATTATCCAATAAAGCATCATTCTTAGATTACAGAGAGAATCCATCTTGTAGATTAAGCTATCAATATACCTAATTTAACATAACCAACTCAATAGCCTATATCTGTTTAGTAGATAAGTCCAACTTCAGCAACATCTTTTCAATCGAAAAGGGCATCTACAACTACAGAAGCACGAAGTTATAAGCTGACCCTCTCATAGACTCAAATGAACAAGGATGTTGAGAATGAATTGCTCAAAGGATTCAAGCAACATGAAAGAGAAACCACTGTGATGTTTTATAGCATTAAAGGTATGAATTAGCAGTATCAAAGCTTTTAAAAATAATTCTCAAGGAGGCAGGCAAACATACACAGAGAACTATCCAATGCAAATGTAAGTGCTTAAATAAGGACTAATGGCCTCATAGCCCTGGGACATGAAAGATCGTCAATAAGTGGGAGGTCACAAAAGCCTAAGGCCTAAGGGCCTGCCCCTCTAAATCATAAAAATCAGGGACCAATTGGAGGTTCCAGAAACAAAGAATAACTAAATAGCAATAAATCCCCTCTGCTATATTAGAATCAGCATAGTAATGTGGTTAGGCAACCAGTCTCTATTTATCCCGGCAGACTGAGGCAGGAAAGAGATGAAATCTAGTCAAATATGGTTTCTTCTATTCATTCAATTACATGGGCAGAGTTACGGCAACATCCAAGTAAACTGGGAGCCATACTACACTCCTAATAACACAAAAACATTGAGCAAATGAGCTAGACACAGGCACTCCACGACCCAATCTGTATCTGGATTGCCAAAAAAAATTGGAACTTTAGGGGAAAAAGGTTCTCTTATTTCAATGGATGGATACCCAAATTCCAAAAAAAAAAAAAAAAAAGAAAAAAGAAAAAAAAGCAGTCTTTATAGTTTCTTCTGAATATCTGAAACACAAGCAAAATGGCAGAGTAGAAGAAAGGAAATGAATAGCTTACAACGGCGTTGAAGAGAGTGGATTTTCCGACGTTGGGAAGACCAACGATGCCAGCTCTGAGGCTCATGCTTATCTTAGAGGAAGAGAAGCGCCGCCGAGTGCCGAAAACGCCGGCAAAGAGAGGCTGATTTGTGAGGAGGGTCAACTTCAATGGATGCACAAAAGTGGGGATTAAGCGATTGCAAGCCGCTCTCGCCATTGCACCCAACACCCGTAATGCTAATGCTAATGCACCCAATGAAGCAGAGTGACGCAGTGAAGCTTGGAGACCCCAAATGTTTATCTGCATTGCACACCTTTTTTTCGGCTAGTATAATAAACTAATAACGTTGGTGCTTCAAAAATACACACCATTTTTTCTAAAATATCCAGCCATGTAATATATAATTACAGGAATTATATAATTATTTTTGGCAAAAACTAATAACCACATTTAAGATTATTATCTCATCCAAACTTAACCCTCAAGTCTCAATAAATGCTCTCAATTACACAAATCCTTTTTTTTTTTTATCAATCAATTGCACAAATCAAAGCACATCATTTTGTTGCTCTGTGTAAAAGATTTGTAAATTGTTAAAATAGACTGGGTTAGTAATATGACAAAATTCAATATTAATTAAATATCAATTCATTGAGATCAATATTGATATACTTTTTGGCCAAACCAATGTTGAAATATAATCAATGCACAGTCACCCAATGAATTTATATTAAAATGCTAGATTCAAAAGTTATAAACATATTTCTTATATTTTCTGCAATTCATGAAAAAAATGTCTCAGCATAAAAACATTTATTATTTATTCTATATTAATGTGATTATAATTCTTTTTTAAAAAGTCATATGTTTTTATTAGTTTAAGCTTAAATTTTTAAGTGTAGAACAAGTATGTTGAAACTAAATAAGGGAAGGTTTTGTCCAACTTATAGTTGATGGATCAACATACAACAATACATAATGTTAATGGCTAAAGTACATCAAATGAAGATGGATGGACTTGTGGCTATCGTTGCAAGCTAATGCAAGTCCCTCCCCAGATTGCAGAGTCCATTTGCATCACTGAGGGCCTTACCTTGTGTTGGAATAGAACTTATTGGAAAATCTATCTTCTGATTGTTTAAAAGCTATTAAACTGTCAAGTAGGGCATGTGATCGCAACCAACCTTTCTTAGACTATTTATTTCATGGTTATTGTTAACCATGTTCATGTAGAGAGCTGAACCTTAGCTGATTTCTTAGCCTGGCAAAAAAAAAAAAAAAAGATTTCTTAGCCAAACCCTACCATTTTGACCAAGAGGTGGAGGTTGATGAAAGAGGTAAGGATTGATCAAGGTCATGTTTTGATGTTTTGACTTTTGATCAATGCCTCAAATCCTTAATCATATCCTCCATGCATCTGAATTCTGCAGTAGTTCACCACATATATAGTATTTATGTTATTTAACATGTTGCATGAGACTTTCCTGACTCAGTCGGATTGTATACATTGCACAATGCTAATGGCTGGTAAAAGCTAAAAAGTTTATTCATCACTTTTTCCTTTTTGGATGGGATTTTATAAGCAATGCATACAATGACATGCTTGTCTGTTTTGCTTTAAATGCTTGTTATTCTCTGTAAACCTCATATGTGTGCTTCCAAACTGGGTAATATAGTTAACGTTGTGACTTGTACTGCTGAACCTAATCATTGTTTAAATTACAACCTTTAGTTCGTCCCTTTCCAGAAGGTTCAATCTTATTTGCATTGTATGATAATGTTTTGATGTTGAAGATTTCACGAGCGTGGTGGGTAGTGTGGCATTAACTCAGCTAATACCAAAGTATGCAAGATGTCAACTGGGCCTGGACTTGGCTGTATTCTTCAGTGCTTAGTGTATCCCCATGGATAGGAGATAAAGTGCCACAGTTTTCTCCCATTCTTAGGATTCAACAAGCCAAAGAAAAAGGCACTTAATTAAATGGTGACAGGGCAGAGAGAATGTAATTGGAAATGTGAAGAAAAATACATAAAGTGGACAAGTTGGAACAGAGCAGTTTTTGCAACTTGATTTTGCACGAGGTTGAATCATGGCTACTACGGTGGCAATGATTTGGCATGAAGCTTTTATAGGTTAGTCTCATCAAATTTTTGTCATAGTTTCAGGTAAAATAATGTTGTTAAAGTAGGGGGAATATTCTGACTCATTTTCTTAAGTTAACGCATAGAAGTGCAAACAACTAAAGTTCAAGTACGGAACAAAACCTAAGAGAATGTTTAACGAATCAAAGTGTGCTTTTGCTCAAGATTTGTTTGATTTTATTTTTGCCTGAAGCTTTCACTTTGGGGCAGAGACCATTTCAGTCATTACAAGTGATGGACGAAATATAGTGGTGAGCCTTAGTGTTCTGCATTAAATTAGCTCTTCCCTGTAAGCATCTTTATGCTAATGGCTGTAATTTCCTGTTCAGGGAATCTGAAGGTTTTGACCACTAAACAAATATAATTCTTGATGAATCCCATGAACGAATTTATTCTACCAAGGCATGCGAATCTGCAGAGAAGCTTATCTGAAGGTCTTTTTTTTTGGGCATATATCTGAAGATCATTATGTTACAACTGCAGCCACATATCTAACAATATTATACAATATTCATATTTTGTTTCACAACGTGGTTATGAAGTATGGATCCAAGTAGGAAAAAACCTATTTTTCCTGATTATAACTTAAAAATTAGCTGTCATTTTCTTTTGAAAATTGCAGCCTTGGAGTATGTTATTATATTTAGAATATGCACATGACTCAGTTGAGGGCTTTTCCAAATAAAAATATTTTGAGCAGTTTAGAGTTGCTTGATACAATGTGTCAATCTACCCTAATGCAAATGTTTTCATAATTATACATATATATTGTTCTTTGCATCTAAAAAATTACAAATTAGGATCTTTTCATTTTGATAGTGACGATTTCAATGCCTAATGTATAAAAACGAACATCATGGGCTTACCTGTAACTGAACTGCTATGGATTTGCAACAAGATAGCACTCCCTCTGGTGATAATTATAATTATAAGATCAAGTTAACTTTTTTTTTTTTTTTGTAAATTAAGGAAGCCCCCGAGTAGAGTATAGTCAACTACAGATCCAGGTTAAGACAAAGAATATAAGACTGAGAGATGAAGTAGATGAGAAGAAGAGTAATAGAATATTGATAACAGAAAAAGAAACCCAGATGCTGGATCTGAGATATGGACTGCTCGCACAAAACCACTTCTTTCCCGCCGTCATCAGTCACCTGAGACTGAGAAGCTGAGACGTTCACTTGGAAGAAGCAGGACGAAGGAAGGTTTGAAGCTTGATCTGATGCCGTGTTGATGTGAATAAAGAAAAAGAGAGGTTATAACCTGATGGGTTCCTATAATGTGTCAGACACTTAGAAATATTTATTGGGTGTTGTGGGTAGATATCACGTGGCAGAGAGATTAAACAAAAGAATGAGAAAAAAATACATAAAAAAAAATTGAATCAGTCAACTTAAAAAAAAGGATAAAAAGAAAAATAAAAAATGAAATAAAATACTCCCTTCAGTCATAAATATAGGATTTATTTAACTAATTTGATTAAATTAATGATGTTATTTATGTTAGTTAGTATAATATTTTTTTTAAAAAAAACACCTCAATCATCGCTTATTTCATCTCCCATATTTTATTTGATTATAGTGAGAGGAATACTAATAAGAATAATTTGCAAAGAAGTTGAGAAAAATTAAAATTAGTTCATATATTTAATATCAAAATTAGCTCTCCAAATAAGCCTTATATTTAGGACAAAAAGGGAGTAAAAATTTGAAAAAATCTTACATATATAAATAATTGAATACTTACAAAACATGATATGCATTCAACAATTATTTTTTATAATTAAAATATAAATGTCATGACCCATTTTTATTAAATTATATTATTTTAATTACTACTGGTCTAGCTCCGAGTCAATTCATATCTGACCCACTAACCCTTGACCTACTGCCCTTACCAGTCCAATTATCGGGCTGAATTTAATTACCTTGGAAATAGCCATTGTTAACAAGTGAAAAAGTTGTTAATGACACATTTCTAATATTGAATCTCTTACTTGCGACTTAAATGCAATTATCCTATTTTTTTTCTCTACCCTCCTCTTTCTCCTTCATTCCCTCTCTCCCTTTCCCGATCAATTTATGGAAATCAAAGGGTTGAATACATGAAAAGCTATCATTGAAATCTGCAGAAAACATTTCACCAGCTAAGAAGAGGTAGAGATGCTAAATTCTTAAACAACAAAGTATGCATTATCTATAAGACATCGCCGATCAATCATAAACCAACGGAAAATGAATGACGAACCTCATCGGCTTGGCCACTTCTATCTATTTAGCGTAAAACAACTAAAGAGCATTAACTAGAAATATAATCTATGATTTTTAACAGATATGGAACTTAAAACCCAAAAAATGATACGCCAGTAGTCGGCATCTCTATAATGTAGCGAAAATTGAAAGAAATTGATTCATTATTGAGAAGGATGATTAAAAGGCAGAACAAAAGCAAAACATAAGCTGGGGTAACTATTTCACAGAACAAAAAAGGATCTAGAAGGAAAACAACGGATTGTAGAAAGAGTGAGAAAAGAAGGATCGTAAATTTTTTTTGGCCAATAAGAAGAATCGTAATTAAATTAAGGGTAAGGGTGCAGATTTAGTATCCAACAATTGTGTAAATTGTACCAAACAAAAATAACAATTTTTTTATGTGTTTAAAGTCATCATGAATTAGTTTCATAGCATATTTAGTAACACCGTTAATCATGGTTAAAAACCATTAGAAATGGGTGTTGTGTTGCATTGACTAATAAAATCATGACAACTCAACAATTTTTATCCCATGGCAGCCTACATGTCTCTCTTTCCTTCATTTATTTCAATTGCTTTTAGAAATATGTGAATTTTTTTTATTCTCTTCTTCTCTTTTCTTTGCCAGTCCATTCATGTCCCTTCACCCCACCATTAATCCACGTTACTCCCTCTATTAATCTCAGTTTCATACTTCAAGATCGGCCTTCTTCGGTTTCATCCCCGTCATCTCCTTCGCCAACTTTTGCATGCATCGCATGTGGCTACATCGGCGGCGACTCAGTAAGTAGTCTGGTCGGAGCTCCACTGGTAGCCAAGGCACCTTCCACCATGGTATCACATGAGGCTTGTGCAAGTATCCCTTTGACTTTGGAAAACACCGTTGTATGTTCTGAGGTACCTGATGAGGAGAAGCGAAAGCTTCATGAATCTGAAATATTTGACCTTCTACGATTGCTGAGCAGTAGTCTCATTAAATGATCTTTCCTGAACTTAAACACTCCGAGGATGGAGATGGAGATGTTAAGAATATTGATGCTGGAAAAAATAAGATGAACAAGGAAGAACATTAGCATTGATGAAGATTATACAACAATCTATCTAACCCACTTGGGTTTAAATTAATCATCCCTCCATGAGGTGATGAGATTACAACCCTAATTCTAGGGACTTAAGGTAAGAGACCCAAGTTACCCTCTCCATTCTTTTGGTGGATTTCTTAATCTCACACCTTAAAATTTGATAAAGATCCCCTTTATATAAAATCCTAAATTAGCTAACCTTTTTATGATTAACTAACTAATCTAACTCTCCAACATGCCCCCTCAAGTTGACACCTCTTAAAAGTGTTAACTTGCTAACATAAACAATAGGTTTAGTGAAATGAGTTGAATCTATCCATCATGATTTCTTCAATACATTCTTCTTCCTATTAATCTTCAATGAATACTGGAGCTGAAACTTCACTGCTTTCCCCCCTTTTTTAACTTCAAACCTTGCATCAATACAAAGCTTCAAGCCTTGCCCTTTAACTTGCATTTGCGTCAACTTGCAAACATAAACGATTAGTTTTTAAAGTTGGATCTCTTGGCCTCCTTCAAAACATTTTAGTTGCCATTGGAAAAAATAGAATTCAAGATTTGACCTTCCTCCATAGGAACAAGTTGGCTTCTTCTAATTTCATCATTCACTAAAACTTCTAATTCTGATGTTGTCAGTAATTTCATACCATCATACCAAAACATGATCTGCAAGTAAGAAAGCTTTCCTATGGGAATTCTCCAATTTCTTTAGAAATAATGCATCAATATCATGTGACATCATCATATTAGCATCTTCAAAAAAATAGTATTAGAAGCCCTTGGTAAAATAAAAGAGGAATTTAAATCCATTGAGAGGCCAAAGCTGGAAGTTGAGACTCCAAGTCAAAGATCCGAAGCATCATTAAATCAAACATCCATTAAAAGTTCTTCCCTTGAACTTTGCCCGCAGCTAATGGACACAGGCCAAATGAACTACTCTAATCACTCTCAATTGCTGGGCAAGCTCCAAAATCGTAAGAAATTCAACAACACCTTGAAAAAAATTTGTGATGGTGATTCACCAAGCGAGATAAGTGAATGGGAGTTTGATGCTAATGAAAGATTTGGCCATACAACAAGAAAATAGTCACATAGAATTCCTCTTGACAAAGTAGTTCGCATCAGTTACATCGTGGGCAAATCTATGAGCATTATTCATTTCCATACCACTTATGTCTCAGGCAAATTTAGAGTTGTCAGTATCTTCAACAATTCTGTCTGACTTGTTTCCTTTCTCATCATCTACCTCCTTTACAAAATAAGCCTCGCTTTCAATTGCATCAATTCTTACAATGCGCATAAACTATTCTCCAACTAACTTGACTGTAATTGTCTTAATTTCTTGTTTTCTTTCCCGTGAATATTATCGTTCAAGAAAAGAGATTCAGAGCTCCAATCCAGTAGCTCAAGAAATTAAGGTACCTTTCTGTGAAATTCTCCGAGCTTCTCTTCAATACAAAATAGCCTCCCCTTCTGCTTGAAACAATGCTTTCATTACAGCGGAATCGCAGTGCTAGATCAAGAAACCTTCTAAAAATGGAAACAGAGATATTCAGCTGGCTAGGGCGAGAAAGAAGATGATGACGATCAAGATTGCATCAAGATTTCAGAATCAGAGAAGCAAGAAGGTTGTCTTGCATTCTTGCATTGCTTGCATCACATCTATAATGTTGACCATTAGAAACCTTCTATGTCGGCAGTGGAGGTGAACTTGAGCGACGTTTTGACGGTGACCTGAAAGACTAGGTTCTCCGTTCAAGGAAAGAGGCTGCAGATCAAGAAATTTCCTGAAAAACACGGCGTTTGAAACAAGAACTTGCAATTTTGGGCTTCATTCTAGCTCTGAAATTTTGGCCCATTGAAACAGGCTCATGATACCATGTTAAGAATATTGATGCTGGAAAAAATAAGATGAACAAGGAAGAACATTAGCATTGATGAAGACTATACAACAATCTATCTAACCCACTTGGGTTTAGATTAATCATCCCTCACATGAGGTGATGAGATTACAACCCTAATTCTAAGGACTTGAGGTAAGAGACCTAAGTTATCCTCTCCCTCCTTATGGTGGATTTCTTAATCTCACACCTTGAAATTTGATAAAGATCCCCTTTATATAGAATCCTAAATTAGCTAATCTTTTTATGATTAACTAACTAATCTAACTCTCTAACAGGAGAGATGGGTAAGGTCTCAGATGGAAGGGGAGATGGCGCCGGTCGCCATTTTCAGCCGCAACATTCCTATTTTTCGTTGCCCCATAATTTTATTTCTGTGAACCCAAGACTAAGGCCAAAAGGTCGCCGGTGAGGTTGTCCTGCCACCGCCGTCACGCCAGATAAACGGAGGGAAGAAGATCATCCTTTGTTTTTGGGGAATGTGCAGATTGGTGTGGTTGGTTTCTTGGTTTTTAAGAGAAGGCAACTTTTGTGGATGAATGATGCCTTTAAAACTAATGCTTGGAATTTTTGGTGAGAATGTTCTTAGCAATCTTTTCACTGGGTTGTTAGATTGTGAGTTGAAGGGGAGGGGCGAGGGGCAAATCGGCTGGAGAAAGTCAAAGAGGTGGGGTGGAGAAGGAGGAATTTTTTAATTATTTAATGTAGGTCCCATTGTCCCATGTGAGCCTGATGTGTGCCATGTGTATATGTGTACAGTTTGTGGGTAACACATCACCCATTTCTAGCCACGTTACTACATATGTTACAAAATTAATTCATGATTACTATAAACACACACAAAAATTATTATTTATATTTGGTACGATTTGAACAATTATTGGATACTAAATTTGCACATTTACTCTTAAATTAAAAAAAACTACTGTTGCTTCATCTCAAAACATTAAAAAAAACTCTTTTTTTAAGATACAACAACAACCAAGTCTTATCCCACTAAGTGGAGTCGGCTACATGGATCACACGACGCCATTGTGCTCTATCATTAACCAAATCCTTAGATATATTATTCACTAAAAGATCTCGCTCTACAAATTCCCCTAATGTACGCCTGGGTCTTCATATTCCTCTCTTAATCGGACTCCAGACTGTTTGATCTACCCTCCTCACGGTGTATCTAATGTCCTTCTTTGTACATGTCCAAACCACCTTAAATGATTTTCTATTATTTTCTCATTGATAGGTGCCACTCCAACTTGATCTCGTATATGGACATGTACAAAGATAATAATTTAAAATTAGGGTTAAAGGGCATTTTGGACCCGGAAGTTTTCGGGTTAGGGTACTGGACACCAGGAAGTTTTTTGGGGGCCAAATGTGCCCTGAAAATTTAAAAAATGGGGCAATATGGACCCTCCATTAACTAGCCCTAACAGTCAATGGTTAATTGACCAATAAATGCTTACCTGCATCTACATATGTCCTCTACCCTCCACCTCATACTTCCAGCTCATCATCTCTCCCGCTCTTCCTCCCTCAGCATTTTTTCCTTCCATATCACCTCCATCTCTCCTTGAAACAAAAATGGCAGCAACCTTCTTCTCTTTACCTTCACCTAATGGGTATGTAGATATATAAACCAAAGCACAAAAACTTCAGCTTCCATGGGCACCTATCATTATTAAACTAGAAAGCAATGAAGGAAAGGGAAGCATAACGCAATTCCTATGCCTCTTTTATATTCCTTGGATAACGAACAAGGAGAACAACAAATAACATTCAGGAAATTAAACAACATATGATTCGTTAGACATCCAAATCCAAAATTAAGAGAAACCCGGAGAAATTAAAAGAAATTCCAAATCTCAAGACCATAGATTAAAAAAAAACATTTGCATTAACTGGGAGTAACCTCACTCAAGCTCAAGCACCATAATCGAACAAAACGATATTACAAAGAGGGATGGAAATAGAGATGGAGAGAGAAGGAGAAATAGAGGAAATGGGTAACTCAACCCAACAATTGAATTGATACATAAAGGAAGGAGCATTTGTAATTTACATGGAAATGCTTCAGCCATTGTGGCCAGATCAAAAATCTGGTTATGTGTGTGTGTATATATATATTCTTCTATCAAGAAAACTTCAGATAAAAAAACCTGCACCTTCTCCTCCCTCGCTATCTCGTCGGCAAATCTCGACATTCTTCCTGTAATTTTCCTAGGTCACGAGCAAGGATGCCAACGGTGTAGCCTTCATGAGCAAATTTTTGGGCAATTCATCGGCCGAGTTTGAGGTCGACGTCGACAATAGCAGCAAAGCATTGGGAAGAGGGAGAGCTCCTCATGCTTCGCATCTTCAAGAGCTATTAGCTACCTACAATTTCAGGTGAGAAGGGAGATTGAGGGGCGATGATTTGGGGGAATGGTTTACACTTTAAAAATTGCAGATCTGTAATTTTGGAGCTATGAATAACAAGAAGATGTAGATGGAGAAGTGTTGAGGAGATAGTTGCTGCCATTGATGTTGCATAGAGATGAAAGTGATATGGGAGGAAGAAGGGAGGGATGATGAGGTGTAAATATGAGGTGGAGGGTAGAGGAGATATTTTGCTGTCAAGCAAGCATTTATTAGTCAATTAATCATTGACTGTTAAGGCTAGTTAACGGAGGGTTCATATTACCCCAATTTTTAAACTTTCAAGGCACATTTGACCCCCAAAAAACTTCCTGGTGTCCAGTGCCCTAACCCGAAAACTTCCGGGTCCAAAATGTCCTTTAACCCTTAAAATTAATTATTATGGGACCCATAAATAAAAAAAGTAACCAAAACTTAACGGTATTAAGTTTTGTGTTAAAATGCTTTATTTTACAAACGTTATGTGTATTTTTTGTTCTCAAAAAACTTTACAGTGTGTCGGACACTCCTAACACAAAAATTTATTGTTAAATTTGCACATTCTTCTACTCATAAATAATTATCCCCCTTTACTCATTCATAAATAAGGATATTTTTTTAAAAAAAAAGTGGTATATTTCATACACATTTATTGTTTTTATCTACTCCCTCCGGTCCTATTTATAAGAGCTCAGTAGCCAAATAATGCTTCTTAAAAAAACATGTAAAAGTTAGTTGTGAGCTATAAATATGTCTGAAAAATAACTGTTTTTCCTAATATTACTCTTATTTATGATGAGACTAGAGAGAAAAATGTAAGTAGGAGCATTAATGATTACTATGAAAGAGGGTATTAATAAGTAGAGGTAAAATAGGGAAAATGACATTAAATGATAACAGATTTCAAGGCGAGTTCTTATATTTTAGACCAAAACAATTCAAATTTTATGCTCTTATAAATAGGACCGGAGAAGTATTTTTAACTTATTTTTCAGGACACCACATATGATGGGTCCGTGGAGTATAATATAAACCAAGAAGCACAGCATGAGCAAAGCAAATAATCAAGAAGATTTTCCTAAAATAAAATTTCGAGAGAACCCTCTCCCAGATGGAATGTACTAATGGAGAATCGGTGGCGAGAAGATAATGAGCATTGGCAATTTAACCGTTCCGGATAACTAAAAGGAAGCAGTTGTGGTTAGTTGGAGGCAATTCATGTGATTGCTTGCCGCTTTCTCGCTTTCCTTCCTTCCTTCTCTTCTCTAATCTATACTCTCGGAGCCACTCCACATTTATCTACTTTCCTCTCTCAATCTTCACTTTTCCTTTTGAATAATCATCACCTTCTCCATCCTTGAAGCTGTTTGTACCTTAAACCTTGACTTTTGCTTTACATACGGATGTTAGCTTGTACAATCCAACCATGGCGGCACTGCTAAATGCCGTATCTCCTGCGGCAAATCTGTCACCAAAAACGAAGAAGAATCGTTCTAGCTCTCTCTCCCGGATTCCACCAAATTTTCATACCCTTTCACTCAACAAGGGGTTTTCTAGGGTTTTGTCATACGCCCAGGTAGCTACTTCTCCCAAAGATACTTTTTTTACTCTGCCCGATTGGAGGATTGGGAAGAACGACCGAATGAGTGAGGAGGTTAGAGTTAATAATGCATTCCTTTATCTAGAGCACATGGTGGGCAAAGGACACAAGCCTGACGTAACTCAAGCAACTCAGCTCCTGTATGATCTTTGCAAGGTTAACAAAACGAGGAAATCTGCCAGGGTAATGGAGATGATGGTAGGGTCAGGCATTATACCTGACCCAGCCTCCTACACATACTTGGTCAATTATCTATGCAAGAGCGGTAATGTTGGGTATGCATTGCAGTTGGTTGAAAGAATGGAGGAACGTGGTTTCCCACCTAGTACTGTTACCTGTAACACTCTAGTTAAAGGGCTCTGCATCCATGGCAATTTAAACCAAAGCTTGCAACTTCTGGATCGGTTGACAAAGAAGGGGTTGGTCCCAAATGCTTTCACTTATTCAATTTTACTTGAAGCCGCTTATAAGGAAAGGGGATCTGATGAGGCCATGAGACTTCTAGATGAAATAATTGCCAAGGGTGGGGAGCCCAATTTGGTGAGTTACAATGTTGTGTTAACAGGTTTGTGCAAGGAAGGTCGGACTGAAGAAGCTATCAGGCTTTTCAGGGATCTGCCAGCAAAGGGGTTTGATCCTAGTGTTGTGAGTTATAACATTTTGCTGAGGAGTTTGTGCTATGAAGGGAGGTGGGAGGAGGCTAATGGGCTTTTAGCTGAGATGCATCAAAAGAATCGGTCTCCTTCTGTTGCTACCTATAACATATTGATTACTTCTCTTTCCCTCCATGGTAAAACTGAACATGCTTTCAAGGTTTTAGATGAAATGACAAGGAATGGGTTCAAGATAACTGCAGCCAGCTATAATCCAATTCTTGCCCGCCTCTGCCATGAAGGGAATGTGGATCTTGTAGTTCAGTGCCTGGAACAAATGGCACTTCGGCATTGCAGTCCTAACGAAGGGACATACAATGCTATTGCTATGCTTTGTGAGGTGGGGAAGATACAAGATGCATTCTTCATAATCCAAAACTTGGGTAGTAAAAATAATTTCCCCATGCATGATTTCTACCAAAATGTCATTTCAAGTTTGTGCAGGAAAGGGAACACGTATCCGGCTTTTCAGCTACTATATGAAATGACAGGGTACGGGTTTACCCCAGATTCTTATACTTATTCATCTTTGATTAGAGGAATGTGTAGAGAGGGCATGTTGGATGAGGCCATTGAGATACTCAGGATTTTGGAAGAAAATGGTTACAGGCCTGACACCGATAACTATAATGCACTTATACTTGGTCTCTGCAAGTCTCGAAGAACAGACTTGTCTGTGGAGATTTTTCAGAGGATGATAGATAAAGGATGCATGCCTAATGAGACAACATATACCACATTTATTGAAGGGCTTGCTTTCGAAGGAGAAATGGATATGGCTGCCAAGCTTTTAAAGGAGTTGCATTTGAAGGACGTTCTAAGCCAGAGTACAGTTGAAAGACTTGGCATGCAGTATGGCTTCAAGGAATTGGTGGAGTAAAGAGAAACACCCTCGTAGCAGATAACCGCATAAAGCAAAGAAAGTCAGCACTTATTTCGGATATGAGTGATTTGGATGGATTAATGAGTATGATCCTGGTTTTAGGTTAACTGGAGGACCTTGAACAGCCATTGGAGATTGCTTCCAAGTACTTGGCAGTTTTGCTCGAGTGTTTAGAGATGATAAAGGTGTGAGCACAGAGTTCAATGATAACTACTGTCCGCATTCTCCCCCATGTTTGAGATTTAGCATTCATGTGAACTTTGGCGTCTTAATATGCAGGAACTACAATATACATGTACTCATCACCCGTTTCTGTTCATATGTTCCTTGAGAGAAAACTTGAACACCGTAGTATGATGATTGAATGGCTACTGGTAACATTTTTCCTTGCACACAGATCTCAGGGCCCTGTGCGCATATGCTTCTACAATCAAGATACGTTCCTTGATGACTCGTAATTTTCCAAAAGCATTTCTGATACTGAATGTGAGCCTACGTATATATATCCAGTTCCCTTTATAACTTACAGCTCATCATGACTTCAGATTGCCACTTAGGAGTAGCTGCTTGTACTTTTTTTTTTTTTTATTTTATTCCGGTCACACAAAGGTAGAGTTTGTTGCACTGAATGAGTTCTTGAACTATCACCTCAAAGAACAATGCCTTAGTAATTATAGTCCGTTTCCTTTGAGTTTTAAAAATAAGTAATTTTCAAATTATTTACAGATTTTATAAAAAGTGGTTTATTATCTGAAGATTTTATCAAAATTAGAAATTGTTTTGTTTTTGTAATGAAAAAAAAATGTTTTGTTTGGTTATAATCATAAAACAATAACTAATTTTTTTATTGATAGGTGATTTTTTATTTAAAAAACTAAAACAAGCTGCCCTATTACTAGTTATATTATAGCCAATATTTAGGAGGCCGCATTTCATCTTACAATATCAAATCAAAGCATATCATAGTCACCAGTTCTACACAAAAATAACGTTTGCTGAATTCATTTCCCACATCAGAGTTGGCATTAGCTTTTAATAAACCAAAGACCTAACTCAATAGTAAGCAGGCCAGCGGAATAAGTCAGCTTAAATTGATTCTAGTTGGCGACAGCAAGATTATGGTAAGCTCAATGATGAATTAACAAGGCCAAAATCTACAAAACGATCGTTATCTTATTCAGCCTGGGCATCAGAATGAATTTTCTCATACAAGCTATATATTAGTGGTGACTTGGACATCTGGGGTTCCCTTTCCAGGGCTGCAATCACATCCTTAACAGAGATGCTTCGAGCTACCCGAGTTTGAGGTGTAGTGGCCTGATTTTTCCCCAGCTTTCGACCGGTTCCTGTTGGAACAGTAACATTCAAGGAAGTAGAACAGCAATTAAGAAATAGCACGAAATCTAAGCCACCAGCAGCTGCACATGCTTATGTTAATCAAACAACAATGAAAGGGAGAGACCACTTTCATCGGAGAGATAAACACCACCCTTCAAATGTTGACAACTTGGCATTATTTTGTCATTTGACTATAAAATAGAGGAAGTGGCACACATGAATGAATAATCAGTTTGAATGGAACCCTACCAGAAGTTGCAAAAGATGCTGAAGCTCTCTTCTCCCCGTCTGGATTATCCTTTGTACTTCTTCCAGATGAAGATGGAGATTTGCGGCTCACATCCTTGGGTTGAGAACTAGATGATGCATCCACCACCCCTTCGCGTTTTTGACGGGCTTGCTCTGCCATGAGTTGCCATTTTGACAGCATGTCATCTCCCCCAACAGCAGCTCGAGCAGCAACATTTGCAGCATTTGTCCTCATCTTGTCATCCTCTTCTTTATTTACCTACAACACGCCATAAATTAAGCCAAAGATTTCTTATACGGATTATAGATTAAAATATATAATACACAAGGAGGAGGTATAAATACCTTTGTCGATTTATTACGACTTTCATCCTTCTCCTTCTCACCATCAACCCCAGGATTACTCTCAGCCTGTACAATACACGGTTTAATTGATAAGAAAACAAGTTTCAGCACCAGACACCCAATTCAAAACAAACGCATGTCATGGGAAAAATTCATGGATAAAGCATCTATCATGTCTGTATAAACATTCTTGAAGAAACTATTTAAGTCAGACAAACATATCTTCAACAGGCGGTACTCACTTCATTGAGTTTACGAATCTTCTCTGCTTCTGCCTGTTTCTTCTCCCATTCTTCCCTTGCTTTCTTGTTTATTGCCATTATTTGTTGCCTAACATCTGAGGTGACAACAACCCGGTGCCTGGTCTTCTCAAAATCCACTCGCTGATAGGATAATGATTGGGCATAAGAACCTGCTTACATTGATGAAATACAGCTCATGCAAGCAGTTAAGGAGGCAACTGACCTGTTTTGAGAGTCTGATCAAGTTGCTTATCAATCCACGCATTCTTTCCTCCACGCACTGAACATTTACTTTCAGTCATGAGTTTACAAGCATAACTACCACAACGTTAATTGAAAATCTGCTCGTATCTCACCAGAGACAAGCATTTCTCTACATCATTGCTCATTCCCTTCAAGCCACATTTGACCACTGCCACAATGACAACAAAACGAATAAGGCTATATATATATATACACCAAGAATCTTAAACATATCAACAGCATTAAACAATAAAGAGAAGACTAACTAATATCCGTTAATTTGCTCTGCAGTGGTTCTTTCTGTAAAATAAGTCTTTCTTCTTCTTCTTGCACAACTCTTCGAGATGCTTCTGAAATCCGACTGTCCTCTTTCGACCCTGAAAATAACTGTTCTTCCTCCTCCTATAAAACAGAAAAACATAGGAAAAGTCAGGCTTTAATAATAGAAGAAAAACAATCCCTAATCTAGAATTATTTGCCCAAGATCAATGACGAAGTCCCATACCCTAAGATCAACTCCACTAACAGCAGTAACATCATTAAGCTGTTCAATGCTTTGTTCCAGAGAAGCCCCAGATACTTTCTGTTTCTTACTGTAGGATAAAGGGTAGGTTATGTCAAGATTAAAGAGTTGAATAAACTAGTCAAAAAGCCAGTCAATCATGATTCAGTAGAATACGACAAATGACCTCGGAGGAGGCGGTGAGGATCCAAGTCCTTCAAGTGGTTTCTTTTGGCCAACAGCAGGTTTTTTCAGAGGACCCCTTGCAATAATCCCAGAAGGGTTTGAGGGAATCTGAGAGCTTGACTGACAAAACACAAAACGGAACACAGAAATAGAAATCATTAAGCAGAAGAGATCACTTTACATTATCAGACATGCTCTGTGCACAGGATGCCAGACCCATGACAAGAAACACAACCGTATGCATTGTTACTCTAAGTAGCAACCTGTAATAACCACATATAACAACCATTGTACCTAACCACAGAGGCCTAAGAACAGATTACATGCAAAAGTTTGATTGTTCCTAACCACATAAAATTTATCAAGTAGGAGAACTAGTATTACAAAGGCTAGAGTACAGTTTCTTGATTGGATGGAGAATGGGTACAAAACCTAAGTTTTATGTATGTTAAGTCACCAGCCATTATGAAACCAATAAGTGCATAAGTCAAATTGATGGACATTTGAGGCTGATACAGTACCAGCACGATTGCACCTCAACTAAAATACGATAAAAAGTGATGAAGACCCATATTTTAGCTATTTTTAGGACAATATCATAAGCTACCTGCAATATGCAAAATGTATGTAGGCAAAAGTCTGATAGAGACATCTAACTCAAAAATGTATTATATGCAAGAGAAATAAAAACCCACACATCAGGACATGGTATGCAATAAGCTATAAAAACACATAATACCAATGAGATTACCGGGGCACTTGGTTCCAGTTGAGCAATCATCGAAGGGGGAGTAGAATTAGAATGCAACAAGCTAGAAGTTGTAGGTGGCACATTTGCAGATGCTGGAAGACCTCTTGAAAACTCATCCTTTGAAGTTCCATGATTCCCATTTCCTTGTTCCATATGAGCAGTGCCAGCGGAAAGTCCATGAAATTTAGACAAATGATGTCTCTGCTGCTGCTCCGCAGACAGGTCGCTAGGTTCCTTTTTAACATTCAAATTTTGCCAAGCATTGGGCGTTTGTTGTGATCCTGCACTATTTACAACATGAGGAGCTGATCCCCCCTGCAGTCTCTTTGGATCATTGACAGAATTCTGTCTATCAAGTTTTGTCATGCCAATCAGATTCATACCCTGTGTTGGTCCCCCCAGATGTTTGGGAGCAATGTTTTGATGAGGAATTTGCCTCAAATGGGAATCATGTGTTTGTGCATTGAGAGATGTGGAACTACTGCTTGTCCCAGAATAAGGATTATAATTAGCACCAGTACTTCCACGTGCTGATGAAAAATGCAGATGTTGCTGCTGCTGCTTAGTAAGCCCTTGTATATGCATGGAGGACCTTTCTGATTCTTGGCTAGCAAAGCTGGAACCAGAAGATGGCAACTGGCTTGGTTGCATTGCTTGGGGTTCTATTTTAACATCCACTTCCTGTGATTTTTTCACACTATTCTCCATCATTGGATAAATTGGCTCATTCTTCACATGGACAGTTGAAGAATTAACATGAGATTGATTTGCAGGAGTGTTCACACTTCTATGGTGGAGTTGTGCTAACGCATGGGGATCACTAAACTGTGCTGCCCCTGAACTGACAGCAGGTATCCTCATAGGGTGCTGCTGCCCAACAGTTCCTTGGTTGGATCGCGTCTAAAACAGTAGAAAAGCAAGGTTCTAAGCATGACCTTGAATGAGTACATATTGGCCTAATTAATTTCAAATAAGGCACAACATACACCATGCTCTCTGCATACCTGTGATTGCACTTTTGCTAATGCCATTCTAAGCATCTGATCACCTACAAGATTTTTCATAAGCCTCACAAAACTGTCCTTTGGAATTTCATCTTTCTACAAAAAAACAGCAGAAACCACAAAGTTAGTAACATGGCAAATCCATTCATAAATTAGTCGTGGCCCATAACATTAAAGGGTAGCGGCCCAATGCACAAGGCTCCCGCCATGTGGGGTACAAGGAGGGATAGATGTAGGCAGCCTTACCCCAACAAGCGGAGAGTTAGTTTCTAAGATTTAAACCCATAATCTCCTAATCACATAACAGCAACTTCAAAGGGTAAAAAATCAGAAAAGAGGGTGGAGGGAAGACACTGTTTTGATAGAATAGAGATACACCTTCAATCTCGTAAACAAAGTTTGGAGTTGCTGGGCTCTGTCTTTGGGAAGCTGCGGAAGCAAGATAGGAAACAATAGGCCAAATGGAACTTGTTTACTACGATTTATTTGGCTGCTTGGCTGCTCAGTGACTGTCGCCTGTTGATTACTCATTTGTTGCAACTTGATATATTGAGATTCATTGCTAAGATTATGTGTTTTGACTGACTCACTATTATGAACCAGATCTTTCCCAGGATTTGGGATCCCGGTTGTTTGAGGGTTTTGGAGGGAACCTTGTACAGTCCCTTGGTGACCTTCGTCTTGAGACTGTTTCTGAGACACGGGTGGATGATCAACATCCTGAGAAGAAACATTTTGCAGTTGCCTGCTCTGTTCGATTTCCATCTCAGACGAAGATTGTTGTTGCTGCTGTACAACTTTGGGATCTTGTGGAGTTTGAGGATCAATTTTATCATCATGGCTAGAAGTTTGCCACTGTGGTAATGACTGACTGAATGTGTTACCACTTCCTTGAGTCAAAGCTGTAGCAATTATAGCAGCATATGAGATGTGAGAGTAAGAACTTACCAAGCAAATATTACAATCATGTAGATAAACAGCAACCAGAGCTGATACTTTTTTATTAGATACTTTCCCCTGATTCAAAGTATGGTAGCATAACAAACTAAAGCCCAGAATATATTAGCATTCATGAGTCAATACAAAGTCTCACTTCCAGACTGGAAAAAGTGTTAGGAAACAGCAGCCTTTGATGGTTTATTCTTGGAAGAGAAGAGCCAATAAGGGCAGCTTTAATTAATCTAGAATTTATTTATATAGTAAAGCAGAAGTTTGTGTCAGTTTATGATTAAGGCAGTTATGTTTAATTGTGTCTAATGGTTTATCCAGTCTAGGGAAGTTATGTCAGTTATAGAACCAGTTTGTTTGATCCCACGTAAATACTTGTCTGGGTTCTGAAATTCTGCAGGCCCAAATTGTTCCTGAAAAATCAGAGTCAATTCATCCCAAAAGCGTACGCCTGCTAGATGACACTCAAGTATATGTGTCTAGGGAATCACCCTCCAAATTTATAACTGCAACATCAACCTTCAATTCATCTGGTGTTTGATAATAAAGAAAATACTTTCCTGCTTTCACAATCCATCCTCTAGGACCGCCACCTTCATACTTAGGGAATTCAACCTTATAATGTTGACACTTAGAAGGATTTCATTTTCTGCCATGGTTGATTGGGATCTTTTTCCTCATAAGTATCCATAATTTGTTTTGCACTGGAAGCTGTAGCTCGAAGTCAGAGTCTACTTGAGTCAACTTGGACATGATAGTTCCTGATTGCGGGGTTATAAAATCTAATTGAGACAGGGGGTTTGTGGTTTCAGGTGGTAGCAAGGTTTGAGAGGGGCTGGAATGAGGATTTGGAAGGACTGGTTCCATATTCTGTAAGGTTGTATTAGGTGATGGGTTGCGATTTTGTTGAGAGGTAGAGTTTTGAGAAGAACTGTGTATATTGGCCACTGATGACCACAGCCCAATTTGGCAGGCTCTGATACCAAATGATAGGTTTCTAAGAAAGATTTAGAGAAGAGAAAGAGAAGGAAAGAAAATTAGGAAGAGAAGAACAACTGGAGCCAGAACATAGTTCTAGAAGAAAGGGAAAGGATAAAACACATTATACTTTATTCATTCATTCCCCAACGCATTACAATGAGTAAATATAAATATACTGGTTCTATAAATGACATAACTTCCATAGACGGGATAAAACATAAGACACAATTAAACATAACTTCCTTAAGCACAAACTGACACAAACTTCCACTACATTATTCAAATAAATACCAGAATAATTAAATCAGTCATTATTGGCTCTTCTCTTCCAAGAATAAACCATCAAGGGCTGCTGTTTCCAAACAAAAAGACATAGTAAGAAAACTATGCAATAAATAGTCTCAAGGAAAGAATAAAAGCAAGACAATAAACTTTAAGCAGATACTTGTTTTCAATACAAGAGGAGTCATAACAGGTGCAACCGTGCAAGGAACAATAGACAATGGGATGAAGTGGATGTTAGCAAAAAACTATTAATGGTTTATTATAAAAGGGAATGCCAGCAGTAATAAATAATTCCTACATTGATATGGCATAAACAATTCATATATTTCATATGGAACCTCAAAGACCTACCGAAATTGTACTTTTCGATAGCATTTCCAGAAAACTGAGCCATGCTTCATTAAACTTGCAATTAGAAACAAAGTTACCTTGCTGTTTCAAAATCAATCATCATGTTTGGTTTCTTCTATTTCAAATGTTTACATACATATAACAGACTCACAGACAAGCTGACCAATAGCATTACCCACAAAAAAAAAAGCATGAAATGTTTTAAACAAAAATTACTGGAGGTAAAATTCAGAATACAATGAATCAAAGAAACGCATACCTGTGTCTGAACCAGAAGTCTGGGAAGTAGACATGTCTCCTCCTATGTCTCTATTTAAAGCAGCCTGAAAGGCTTCCACGTCTGCTCCTGAATGCATTGTTTCATCCTGCAGACATGTCAAAACAGTAGTAGAATTCAAAATAGAGAACCATATGCCACAATTTATGAAAGATATTTTTTTCAGGAAAAGGGAAAAAGAAAAGAGAGAGGTAAACCTCATCATCTTCAAGAAGCTTAACTATAGACGGGTCCATATCAATTCCAAGGCACCGTTATCTTGGTTCATAAATGAAGCAGTTAAACTGAAATAGAATCATTATTAAATTAAACTGAAAGCAATTTGATCATTTTGTTCAACTTAAAATATGCAGTCTCAAATAAAATTCAGCACACTTCACTCCAAAGATGATAGACTACACAGAAGAGGGAGAAAAAGAGAAAACCCATCATCATGAAACAAGTTAAAGAGAGTAAAGTGGAAATAGCAATGGGAGGATATCCAAACTTTGACAGCACACAAATCTGAAGGGAACATCAACAACCAACGCTAACCAAATCTCCAGAAATTACTCATCCAATATCCTAAACCAAAACGGTCTCCAAATATTCAATAAACACGTGGTAAACTCTATCCATAAAAATCATCAACAATGATTAACATTTACCGACAAATTCTCCACCAATGAAAGATTGATCCTATCATAGGCAGACCTACATCACACTCTAGGGTCATTGGCCCCCACAGATATCTTTGAAATATGCATAGTTGATACAGTACCGTACTAATATATTGATCCAAATATTTTAACGAAGAGGCCATAGAAAACCAATTGATTCAAGCAACTCCTCTAAGACATTGAAGAATGACAATGATAACAATATTGGAATTCATGATCTTCCAATTTCATCTCACAATTTATGATCATGAAAAGTGTTGCCTAGAGCAAGTAAGGTGAGCTATTGATTGTTTCTGTCAATAGTTTCTAAATTCACAGGCCAACGAGCCGCGTGAAATGACTTAAACTCAAGCTCCTAAACTTTCGGAGACAAATTGAGCCAAGTCCCATATCATCACAAAAACCTTGAGAAATCTCTAAATTCATGATAATACAAAGAGTTTAATAAAGAAGCTCCTTCCATGGTTCAGGCCAGAGGTTCAAATATGAATGAGTCATTCACAGTGAGGAGGAATCAGAATCAAAATCAAAATTCGATCACACTGTACTGATAAGAAGCGATATCAACCCTTTATTTTTCTACTGGTTTAACTTTTAACCCCTATGACCTCCCATCCTTAGCTGTCACCCCCAATCTCCTTCCTAGTTCCTTCACAAGACAATAATACGAGAATTAAGCAACAAAACTCAATGCTTGCGGGGTCAAACATGCAATCTCATCATAATGCTCCAGTTAATGCAGGCTTCACAATTTTTTTTTCACTGCTTCTCAAAATTAAAAGGACTAATTATGTAGCATCCAATTATGTGAAACATTAACTAATGCACCACCACTTCTATTATCAATATCATCAGCGTTCATAAAATTACCAGATTCGTAGAACTATGCTTCAAATATTTGTTGTCTTTTACTGGGTAGATCTTCCCACAAAAGGAAAAAAAAAGAGTACAATGTAACTGTCCACACCCATGTTCTCTGCCAATTTCTTGGCCAATTTGGATTCAAAAATTAGATTTTTGTGACAACAATAGTACCATCTTATCCTGATAATAACTTTACAAACTATCTTAGTCCAATCCATTTCCAATTTCTTTTCTATATTCTTCAATCATTGTCCCATAATCAATGCAAAAAGTCAATGAGCTGGACACATGGTGAAACATTCATATCTTTGAATGAGTGAGTGTTTGATAATCAATGGAGAAAATAATCAATACTTTAAGATTTAACTTTTGAGACCATCAATCCTCATAAACCTTGGGGCGAACAAGGTGTTTAGAGACGATGATTTGTTGGCGCAATCGATACAGTAGTTTCAGGTGAATGATTGAAGGAACAGTAAAAACGATGGAAATTCAGAATGAACAAATCAATCTCACCGGTTTGGCGAGAAGACAAAGCCCTAGGGCTCAGACCTTCCTCAATACTTGCCGGAAAACAACAACGCAAGGCTGACCACGGTGGACGGCGGGAAAGAGGGAACGATGGAGTGCACACTCGCTTCGCCGTCGCCGGTGACGTACAGGGATGGAGTGACCCAAGCACGCACTACACAGGGGTTCGAATTTCGAGGAATGGAAATGAAGACTATATATATATATATAGTCGGATGCAGAGACGCGTCGTATAATTTTCTGCCCACGCACTACTGCTACTGGATTTTGTGTTTGGATTGGCTAACTTTTTTCAATATCATATTCCTATTCGATCATAAAATAATTTATGTTTGGATTTGTGAGGAGAGAAGTGACTTTTTTTTCAATCATACTTTTAAAAATATATTTAGATGATTATTTTGAAAAACAAATTTAGATAAAAAATTACTAAAAAAGATATTGTTGTTATTAAATATTAAATAATACATATATAATATACATATATTCTTATAGTTTAGAAAGAAAAAGTGAAATTTGGGACTTTTAAGTATGTTAAAGACTTAGTTTCTCCCTTATTTTAAGAAAAATGATTTGAAAAAAATTATATTTTATGCTCGAAGGAGGATATTATGGGAGAAAATAGTTAGAAATTATTAAGGTAAATTTTTAGAGATTAAAAGAAAATTTTATATTAAAAATATAACTTATTTGAGAATTTTGAGGGTCTAATAATCTAATTTTCCTTCACATTTTTTGCTTCCATGATTTTCTCTCTCTGCTGTCTCAATGGGCTTTTTTTTCCAAAAGTAACTCATTGTTATTTCTCTCTGAAGGCGTTGCCCAATGAAGAAGTAAGATTAAAAAAAAGACATGCCAAACATAAAATAATTTCTCAATCTGACTTACGCAAGCGGGCCACGCTTCTAGGGAGGAATAAGCTATTCCAAACATGCTGTTAATCTATTACTACAGCTGTGTTTGTTATAGCTTTTGGACCCCAAAAGCTCAGCCGAGATGCATAAGCTCAATCTGGCATTTTTATTATGTTTGGGTTAGTTTAATTTTTGAAGTGCTTTTGGGTGAAATGGGTTTTTGGAGGTTTAAAAGCTAGAAGCAAAATCAAGATGTTTACAGATTCTATGGGTGCCCTGGACCTACTCATTAGAAGCACGGTTCAGTCCCATCCATTAGCAGATGAAATATATGAGACCAAGCTGTTAATTGGCTCAGACTAGGATTTGGAGATTCTTCATAGCAATAGAGAAGCATTATCTGTCGCAGATTACCTAGCAAGAATGGCTAAGTACGCGAACACGGAGCTCGTAACTATCCAGAACCCCCCAGCTCCATGTTCGATTCAAATGTCAATCGATCTTGGTTGAGATTTGTTTTTGGTTTCTCATTTCTTTGTTACCTGAACTGATTTTGTACAGAGGCTAGACCTCCCAAGCGTAATGCTTGTCCTTGTAATTCAAAAAAAAAGCTAGAAGCAATATTTTGGGGCTTCTGGCTTTTGACTCCTTATTAAAATGAGTCTCACGCCTTTTGTTGTGTATTATTTAATAAAATTGGTAGGAAAATTAGACTATTAGACCCCTAAAATTCTCAAATAAAATATTTATTTTAATCTAAAATTTCCTTTTTATCTCCAAAATTTTATCATAGTAATCTCTAAATATTTTCTCCCACAATATCCTCCTTTGAGCTAAAAATATAATTTTTCCAAATTATTTTCCTTATAACAAGGGTGAAACTAAACCTTCAAAATTCTAAAAAAAACCCCAAATTTCACTTTTTCTTTCTAAACTTTAAGAATATATGCATATTATATATGTATTATTTAATAACAATAATGTTCTTTTTAGCAACTTTTCATCTAAACTTGCTTTTCAAAATAATCATCCAAACATATTTCTAAAAGTCAAATTGAAAAAAAGTCACTTCTATCATCACAAATCCAAACATAAATCACTTTATACAATCTAACTTTTGTCCAATCTTACTTTTAAAAAAGTTATATTGAAAAAAAGTTACTTCTCAAAAGCCAATCCAAACACACCCTACTTCTTGAGCTTTAATGACATTCCATGCTAATGATAAAGAGGAGCAATGACCATTTAAATTTATTTAAATTTAAATGATTCAAATTTAATTTAATCTTATAACTATCATTTTTTTTTTAAAAAACTAAATTTATCATTGAAAAAGTAGTTAATTAAAAATGCTGAATTTGGACTATCCATTTTAAAGTATTTTAAAGTTTAGATGGTTGAGATTTCATTTTCAAAATTTTAACCCGTGGTCTTCCACCTCCACCCTCAATCTCATCAACTTAGGGTGTGTTTGGATTGCCGTTGGAGAAGTGACTTTTTCAGAAATGTCTTTTAGATAAAAGTCATTTGTGTGAAGTGATTTATATTTGGATTTGTGATGATAGAAGTGACTTTTTTCATTCTGATTTTTAGAAACATGTTTGGATGATTATATTGAAAAACACGTTTAGATGAAACATTACTAAAAAAGGCATCATTATCATTAAATAATACATATCTACTATGCATATATTCTTATTAAAGGCTTAGTTTCTCCCTTATTTTCAGGGAAATAATTTTAAAAAATAATATTTTTAGCTCAAAGGAGTATATTGTGGGAAAAAATAGTTAGAAATTGTTATGGTAAATTTTTGGAGATAAAAAGAAAATTTTAAATTAAAAGAAATTATCTTATTTGAGAATTTTAGGGGTCTAACAGTCTAATTTTCCTACACACTTTATTAAATAATACATAACAAAAGGCATGGGACCCACTAGAAGTCAGAAGCCAAAAGTCACTTTTTTTTGCTTCTGACTTTTCACGTTGTAGAAGTCATTTTGGACCAAAAGTCATTTTCAAAATAAGTGAGGCCAAACATAATTTTTTTTCTCACAATGACTTCTGATTTTGGGATCCACTTCTGGCCTCCAGAAGTGAGATCCAAACATGCCCTTAATTCTTTGAATTTGCCATTCACCGTTTTCTTCCTCATCTCTATCCCCCCACTTCATTTTTTTCCCTCTCCACAGCTTCTCTCCCTTCTTGTAATGTTTTGCTCGGCTAGGTGTAGGACCTTGGTCTTACTGCAAGCCTTTAGCTTAGCTTTCTCTTGTTTTTCCCTGTTAGGCTTTCCCAAACCCTTTCTCACTTTTATTTGATTGCTTCTTTATCTTGTTACTATTATTGATGTTTTATTTTCTTTATACTATCATCTAACTGTTTGTTCTTCCTCTAACATTTCTATCTAATTGGAGCTTCATTTTGGATTCAATCGGAGAACATTCATCTGGTTCTCCTTGTTATAGCTTATGGGTTATTTACGTCCACAAGTTTTACCTCTTTATAAAGCTTCATTGTGGCATTTTATTTAGCATCATTCAATTTAGGCGAGCCTGCATTTGTTCTCACACTTCGAAACAAGCTATGCAGTTTTTCATTCCTAGCAATCTTCAATTAGAGCTAAGCAAAGAACTGTTTTGGGCTTATTCAGAATATTGGGCTTCAATTGCAATTTCGGACACACTTGGCCTATAGGCTTAGTATCTTGGCATTCCATTTTGTGCCCAAAGAGATTTTTCTTTGGGATAATTGTACATAGGTCCTAAGCAAGAGAATTAATTTCAGAGAGGTACCAAGGAGTTGTTAATGACAACTATTAACAACTGCAATAGCTTTGATTAACAAGTGAAGAAGTTGTCAATGGATCTGTTTAAAATTAATTCTCTTACTTGGGACCTATGTGTAATTCTCCCTTTTTCTTTTCTTCTACTTCATGTTTTTGTATTTTATGCTATTGTTGTTTTAAGTTTCTGCGATTCTATTCTATGAGCTTCCTATTTGATAAGTAGGAAGTCTTTTATATAATATCTTTCCATTATAAATGAAGTAGGCCTTATATAAAAATAAATATAGAAGATTATCGCCAGGCCTTAAATCATTTTTTCCACTTTTACCATCATTGAAGAGGAGTTTTGTTTTGGGAGAATTACAATTAGGTCTCATAGAAGGAAAATGTCAATAAATTACACTGAAATCCCTAGGAACTTAGCTGATATTAAATCGAATGTGTCATGAGTTGTCGCTGCTGTTCAATGAATTAATATTGACAACTCAATGAGATGTATCAACAATTTTTGACACATGCAATCTAATATCACATAGGTTTCTAAGTACTTCATTATAATTTAATGACTTTTTGGTATCGGATTGTGATTAATTCTCTCCATTAGGATCTAGTTGTAATTTTCCCTTTTATATATCCATCATTAATACTAAATGCAAGAAGATATAAATTTAATTTTAACTATTTTTTAATATTGATGAATCAGTCATTTGTAATTTGTTGGAGTTGAGAAAGTATGTAGTGTATACGCAGTGATGGTAGAGATAGGTTCTTAAAATGCTCTTTTCCTTATTCTCACCATCGTCTCCAGAAACACGTATATGTATGTTGAGAATAAATAATACTTTTATTTATTGAACCAAACTGGGCGAAGAGTGAAGACAGCTCCTGGAAGAGAACACTGGTTTTTTTTTTTTCCACGCCTACATAATTTTAATGAACCATACACCTGAGTTTCTGATGTGTTTTTTCTTTGGCCTACAAAAAAAGAGAGGAAGATTACGGAGATGGCTAGTGCCACACTAATTGAGAAATACTCCATCCATTCATTGTTAAATATAAAACCTATTTATATAATAGGGATAATTTTAAGAAAAATTAAGGAAAAATAGAAAAATGGTCTTATATTTAGGAACAAACACTTCTCCCTAAATAGGTCTTATATTTAGAAATAAGCATTGGCATAATCTCTCTAGCTACACAGATTTGAATAATTTTTAGAAGTCCCCATTTGAAGAACTTCAAACTTGAAATGACCTGTGAACCGTACTATAATTAAACTCTCAAAAATTATTGTGGAAATCTGAAATGTTTCTTAAGTAGCTAGCTAGCTTTCTGCTGCAGGATTTGCTATAACTATATTTTGCAGCACTACTGTACCCATGATTTATAAGTAGTGTTCTTGAAAGAAAAATAGCTGCCCCATCAAGTGAGATAAGACTTGGTTGTTGGTTGTTGTTCTTGAAAGAAGAAATCTGAGTATTTTCTGCAGTATTCGTTAACTGCATTTTGCATTATGACCGTTTACTCTTGAATTGTGTGTTATTCATGTAAAAGGTATAGTGTGTTCTAAAAATTGTGTAATGTCAAATAAAGAAACTCTCCAATATTAGCGACGAATTAGATAGACAAATAGGTAGATGGATGTTTGTAGTTGGCATTCATGTTGCAGATGAATCATCTGATGATGATGTGTGGTCAAAGATGATAGTCCAAAAGCTAGTTGGCTTTTTCTGGCTGTATAGGGAAAGGCGGTCAGATGTATTTTTGACTTGCCCTCACTCACTCCTCTGGAATGGAGCAAGGCACTGTATGCTCATTCATTGGAACTCATAACTCACTACTGCTAGTTTGCTACAGAAACGCGTATCAGATCATATCAGAATAAATAATTTTCACTCTTTACATTTGACTAGCTTGTGCATATACACACACACACACACTAATACATGTCTTCAATTGTTACCCCCAAGTTTATTATACATTGGAATATACCTATCCATCCTGTGTGGATTAGGATTCAAACCCATTTAGATTGAGGAGGCAATAGGAATATACAAAGAACATGTGTCAACAAAGGTAGTCCTCCATTGATGTTGTGGATTTTAATCCATCCATAATCCATAATAACTCTAAAAAACCTATTCCCTCTCAACTCTGATTCTCTTTTCTTCATCTATTGGTGAGTTTATCTTATAACGTTATCGGAGTCCATACTTGATGTTCGGTTTCATGCCAGCTACAGTATTGCTTTATTGAAGTTCAAGTACGCCCCAAAACCTTCCGTGTGTGTGTGTATATGCAACTAATCCTGCAGAGAGGTAATAAAACTGCCAAGTATGAATGGACTTTCACTTAATTAGTATATACTTACACAGTCTTCAAAAACTTGTTTCGTTTTAGGGGAACAAAAATCGAGGGGGTTTGAAGATAGGAAATTAATGAAGCCAATGCACCATCAGAATAGGATTTATACGAGCAGAACTCTGCTCAGGTACATAGTCGTATTAGTTTATTTAGGTGTGAATTAACATTAGTCAATTTCCTTGAAAATACTACTGGGAACAAAAGGCATACATAAAAAGGAAAGAAGTGTTTTGATTATAAAACTGGCTGAAATTACATTTACTGAAATTTAGAAACTTGAGAGTGAATAGTCGTAAAGAGAAGATGCAGCGGATTGAGTAGTTGCAGACGTCAGGTATCATAAAAAGTGGTCACAAGAAATCCTGTATAATACTTGCCCCTCCCTGGACAGGTCTTCCCATGGTGTTACTGAAAACATCTTTTAAAGGAAAGAGATGAACAGAGAGAGAGACCAATTGTAACCATTAGACTTCATTTCTCTTGCTGGTCAATGTGGAACTCTTATATTGGTAATACTAGTAACTAGTTCAGACATGAAGAGAGAGGGCCATTTAGTTTGGTGGGAACCAAGTTGTATCACAGAGATGGGTCCTACAAAGAGGGAATTTAGTGGAAGAAGTTGAAGGGAGAGGAGGGGCTAGGAGCGTAGGGTGGTGGTGTAAATGAAATGAAAATGAGCTTTTAGGTTGGTGGGTTGTCGACTTGTCGTTTTATAGGAAGAAAGAAGGGTGGATATATTCATGTGTGATGTCCTTTGCAGATACAGAGAAAGGTGACCTCTCCATTAACATATAATAGCTCACATGTGTGCCTTCCTTACATTTGTACCACCCTGTGTACCACTGTCCACTTGTATAGTAGCCTTTTGCCCTTTTCCATATTCTCTTCTTCTCATATATATATATATATATATATATATGCTTCTGATCAATATATATATATGCATGTACCCACCTGCCCCATTGAAAATCTTTTACTCGCGTACCAAAGATAAGCACAGTATGAAAAGGATTAAGTAGTGAATTAATAGATTAATTAACAAATAGATAGGTTGAACAAGTTTAGAGCAAGGGGGAGACATGGTCACAAGGGGCTTTGTGTGAGAAAAGATGGGGATTGGAGGGAGGGGAATCTGTGCAGAGGCAGGACTGTGCAAGACCACGTTCTTGCCTCCAAATCCCTCACAGCCTTTCTTTCTTTCGTTTTCTAAAAAAGGCTTTGTCATTAATTATTACTACTCAACATGGATGACGATGAGGTTTGGCCTATTTTGGGCTTGAAATTGAGGCTGCCTTCGGTGACAACAGTAAAACAGAGCTCAATTAAGGGAAGGAGGTGAGGTAAGGGAGAGCATCTGATTTTCCAGTTTGGTATGTCTAAAACTCAAACCGGTCTTTCTTGTGATGCAGCTTCTGTGGGACCTGTTTTAACTAACAGAAATAATATATCGGTTAGGATATGAAAGAGTAGAAAGTCTCTGTACAGATTAGATTAAGTTGTGAAAAGTGTAGGTCATCAAGATAGGATCTTGTCTTATTTATTCAAAAAAAAAACCGGTCTTTCTCATGTTGGGAGTCTCAACATTTTATTAATTAGAGGTACAGATGTTACCGCAATAAGATTCTATCAGCGTAAGAGCTTTATAATCACTAGATTGAGATGTCATTCACAGAAAGTTTTTCACTTCACATCAAACAACTAAGTTTTTCAGTTAGCTCCCATCATGCGTACACATACCACTCAAGTGTTTCATATAAGGTACCTCTAATAAACTCATCAAAACTGGAAAAACGTGGTTAATTCATTAAATTTGTTTGAAAGTGAAAAAAAAAAAATTCAATACTGTGAGTTACATCAAAGGAGAGTTATAAGGAGTGTTTGGATTGAGCTTTTGATAAGTGACTTTTTTTCAGAATGACTTTTTCAGAAGTAAGATTGGATAAAAGTCATTTGTGTGAAGTGATTTATGTTTGGATTTGTGATGATAGAAGTGACTTTTTTCAATATGACTTTTAGAAACATGTTTGGATGATTATATTGAAAAACACGTTTAGATGAAAAATTACTAAAAAAGGCATTATTGTCATTAAATAATACATATATAATATGCATATATTCCTATTAAAGGCTTAGTTTCTCCCTTATTTTTAGGAAAATAATTTTAAAAAATAATATTTTTGGCTCAAAGGAGAATATTGTGGGAGAAAGTAGTTAGAAATTGTTATGGTAAATTTTTGGAGATAAAAAGAAAATTCTAAATTAAAAGAAATTATCTTATTTGAGAATTTTTGGGGTCTAACGTTCTAATTTTCTTACCCACTTTATTAAATAATACATAACAAAAGGCGTGGGACCCACCAGAAGTCAGAAGTCAGAAGCCAAAAGTTACTTTTTTTTTGCTTCTGACTTTTAGTGTTATAGAAGTCATTTTAGATCAAAAGTCATTTTCAAAATAAATGAGGCCAAACATAATTTTTTTTTTTCAGAAGTCATTTTAATGTTTGAATCCACGATGGGCCTCCCAACGTGGTATCCAAACACACACATAGAAGTTACAATTAAATCGATTCTAAAGTCGACAATTTTGAAAAAAAAAAAAGAAACATTATTAATGTCACACTTGGGACTTAGAGTAAGGACCGTCTAAATTTTAATAATTTGTATCTTATAATAAGGATTAGAGAATTATGATAACAATAATTCTTAAATGGGTAGGCTTAGCCTATAACAATTACGGCTATTATTGTTTTTATAAGCGGCAACCCTTATTAAAGGATCCTGAAACACATCTTAGATGTTCCTCTTACAACAAAAAATGGAGTGGTTGCTGCAATTAAGATTCTTATCTATTGCCTCAAATCCAGGGTGTATGATTGTGCAATATTAATGATCTGTGCTCCATGAACGACCAAACTGCCCTTGTTGAATACTTACTGACGCACTATATGAGTTGTACAAAAAAAAGCGAGTCAGAAAAGAAAAGGGTGAACTTCCAACTCGTACTTTAAAATAAACACTCCTTTTCTGTATGTGCACAACAAATTAGAATTATCACCATGATATTCCAGGCATTACATATTATTGAATCCAGGATGGTGAATGGTGATTGGGATGAAGAAAACAAGGCTCACATTGGAGAGTGGTGTTTTTTATTTACATGTTGATAGAGTAGGGGATATATAAAAAAAGGAAGGATATGCAGAGGGAATCCAGAATAATAAATTGGAGTATCCGTTGGGGAAGATCGTCCAAAGACCAAAGTAGGGCAGGGAGGAGGGAAGAGAGTGTTGGGAAACTCAGTGAGCTAAAAGGACTGGTCAAACAACTCACTCACTATACTTTAAAGTGCGAGCATTGAATGCCAAGTTTGAAGGCACTTTTTTTGGACGGTTTTGCTTATGGACTTGCTCTCGCCTATAA
The DNA here is from genome assembly GCA_037074515.1 of Mimosa bimucronata. Classification (NCBI taxonomy): domain Eukaryota; kingdom Viridiplantae; phylum Streptophyta; class Magnoliopsida; order Fabales; family Fabaceae; genus Mimosa; species Mimosa bimucronata. The sequence goes on from CM073442.1 coordinate 45,410,778, forward strand.
AAAAAATGATAAGAATACTTAAATACTCCCCAGTCCCTATATATAAGAGTCAAAAATTTGAATGACTTTGTCCCTTTTTATAAGATCCCGTTGAAACTTGTCAAAGCATTTAATGAATTTTTTTCCACTTTATTATTCTCTCTATTTACATTCTCTTTCATACTCATTTATTACACTATTATCACATTTCTCTCTCTTATATACTCAATCATAAATAAGTGCAAATTTGAGAAAACAAAATTATTTCAGACACATTTATCTCTCTCAACCACTTCTTTAATATGTATGATTTCACCACTTTGACTCTTATAATAAGGGACGGAGGGAGTACATGCATTACTTGGGATGTGCCTCAAGCCGAACAGCATATAAAAATATTTCCTTCCTCTCAAAATATAAATTTTAAATAATTAACTTACGTTTATCGAAAAAACTACTAATAAAGAACAGAGTGATACATGCATTACTTGAATGCCAAAGTTGGCTTCTTGTTGTTATTATCAGTATGTATATTAATTAAAATGACATATTTAGTTCAATTGATTCCTAAAGTAAAGTCTATATAGTCCAGTAGTAATAGCAGAATGAGATATGTTATGATGCGTTAACTTATGATTTCTTAGGCAAAGTTGGATGGTTTGTGAGGTACTATGACAATGAAGCGGCGATCACGTGAAAGATTGAAGGTTGCAACAAGAGAAACATTAAATGTGGAGCAAGTGGTTTCTACCTCATTTTCATGACGTGTCACCCTCTCTTTCAATCTCCTTCTCCCTCCATCCAACGGCCAGGGGCTTTCTTTTTTATATGAATCAAGGTATCCCCACAGCCAGACGCCATGAGACTAATCATTCGTCTTGGGTCGGCGCACGAAGCGGCAAAGGACTGGCCAAGGAGTTTGCTCCATTCACAAGAGTTGGGGATCGAACCCCCAACCATTTGCTTAAGGGATGAGATACCGAACCATCACACTAATTCAGCTTAGTTGGGGCCATGAGTTGGGGACTAGCGGCTTTCTTTGCCTTCCCTCCCCCAACATTTCACTCTTCCATTCTAATTAGTAAATACTTCTACTATCAAATCTATAAAGATTAAGAATATTATTAGTTAAACTAGTTGTTTGCTTTTAATAATGTATTCACTCTAGTTATTTACATTATAAATTACTCTTATTAAAAGTCCTTTAATTTAATAATGTAAGAAAAAAATTACAAATCTAAAAGATAAATCATATCAAGTCTCATATTTCAGATAAAAAAAATGCCTACTTTACTCTTCTTATATAGGACCCATAAATAGTCACGCCCTAGTTAACCACCTCCCTTCTTTATATCTATAATACACCATCAAACTAATTCTAATAGCTTGCTTCATTTACAACCTCCAATGTCTAGTTAACCCTCAAGTCCCATATTTCTATTCAATCATCTCTCATTATTTCATGGTTTTCCTCACATCTAGAGCTGTGCATCAGGGCTGGCCCTTCAAGGGTCAGGGCCTTAAAAGGGCCGGCCCAAAAAGCCCGGGTAGTGCAAAAATCCCTATTTTTCAAAGCCCGGCCCTTGAATGGCAGGGCTCAGGGTCGGCCCGGCCCGATTAACGCTTATACACTATTTTTTAATTTTTTTCTATAGAAAAAATTAAAGCAAAAAATCCTTATTGTCAACATAAATATCAATGTTAATTTACAATACAAACACCAATAAGCAACAAACACTAAGAAATTATCAAACAATGATAAATATTGTCCATATTTTTTATATAAGTCACAAAATATATGTTTATTTTTAATTAATTATTTTAATATACATTGTCCATATATATAAATAAGTCACTCACTAAGAAATTATCAAACAATGATAAATATTGGGAATTAGGTATTATGGTTTTTTACCTTTAATTAATTATTTTATTTTGTAGTTATTAATTTTTTAAATATATATATGTGACAGGCTTAAAGGGCCGGCCCTTTGAAGCCCTCGGCCCTACAGGGCCAGCCCGTGAAGCCCGATTCCTTTTTGAAGCCTCCAAAATCGAAGCCCGGCCCTTCAAGGGCCAGGGCCGACCCGATGGGCTTGGCCCGAATTACCAGCTCTACTCACATCTCAGAGATATATATTTTCAGTCTATCACAGTTTATGTAATAAACATTTAAAGATTCAGCCCCATATTTCTTGTGGACACACATACACAAGTAAGATATTTACTAAAATACGATACACTTGATTAAACTCGCCATTCTATTTTGTTATTGTGATTAATTTCTTCAGCTTAATCTGTGGTTGACAAACAAAAAGATTGAATAGAATGAAGACATTGGGGCCCCATTTGAAACATCATAGTACTTATAATCATTGTTACACATTGAGGGTCAAAGTATGTGAGGATGGTGCTTTGGGGAGTAGTAATAGTTGTTGCACATTATTTGATGTGTTGTAGACCACAGAAGGAGAAGGGCCTACCATTACACACTAACTTCTGTCAACATAAATAAGCAGGGAGGGAAGGGAGGCCTACCATATCTGCCTCATTAGTGAGACTTCCCATAGTTTTGTCTCCAATCATACCATTTGAACAGTGATAACACCCCAATTTATGTAGCAAAATAATATGTTTGGAGGCACACAATGGGCAAAATCATCAATAGTGAAACTAAAACCACTTTCCTTCCAACTTCATACACACCTAATCAAATCCTTTTTCCCCACACTTTATTCATCGCGCCAAGTACCCTTAACTCCCTCCAAAGTACACATCTTGACGCTGTACACATCTTGACGCTGAACGCTTTGTCCCACTCACTTCCATCCCTCCAAAAGTAATCTTCCTTCCCTCACATGTGGACCACTGGACCCTCCCCAGTCCCCCCACCCCCAAAATCTCCCAATATGGTCTTCATTTCTTCACTAATTTTACTTTTGTCATTTACCTCACTAATTTATATTTTCACTCACCCTCCCATTCCTATTATTGTGCCTTCAAATCCAGACGGTGTCCATAAAATAGACCTCGCACGTCATTTCACATTCTATCGCTTCGATTCAGCCACGCGCATTATTCAATACGAACACTTACATATTTGTAGCTTTCCCAAATCCATACAAATCCTAATCAAGATTTGTTACATTATTTATCCGTGTTACCATCTAATATTCATTAGAAAGGAGAGAGTCTTGCATATTATTGTATTCGGTTAAGAATATAAGTTGTTTACAATATAACTTTAGTTCAAGAAAAAATGGTGAAAATTAAAGTCTCTATACGAACGTTTTATGATGCAAATGATATAATATGTTTCAATACGCACAGAGTAGTAGTATTCCGCCTATATAGGATTGATAGAGTAAGAAGATATTAATACCCAAATTTGGATTATTTCTGCCAATAAAATTTTCAAAGAGTAATCTTTGATTGAATCCCTAATTTTTAATGAAATCCAAAAATAAATGATGAGAAAGGAAAATAGAACAGATTCGGAATGAATTCGGGCATTCCCCAAAGTCCCAAACATCACATTCACATTCACATGTATGTGATGTATGCATGGGAGGCAGATTCCATATACTCTTTTTTTTTTTTTTTTTTTTTTTTTCGGGTTGCAGAAAATAACAGAAGAGTGCGTGAAGGTAGGAGATGAGGAAGAAGAACATTAAAATTGCAGGATCATATGTACACAGGGGGAAGATGTGAATATGACAAGTGGTGAATGAGAAAAGAAGAGCAAGTGAAAGCAGAAAAGGTTGAGATATATTGAGGGAGGAGGATTGGGGGGAGATGGATGGATGGATGAATGAGGGAGTGAGTATTGGTTGGATTTAGCATCTGTAGGAGCGAGTGGTAGGAGCATGGGTGTGTTGTTGGCGTCTGATGAGGGTGGGGGTTGAGAAAAGGGAAGGGAGGGGAAGGTGGAGGAGCCTGAGAGTTGGATGAAGGAGGGTCCACCATTGGCATTGGCATTGGCATTGAAGGAGGAGGGGCTGTGGAAGACGATCTTGCCGGAGGAGCTCATCCTGGGGATGGGATTGCGATGGAGCCTGTCGGAGTCGAGGGAGAGCCTGGGGAGACCTTCGTAGGCCCTAACTTTTGAATGAATTGAATTGAGCCCAAACTCCTTCCTAAATTTTTGTCAGCAAAAGAAAAAGTAATGATATTGTGACATAACACTCTAAACATCAATGATTTCCCCCCTCACTTTCTGCACCGTCCATTTTACAATGTTTCTGCTCAACCCCCAGCCTTACACAATAAGTAAGTTCAACACTTTCTATGAATCTTCATTCTGAAGATGACACCTTCTTTGACCAATCATCACGCTCCTCCTCCTCCTCCTCCTCCTCTTTCAAACTATGAGCTCCATCTTTGTGAATCAATGAAAGGGAAAGTAATGGTACCAGAGAAGCTTGCTTGGCATTTCGCATGGATCCAAACCATCATCATCCACTTCCTCATAACGCCCTTCCGCCTTCTTTTACCCTATGTCATCAATTTCTTCTCCAACCTTGTGTTAAGTGGTGGAAACATGATCTTTAAGCACTTACACTTTAGTTAAAATGTCTGTAATATATACTTGTCTTCTTCAAGAGAATCAGTTGCCAATATGTCGAATTGTTGACGATGCGTTCTTATAAGTCACGATTGTGAGAACACAGGATTTAAGTTGGATGTGACATTTGATGTTCTAGTCTTATAATGTTCCTTGGCAGAGCATTTCCAACACCTCTTGATTCTTGTTTTTTTGTTTCGCACCAAGCATGATGATTTATTATTTTCCTCAATTTAACTGATCAATGATGTCTGATTTAAAGTTTCAAGCTACTTGTTTGGGCTATGATATTGATAGGTACCCACACTCTAGGAAAGAGCAAAACTTAGTTACACAGTTGAAAGTAGTATATAGGCGTGAATTAGTGACTCTGTCCAGCCTCAGTACCAAGCCAGTTAGACAACACAAAAGAAAATAAAAGGATAAGTTTCTATAACAAATCAAGACAGTTAGATATCTTTCAAAGGTAAACCGTCCCAAAGTTTCCTTTAACAGCCACGCTTTCTCCCACTTAATTTTCCATTAAGCCAATCATTGGCTTCTTCATGTACATATATTGACCCATCTAAAGAATTTATTTTGTAGTAAATATTAGGAAATACATTATTTCCTAATTACTAGGCTGATAGAAGGGGATATGATTTGATTTAATATTTTGTATCTATTTCCTATTTTGTTTATTTTATTTCCTATTTGTTACATTCCTATCTCCATTAATATAAGAGATCATCATGTATATATGCATTACCACTGTGAATGAATAATACACCGAAGAATTCTTTTTCTCCTTCAACCATATGGTACCAGAGCCTCCAGGTTTTGATCACTCGTCTTCTGCATCGCAAGTCAATGTTGGTCTGATTATGGGGACCCAGAATCTTCTCTGGTCGAGTCCAAGTCTCAAGACTCCAATTCTCCTGGTGTCAGTCTGACCTTCAGGCAAAACCAAGGATTCTGATGGCTTCTCCTAGTGAGTTTTCTTTAAACGATCCACCAAAGGACAGCGGATCATCCAGTTGGAGGCCGTGGAAAGCTGAGATATATTACGTAAAAAGCGCTGGGATAGGCCCCTGGAGAAATATTTTTTATTTTCAATTATTAATTGTTCTCGTTTAATTAATTTTAGTAATTTTTTTCATTTTTAGGGCCTATACCAAAACTTTTCATGTAAAAAGTGTAGGTATAGTTTTTATAATTATTATTTTATTTTCCCTCTTTTTTTAATTTTTCCTGATTTATTTAAGTTTTTTTTTTAATTTCTAGGACCTATCCTTGCGCTTTATATGTATAAAACGCTGGGATAGGTTTTTACGCCAAATAAATTCGTTTCCCTCCATCTTTTCCCTGTCAAAATTAAACCCCAAAGCTCATCAACCCAGCTAAACCCGAGACCCAAAGCTCCGTCTTGTTCCCTCTTGTTTCAACCCAAAGCTCTGAAGCCAGCGCCGCCGTGGACCACCGATGGAACTCCCTCTTCTTCAACCTCCCTCTTACCGCCGGTGGAACTCCCTCTTCTTCAACCTCCGTCTTGTTCTTCTTCTTCTTGCTTCGTGAACCCCAGATCTGTGAACCCCAGCCCACCATTTTACTCCCATTCCTCCCATTTTACTCTCAAATCCGTTCTTGCTTCGTCAAAGTCGTCAAGCTCGTCAAAATCGTCTAGCTCCATTCTCAAATCCGTCGTCGTTGTTGCTTCGACGTTCAGCTTCTTCTTCGCAAGTAATTGTTAATTTTCAACCCAATTTTTTTTTTAATTTCTAAAAGCTGGTTTTACATTTGATCCATTGCTTTTCATTTCCTCCAATCAAATTCCAAATTGCTCGACAGATGTCTGGAAATATTTTGCATGTTAGCTCCTTATTTAATTTGCATCTACCTGGTTATAAATGAACATCAAAGTAATATAATGAATAATAAATGATACAATATGTCCCCCATAAAAATATATTATTTTGTTTGAAAATACATGCAACAAGTTTATCAATATCTGAAAAATTTTAAGTCAATTTGTGAGTCATCAAATGTCCCTTGTCCCCCTTAAAATGTCATTATTAATCATAGTATGAGAGAAATATAAAAGTAGATATAATAGTAAATCATATTTTACTAGAAATTTTATAACTTTAACTAATTTTATTGATTTTGGACCAAAAAAGCTAATTTTTTTTACATGTATATTTAGCTTTTGTTCCAAGGTACAATGTATAAGTAGATGCTAGAAATTCAAGGTTGATGCTAGAACTTATGCTTCCCTTAACTTTGGAAGGTCGCATTAATTCAAGGTTGATCTAATTATGTTATTTATATGTTGTAGGAATTTGAACAAGCATTTTCTTGGTCCACATTTTCATCCTCCACCTAAAGACAAGTTAGAGAATTGAATCAGGTACATTATATGTTATGTTAGGTGCTAAGACTACTGTGTGGTCGTTTAATTTACTTTTATGAAATGATTGCCTTGTGGAACTGGATCTGTGAGCTGTAATTGAGTTTTTCTGCCTGTGAATATATGCTCTGTGATGAATTCTGTTGTGGTGGGATATCCATTTTTATATTAAAAGAGAGGGTCTTGAGCCTGGGAACGTTCATTTTTAGCCGTTATGTTGCCGAATTTTTGTTAAAAAAATAAGGTAACATCGTAAGGTGGCTACCTAATTAGTAAGTCATGCACATCGATCTTACTGCCACTTTTCTTTAGTAGGTTATAATGTTGGATCGGAAATGGATGTCTTGTGATCGACGTTCAAAGGAATATATAGATAGAGCAAAAGAATTCATTGAATTTGCCCCTGAGCATGCAGAGAATTCTAACAGAATTGTATGCCCCTGTATATCGTGTTTGTATGGAAAGCTTCTCCGTCATCTTGACTTGTTGGGCCATTTATTCTGTCATGGGATCGATCCGTCTTATACACGTTGGACAAAGCATGGTGAGACGTATGAGTGTTTTGGCGGACACCGGGTACCTGATGTTAGTAGCGTTTCAAATGTGGTTGACAGAGACATGTGTGATGAGAGCGATGATCTTGAAGAAATGTTGAATGTGGTGGGTGAGGAGGATCCTGAAATGTTTGAGACACTGAAGAGCGATGCAGAGATACCTCTGTATGTGGGATGCAGTAAATACACCAGATTGCGTGTGGTTCTTAAATTGTATAACCTGAAGGTGTGATACGGTTGGAGTGATGCAAGTTTCACTCCTCTGCTATCTGCTCTGCGAGATATATTCCCAGAAGGGAACTTACTCCCCTCGAAAACATACGAGGCAAAGAAAATTCTCCGGTCGACCGGTATGAAATATGAGAAAATACATGCATGTCCCAACGACTGTATTTTATTCCGGAACCAGTATGCGTCGTTGGAGAAGTGTCCTAAATGCACCACATCTTGGTATGGAGAGAAAGGTAAGAGTCCTTCTAAAGTCTTGTGGTACTTTCCGATCATTCCAAGATTCAAGCGCATGTACAGTAATGCGGATGTTGCAAGACTTTTGACATGGCACGCTGATGAGAGGATTCAAGACATCAAGCTTAGGCACCCCGCAAACGCCCCCAATGGAAAATAATTGATTACCAGTACCCTGAGTTCGGTGAAGAACCAAGAAACCTACGGCTTGCATTAGCAACCAATGGAATCAATCCGCATGGAGTTCAGAGTAGTACTCACAGCACATGGCCGGTGATTCTGATGATATATAACCTCCCCCCAAATTTAATCATGAAACGTAAGTTTATGATGCTTTCCATGCTTATTTCCGGGCCTAGACAGCCCGACAACGATATAGATGTGTACTTGGATCCTTTGATTGAAGACTTGAAGCATATGTGGGATTCGGGTGAGACGGTTTTTGATGGCTGTAAGGAAGAAAGTTTCAAATTGAGGGCCATGTTATTTGGCACCATAAATGACTTCCCAGCGTATGGTAATTTGTCCGGATACAGCATCAAAGGATATGGTGCGTGCCCTATATGTGAATATGATACACATTCGATGCGACTGGATCACTGCAGGAAAAATGTTTACATGGGACATTGGAGGTTCTTTCCGTTAAGGCATCGTTAGCAGAGGTGGAAGAAGGCATTTAACGGGAGCTCAGAAGAAGGTAGGCCACCAAGAATATTGACCGGGGAAGACGTTCTTGAAAAGGTGAATGCGGTGGAGAATGATTTTGGCAAGCCTTTTGCTAAAAATGTATCGACAAGTGGCTGGAAGAAGAGGTCCATATTCTTCGAACTCCCGTATTGGAAGTCCTTATATGTCAGGCACTTTCTTGATGTGATGCATATTGAAAAAAACATCTGTGATAACCTAATTGGCACGTTACTAAATATGCAAGGAAAAAGTAAGGATGGTGTCAATTCAAGGTTAGATATGCTCAAGCTGGGAATAAGACAAGAGTTGGCACCTGTCGAGAAGGGATACCACACTTATTTACCTCCAGCTGCTTACACCCTTTCGAGGAAAGAGAAAAGATCATTTTGTGAGTTTCTGAGTGGAATCAAAGTTCCAGAGGGCTACTCCTCAAATGTAAAGAACCTTGTATCCGTGAAAGAGTTGAAGTTGAAAAACCTGAAATCTCATGATTGCCACGTCCTGATGCAAAATTTCTTACCGGTTGGCATACGCAGCATTTCACCCAAGAAACTGCGGAGCACGATCACAAGACTTTGTATGTTCTTCAAGCTCATTTGTAGTAAAGTGGTTGATACAACGAAGTTGCAAGATTTGCAGAGGCAGATCATTTGTACCCTGTGCGAACTTGAAATGTATTTCCTCCCTTCATTCTTTGACATCATGGTTCACCTTACTGTACACTTGGTCAAAGAGGTTCAGTTGTGCGGCCCAGTCTATTTGAGATGGATGTACCCGATTGAGCGGTTCATGAAAGTTTTAAAGGGGTATGTCAAAAATAGATATCGACCAGAGGGTTGTATTGCTGAACGATACATCGTTGAAGAGGCGAGTGATTTGTGTGCCTGTTACTTATCAGATGTTGAACCTGTTGGTTTGCCGAAATCTTGTCACGATGGGCGACTAACGGGGAAAGGAATAAGTGGGTTCAAGTTATTACGCATTTCGAATGTTAAAAGGGAGTTGGCGCACTTGTACATTCTTCACAACACTCTTGAGGTTGAACCATTCGTTGAAGAACACAAAAATCTCCTTCATGAAATACACGGTGGTAGGAATGAGAGTTTGATCACAAAGGAGCACAACAAACATTTCATTAGATGGTTCAATGCACACATTTGTCAGCAGGTTGAGCTTAATGCCGGATTGGTTGGTGAAAGATTGTTCTGGCTGTCGAAAGGACCGAGTTTGCACGTGTTTTCTTATACCAGTTATGTAATCAACGGTTACACATTCTATACAAAAGGCCAGGATGAAAAAAGCACCATGCAAAATAGTGGAGTCACACTTGTTGCCGAGGGGTGGCATATATCCAGTGCAAGAGATACAAATCTCATATATGCGCAGATGTTGTACTTTGGTCTGATTGATTGCATTTGGGAGTTAGATTACACCATGTTCAGAGTTCCTGTGTTCTGGTGTCAGTGGGTTAACAACCACAGTGGACGGCGGTTAGATGAATTTGGGTTTATATCGGTCGACCTTTCTAAAGTTGGATATAAGGATGATCTTTACATTCTACCATCTCAAGCAGCACAAGTGTTTTACGTTCCAGATCTTTCTAAGAAGAATTGGTCAGATGTCATGCAGTCGAACAAAAATTATTCTGAGCAAGTTGATGATGAAAGTAGTGATGATGATATGAATGTGATAGAAGATGTTCCTTCCTTTAATACATTACTGTCAGAAGACTTTGATGCAAACGGGTATGATGATGAAGACGAGCCCGTTTATGTAAGACGTGATCATGAAGAAGGCATTTGGGTAAACACAACCCTAAATCCAACAAAAAAGAGGAAGCAGACAATTGTACACAATATAACAAAGAGGAAAAAGAGGTGAAAGCCCTCATATTGATTTCAGTTTGTATGTATTTATGTTTTATACTATGAATTATTTCATTTAATTCGCATACACTTAGCATGATTATATGTATATGTACTAAAATCATGTTGATAACTTCTGGGAATTCATGTAATTTCAGATCATTTTCCTTGATTTTTATTCACTCATTGATATATTTATGCATATTTTGTATAATCAAGATAGGGAAATGTTCATTTGAATTTTTTGAATGCACATTATTGTTTACTTGTGCAAATTTTCATCATATTTCTAGTTAGTTTCTTATGGTGTTTTGGTAACTCTTGAAGGAATATTTTGATGCAATGATCAAGTAGTTATACCCTCTCTACCAAGCTTTAAAGACATTTTAAGGGAGAGACAATCATGGAAAAGTCATTATGTAATGAAGAAATAAGAAAGAAAGAGACCCAAGCAGCGCCTGGGCGCTAGAATCAGCGCCTGGGCCATGACTAAATGATGAAACAGAGCATTGAGGCAGAGAGCAGAAGCGCCTAGGCGCTAGAATTAGCGCCCAGGCGCACATCGCAGAAATCAAAGGCAGAGAAGAAGAGCGCCCAGGCGCTCCAACTAGCGCCTAGGCGCTCCGTCCTGACAGCAAAACGCTGTGCTGCGAAAAGTGACGAAATTTTAGGGTTTCTCCAATATAAACCCTCTCACTTCACATTGGCCGACATTCTGGACTTTGGGGGCCTTCTTGGGAGCTTTGTGGTGTGCTAGGGCAAGGGTTTTGGTGGAGATTGAGCTAGGATTTGAAGATTGGAAGAGATTTTGGCTTCACATCTTGGTTCTTCTTCTCCATTCTCCTTCCCTCTCTCTTGTTCTATGATTGTGCTGATATATGTATATATTCTCTTGGATTTTCTTGAACATATGTAGCTAAACACTTTGCTCTAGGGTTATTTTGAACTCTTGTATGGATTAAGTACTCATTTCCCTTTCTATTTGTGATTAATGGTATGATTATGTTGATTCTACTCTATGCTTAATGCTTCTTGTTGATTGGCCACCAATGAGATTGTTGGGTTTACTTGATTGATGCTTGAGAGGGCTAGATTGAGTGTAGAACTTGGGTTTAATCATGTGGGAACTTGAAGTTTGATGTTGAATGGATGGTTTTGTTGATGGGATAGAGATATACTCATTAACCTCACATAGCCACATGAGATTTGTAATGAGATTTGGGAGTTCAATTATTCAATTGAGAGATCAAGGAATTAATTGAACTAAACACCTATTTGGAGACTTGAGAGAGCACTTATGGGTAACTTAGTATCCTTGGCTAGCATAATATATCATTAAGAAGCAAATATAGTTGGGAATTAATTGAGTGCTTTTGAAATATAAGGGGGATAAATAATCCTAGGTCCTAATTGAATCCTTGAAGTCCATGAATCATTTGTTTATAATTTTATTTTCATTTAGCATATGTTTATTTTCTTAGTTTATATTCAATCTCAATATTTGAATTACTCAAATTGGGCAAGAGTGTGATAATCATTGTTTGACCGGGTTTTGGAATCAAATCCTCGTGGGAACGATACTTTACTTATCACTTTATTACTTGGTGCGACCCGTGCACTTGCGGTAGCAAACACATGTCTTGTCTAATTTTTTTACAGGAGAATGGATCACCCTAGTGACCAGGAGGAAGAACAACAACCTAGTGACCAGGAGGAAGGACAACAACCTAGTGACCATGTAGATATCGCTGCAGGTAGAGCAAGACATGAGGTGAATGTTGTTCGTGGTAGGACCCTTATGTGCAAACTCCTCACATGCAGAGCTTAGGGAGTAAGGACAAGACTTAAATGGAATCTAAATAACCAAGCTACTAGAAAGTCGGCGAAGCTTTTCTCGGGTTACATTGGGTGCACTGTTCGGGACAAAATCCCTATTACTATTACAGATTGGAGAAGAGCAGGCGACAAACATGAGGAAGTTTGGTTAGAAATTAAGGTAAGCTACACTTATTCAATTAATGGCATATATGTCATCATAACATTGTAACTAACGAATTTAATATGATCTTTGTTGTTACAGACTGTCTTTGATATCGACGATACTCACAGGGATTATGTGCTGATGAAAGCTTCGAGAATGCACCGGGGATATCGTTCCAACTTGACCACGTATTTCCTGAGAGATGATGACGGGGAGATCGTTCCAATGCCATCATCTATATATGCTGGGGTAATTACTCAAGATGATTGGGATAAGTTTGTGCGACAACGTTTGACTGAAGAGTTCCAAGAAAGAAGTAAAAAAAATAGCCAAGCGGCTAAGAGCTGTGAGTATCCCTATATGGGCGGACGAAAGACATTTCCTGAGTTGGAGGATAATATGATATGTTAGTAACACTTTTGGTTCCAAAATCATGAATAAATGTTTGCGTAATTAATTTATACGTTCACCTGATTTACCATGACAGATTAAGGAGCAGGCCTTAGATGCCACCACGGCATGACCTCTGGTTCAAAGGTCACTCGAAGAAGGACGATACCATCGTTCATGAAGAGGTCAGAAGAGTCCATGAACGATGTGTAAGTCATTAATTCTCTTGGAATTTCTAATATTTTTCTAAATGGTGATTTTGCTAAGTTAATAACTAATAATCCTTTCTCTTTGTTATAGGTTTTGCTGACGCAAGAATTCCCTGACAAGGTCAACAAATTTGGCAATAACGATTTCCTCAGCAGGGCACTCGATCGCCCTGAGTATTCGGGCCGTGTTCGGGGTGCGGGAGTAGGCATCACGCCCTCATCTTACTTTGGCCGCAAAAAGAGGGCATCAAAAGGCGATGTTAGAGCGTTGACAGATGAAGTTCTTACTATGAGAGAGGAGATGCTCGAGATGCAACGACGCAACGAGGAAATGGAACGGCGCAACGAGGAAATGAAACGACGGAATGAGGAAATGTAGAGACGGCACGAGTAAATTGAATGACGAAATGAAGAAATGCAACAACGATACGAGCAGATGTTCCAATTCTTCCAGCAAAGCATTGTTGCATCACAAAAGTCTAACTTCGTGCAACAAAGTCACCTTCCTTCCGTCGAGAGTCCAAGCATCAGGGAGAGCTGCACGATGCCTATGGCCGACTTTCCTCAGGTACTTCATACATTTTCTACTAACAAACTAGCAGTGATTATGTTATATTATCGATTGTGACCTAATGTTGACAACTCTTTCGTAGGGCGAGACAAAGTGCAGACTGTATACGGATCAATCTTTCAGTGAGGTAGTTGCGGTTGGCAAGGTCTACAACACTTCGAGCAAGACACTACATAACTCGCCGTTACCTGAGAATGCACTGAGGGTAATGATTGAATGCTCTTACAATGATCGTGCATCGTTACCATTCCCTACTCCTGATTTGATGACTACAGTCGGAGAGGTTGTCGGTGCATTCGTTGCTTGGCCCATTGGTTTGATTGCGCCAACACCACAGGTAATTATTTACTAATAACATTTACAATAGCATTCATTGGTTTTGAATAACGCTCTTTTATTTACATGTTTTTACAGGGTGCCCAATTTATGGGAAAGAAAGCACAAGTGCCTAATGTCCAAGGTACCCGTGGTTCAGCTGTTCAAATCAAGAAAAAGAGTACACGTACCGATCCGTTGTCCCAGGTGGTTATTTGCTAATTAATTTAAACTAACACTTCTTAATTATTGGAAGGAATTTTCAAAATTTCTATTTCCATTTTTTATAGGCACCAAAACCTAAGGGTAAGAAAAAAGTTCAAGTGCCTAATCCTGTGATTGAAGATACAAGCGCCGAAATGCCAGATCATGCTCGGTTGCGAGCATTTGCAGCTACCCTACCTCCTGATGCTATTGCCACGATTCCTTTCAACAGATATGTTTTTGACGAGGCAAATTTCACCGATGTTCTTTCGAAGGATCAAGTAATGAAGGTGGTTAACCAAAGATGGATCGGTGCTACGGTTATCAATATATGGATCAGGTATATATGTGTTTCCATTGTGGTTTCGTTCAATGTCATAAGTTTTACACTAATTGGGAGTTGGTATGGTTTCTATGAAGGCATCTGCATGAACATGTCATGATCGACGGGCGGAACGTTTCGTTCGAATTCATAAGCCCTTATTCAATAGCACAAGTTGTGGGCTCGAAACGTGAGGACCAGTTCAAAGCGATTCAAAGGCGTTTCTCTTTAAGAGCAACAGGCAGAACTTTATTCTTAGCTCCGGTTAATACAGGGTAAGTCTAGACGTATTATAGCTTTCATTGTATTTTTAGTTCCGAGCATCAGAGATATATATCCCTGACATAACGTTATAAAACATTTTAGGCTACATTGGATTTTGCTTGTCATCAATCTGATGGCATAAGAGGAGCCCATAATTTATTATTTGGATCCTGTGGAATCTGCTCTCCCAGAAAATCGCCCAGATTTGATGCGTCTCTTCAATGAGTAAGTGAATGTCACATTATTTGAATGCGCTGTATTATTTGTCATTTTATGAACGATCCTGGCTAATAAAATTAATTTAAGTTGTTTCTTTTTCAGAGTATTGACTAGTTTCCGGTCCTCCGTTAAGTTGAAGTATTCCAGAGCCCCTGACCCCGAAAGATGCTTATAAGTGGCAACAAGTCCAGGTTTTATAAAGTTATTCAATTTTTAAAACAATATGTCTAGTTAAACCATAACGTAAATGTTTCTTTAACACATGATATATTTGATGTTTTTCGTTACAGTGCCCCTACCAACCCAATAACAAACGACCGTGGGTACTATGTGATGCAGTACATGCGGGATATCGTCACACATGATCGACTCGGCATCCCACTAACAGTAAGTTTTACATTTTTTCAACTCTAATTGTGTTTGTACTTGTTAGACTTCAAGTAAATTTACTTGTCATTTAAATCTGTTTGTGCAGTATTACCCAGGCGCTCGTTGCTACATGCTGTTAAGGGAAAAAATAAATGCACTAATTGAAGAGTGGTGCACTTATGTACATCCTCTTTTCTCCCAAATTGGATGATACATATCATTTAGCATGCTTTTGTCATAAATTTAGGATGGTAATTGATTTAATTGTACATTGTTCTTTTGATGACTTTCTAGTGTGTATATATATGGATTGGCTGGAATGGTATATAGAGCTGCAGGTTTTTTGCACTGATGCAGGAGGGTGTAAAACAAAAAATAAATGAAATATTTTTTAAAAAATAAAACCTATACTAGCGCTTATTACGAAATAAGCGCTGGTATAGAGATATAGCAGCGCTTTTATATAAACAAGCGCTGCTATATGTATTTTTTACTTTTTAAAAATAAATGAATATTTAATAAATGAATATTAAAAACACCTATACCAGCGCTTATTATGTAATAAGCGCTGGTATAGGTGTTATATAGCTGCGCTTTTATATTCTCAAGCGCTGCTATATGTATTTTTTTAAAATAAATGAATACTTAAAATATGAATATTATAAAAATAAATATTATAAAAAATATATACTAGCGCTTATTATGTAATAAGCGCTGGTATAGGTATTCTATAGCAGCACTTTTTTTTAAAGAAAACGCTGCTATAGATATTATTTTTTTACTTTTTTTAAAAATAATTCCTATAGGTATGACCTAAAGCTGCGCTTTTGAGATTATAAGCGCCGCTTTAGGTTACCTATAGCAGCGCTTATAACACAAAATAAGCGCTGCAATAGGTCATGGACCTATTGCAGCACTGGCTATACCAGCGCTTAAAAGTGCTGCTATAGGACCCAAAAAACGCTATAAGCTTTTGCTGTAGTAGTGTGACTTCTGAGGCGTGCATGTTTGTATCTTTTCCAGAACACCTGGAAGGATGGAGAGATAATGCATTCCATAATGAGGTCACAAATTAAAGGTTTGTATTTAACCTCACAGCTAACAAGGTGTCATGAATGAAGCTCCACTCTAATTTGTCATAGGTTTTCTCAAGATCAACTTTTAGCATCAACTAGCTCGTTGATCCTTTCTTCAATTTCATTGAGTGAATAACTTCTTGTGTGATAATAATATTTTCGCTACTTTGTCTTCCAGTAATGAAAGTGTACTGGTGTCTACGAATCACTTTATATATGATGTGACGTAGCCTTCTACTAAGGATTTTAGTGACAATCTTATTACTGATGTTACATAGAGAGATTGGTTAGAAATCCTTTATGCTTTCAGGAGTATCTAACTTTAAAATAAGAACCAAATTAGTATTATTCATCTCCTGTATTCGATTCGGCTCACGAAAATTCTCTTTAACCGTATTGATGATCGGGGCAGCCAAAACATTCCAATGTTCATGATAGAAGAAAGCCTGGATACCATCAGGAGCTCGAGCTTTGAGAGGAACAAAATCAAAAACAGCTACCCGAATTTCATCTACATCCACTTCCAAATCTAGAATCACTTTGTCTATTTGGTCCAAGGTAGGAAAGGACACAGTAATGGTCATTGTAGCAGGTCGGATAATTTCACTACTAAAGAGGTTGTTATACTACTCCAAGCCCATGCTTTTCAACTCCTCCTGGTTAAAACCCATTATTCGACCAATGAGTAGCTGGTTGTAATATCCCACATCGGCTGGGTTCGAGATGTTCCAAACCTATATAAGATGTTGGACTCTCCTACCCATGAGGACGCGTTTTCAAGGGTGAGTGTGGGAGGCTTTGGCCATTATCCCTACCGTGAGGAACAAAACCGTGAGGGGCATAGCTATGTCGCCAAAGCGGACAATATCCTGATCGAGGCTTGGGATGTTACAGTGGTATCAGAGTCAGGCTCGGGTCGGTGTGCCAGCGAGGGTGCTGGGCCCCCAAGGGGGTGGATTGTAATGTCCCACATCGGCTGGGTTCGAGATGTTCCAAGCCTATATAAGGTGTTGGACTCTCCTACCCATGAGGACACATTTTCACTGGTGAGTGTGGGAGGCTTCGACCATTATCCCTACCGTGAGGAACAAAACCGTGAGGGGCATAGCTATGTTGGCAAAGCGGACAATATCATCATCGAGGCTTGGGCTGTTACACTGGTCGAGCTGGTAAGTAATCTCGCCCTCGTAAAGATGAGAACGTGTGTTTGAATTTTGGGAAGCGCTCTCATTGGGAGGGAGGACAACCCTGCCTATGTGGGCAACACATCTACCCATTGAGTACAAATTACACTACAAAAAAAGGTCAATTACCGATAGAATTTCTGAAGCTAATTTCCAATGGAAATATTTTCGACATAATTTTGTGGCTAATTTACCAACAAAAATATTTCTATGTCAGAAAAATATGGTTAATTTACCACAGAATTTCGTCAGAAAATTTTTCTGACGGAACTTCCGTCGGAAACTTGTGGCTAATTTATTAAAATTTTTTAATAAATAATACATTATTTTAA
Source organism: Mimosa bimucronata (assembly GCA_037074515.1). Lineage (NCBI taxonomy): Eukaryota > Viridiplantae > Streptophyta > Magnoliopsida > Fabales > Fabaceae > Mimosa > Mimosa bimucronata. The sequence continues at coordinate 45,428,714 of CM073442.1, forward strand.
TTCATTTTAAGGGTTAAAGAGCAGTATTGCCAATAGACTGTTGTACAAGTTGCATATAGCACAACTAAAAATAAAAAGGGTCAGTATCATCCATGGACTTTTTAATTGTGGGGTGGATTGGCCGATGTCATTTAATTTTAAGCAAACGGCAGTTACTTTTGTGACACAAAAAATTGTGGGACCCGCTTAAAATTGTGACTGATGTTTGGCATTTTTAACGGCGTTGGCCAAGCCGCCCCAGGTTAAAATGTCAATTGGTGATATTGACCATTTTTATTGTCATTTGTGCTATCTGCAATCTGGACAATAGTCTATTGGTAATATTGTTCTTTAACCCTTATTTTAATAAATACTTTATAAATAAATTATCTTAATAAATAATATGTTATAAATTTTAATAAAAATTAATATATACATACATATATATTATATATAAGTTTATTACAAATTTAATTTTATATTTTTTATTAAATAATAATATATATTTTAATAAAAATATATAAAGATAATAGTAATTCAAAAATATTAGTATATAGTAGAAAAATAATTATATTTTAATGATAAATATAATAAAATAATAATTACAAAATTTCATATAATAAAAGTAATTCAAAAAAATAATATTAAAAATATAAAATTGAAATACTAAAAATAATGTAAAGTATATGAGTATAAAAATAATTTATAACAAAGTAATGTAATTATCAATCTCTTTATTAATTGTTAACAAATATTTCATATTATATTAAGTTAAATATAATGTAAAATAAATATAAGATGAAATATAATTATAAAAGTGAAGTAGCTTCCAAAAGCTCCTGAATACTCCTTGTCTTTTGTGGTGTCTTTGTAGATTTCAATTTGCGGGGCATATATCAATGGTACCTGAAAAGCAAACAAGCTCCAAAGAGTATCAAACTTACCCAAGAAACAAACAAGAAAATAATAATTTTTTTTTATTTTTTTTTAAAAAACTCAAGCTAAAACTACTAAAGGATTTCTAATTCTAATTACCAATTACCTTGAGTCCCGGCAACGGCGCCAAAAACTTGATGCTACCAAAATTTAAATAACGCTCCGCAAGTGTACGGGCCGTAAAAATAATAAAATGGCAAATCAAGGTCGATCCCACAGAGACTCAAGATAATTAATAACTAGGCATTAAAACTCCTATTTTTGTTTAAGTTGAGCAAGACAAAATTAGATTCAATTGAGTAAAAGAAAATTGACTAAGATCTAATAAGAAAAACACGAACTTTAACACAGATTAAATTCAAGCGTCAAACGAACAACCTAGAGTCACTAATCCCTTGCTTGCTTCTTAGATTTTATTCCCACTAAATTAATTATGCTTGACTTAATCAACTAATCTAGAGTACTAGTGTCTATAAATACCTGTCGGTCCATTTATATCCTTACCTAAGTTAATTATGTGTAATTAACTAGGAACAATTTATATTGGTAACACTCTAATGTGATTATGCGGAACTTCTAGGTATATGTCTATCCTAGACGCAAATTAGAGTAAACCCAATTCCTTAGATTAAAATCTAATTCCACATTATTTAATCTCACGGTCTATTTAAAATTCCCTCCATCGAGTTCAATCCTAAATTCCCTAAACATGTTCAATGGTGATTAATCACTAAACAATAATCGATAATAACAAGATTAAATAAACTGAATTAAAATTAAACATAATTAATAAGTGGGAAAAGTATCTAAGTCACAACAAGTTCATAGTTCCTCTAGATTGTAAAAGAAAATTAGCCACACATGGGTTCCAAATCAATCCCAACAAATATCAAAACTGAATAGGAAATCATGATGACAAGGAAAGATAAGCAAATTGGACAATGGCTACCCAAACTGGCGTATGGTCTCCTTCTAGTCTCCACAGCTTGAACTCGTCGAAGAAGAAGAAAGAGATGAACAACACCGCCGTCTCTTGCTTTTCTCCTGTGTTCCATTGGCTTCCTAAAAATGAATAAAAAAAATACTATAATAATGATGATGAAACAATCAACGTAATTGATTGTATTTTTTTTTACTTTCTAATTATTCTTCTTTTTTTCATTTTTTTTCTTATTTTCTTAACAAGAATCAAGTTTCCTTTTCTTTTTATTAAAGATAAGATATTTAGAACAAAAATCTCCAAATGATATCTTAAATTGGTATCTTTTAAAATCACAGCAAAATCTTTTAATTTTTAAATTGATGACTCCTCAAATACAACAAAATATTTCTAAAAAGTATTAAATATGGGGAGTCATCACAACCACACCTTGATTTTTGGTACCAAAGAAGTTCTTCTTGAGCCAACACCTTATTGTAATCCTTTCATAGTACCTTCTCAGTTTCCACAAGCTTTTGAAAATCCCTACACCTTCTTGCATGATCAACATCCTCAATTATTCTTTGAACCAATTTCTTATTTTATGCCTAAATGTTCCCAACTTGATCCTTGTTCCAACTCTTGGCCATTTCTGTGAATTACCAAACCTTTTGGTTCTAGTTGCCTTGAAGCCAACTACCCTTCACCACATCAATGAAGTCTTCTTCTAGAAGCCACCCCGCTTGACATCTAAAGGGGCACTCAATTTGCAACTCTGTGCTTCAGTGGATATTTTCATCAGTAAGGGGCGGTGATCGAAACCAAAACAGCATAACTGATGAACTCTTGCCAGCGGGAAAGAATTACTCCGTTCCAAAATAAGAAAATGCCCAATCAATTCTTTCCTTGGGAGGCTATAGCTTAGTGTGTGCAGGGCTTTATTAGTCTCAGAGCTTCAGTGGAAAGCATTTCTTCAGTTTCTACAAGTTTTATTCCCTGTCTCGTAAAGAAACATATAACTGCAAATCTGCGATATCCTAATCAGTGCAGCAGTTATGTGCAGGGCTTTATTAGTCTTAGAGCTTCTTTTGTAAATTTTATTATGTTTTATAGGGAAATCTGTGTCAATTCCCTCTAACTGGTTGTGTGTGTTTTTTATGTTTACTTTTGTTTCTCAATGCCAGCTTCTTCAATATGCTTTTGTTTTCCTTTTCTCTTTCTTTTGGTAACAACAGGCAGGTAAGGCCTTTGGCCCCCGAATTCGGATTCCCTTCGGTATCCATTGCTTTTTTCTGAGTCATTAACCTTCTCATCTGGGCCAGGTAACCCTGGGACAACCGACTAATTCGGAGCTGGGTTATATGGTAAGTACGCCTATGTAAGGTGCTTTGCACCAAAGGCGGGTAATCCCTCCCAACAAGCACGTCTCCAAGGTTGGAACTCATGTTCATCTGAGGGTATATAAGTTACCTTACCACTGCACTCAATGCTTGTTGGATGTTTTTCTTTTCTCTATATATAGCTTGATGCCTTGATCTATACCACTTTCTTCAAAATTAAGTGAAGAGTGAAGTGTTCTTCTTCAAGTGTCTTCAAAATCATATCATAGGGAGTACAAGAAATATACAATGAGATAAAAGATTTCTAGAGTGGAACAGTAGAAGGTTAGAATAAGAATTGCTTGTACAAGTATTGTCAGTAGTTAAAATGATATTAATTATAATGCCTCAAATAATGTCAATGGCCACATTAATGGGCGGATATATATTATGGGTACCAATTCATGTTGCTTGAGCTCAAATTCATTGTTATATGCAGCGGCCAAGTCCATCCACACAGGACCATTTTTCCTCCCGTGCCTTTGAGGTGAGACATGTCACTCCCAGTCTCCCCCCCCCCCCCCCCAAAAAAAAAAAATCCAATAATACTCCCTCTGTCCCTATATATAAGAGAAAAAAATTTGAATGATTTTATCCCTTTTTATAAGAGCCTGGCACAAATTGTCAAAGTATTTAATGAGTTTTTCCCATTTTACCCATCATTATTCTCTCTATTCACATTCTCTTTCATACTCATTTATAGCATTATTATCACATTTCTCTCTCTTACATAAATAAGGGCAAACTTGAAAAAACAAAATTATTTCAGACATATTTATTTCTCTCAACCACTTCCTTAATCTGTGTGATTTGACCTCTTTGGCTCTTATAATAAGAGACGGAGGGAGTACCTAACTTGTCATTAGTTTTATTTTTGTGACAACTTACCATTAGGTTTTATACCAAAAATATAACACCTAATTTTCGTTTTACCTTTTTGATAAAACCTTGCCTATTTGGTAGCCTTTCTTAACGTTTAGCCAAATAATTAGTTAACTAGAACTGATAGAAAACCTTTTTAAGTAGCCCAAAATTGACCTGATTAAAACTTTTTATTGGAACCTTAATGTGTCAAATTAACTTATCATTTAATGCCTTATCAAATATAAATTTTGTTTGGTACTTGATCATTAAGCTTCACTATATATATATATATATATATATATATTAAAACTATCATTTACCTATCGATCCGGACATCACACCATTGCCTACGATAAGGATACTGGTGTAATACATATATATATATATATTGAGGCTCATGTCCCTTTGTATATCTACTACAATCTTTACTCCAAATTCACTTACATATAACAACCTCTTCCCACCACAATGTTTACAAAATACGCATATGCAGCAAGTATTCACCATAGCTTAATATTAACATACTCAAAAGTATATACAAATTGCCTAAGCAATCTTGTACAACATCCTCAGGCTACATATGCCTTCACTAAAACCAGCCTTACCAAAAGCAGTCCAGCCTATCTTTCCCTGCAACCAAAATTTTCTCAGGTTTACCTCATACACTCTAAATTCATACAGTCATACTATCACGATTCATTTAAGCTGTACAAATAATAATAATGTTATCCTCATATTTCACGTCTCTGACGCCGGTCATCCAAGTAATGATATATTCATTCACTTGGAGACTAATTATTTATCGCAATGTGCATATAACACCTGCCACCGATTAATAAGGATAAATTCCCTATTAGTAGTGACTATACCTGCAGGGTTTTAATAATGACATACAGATATATCATATAGATAGAAAATCTGACATAGGGGGAGCGACCCACCGTATGCCTGGGAGTACTCCGAATTTAAAAATAATAAGAACATACGAGCAATAATCATTTATCTAGTATCTGTAACAGCAATCATGCTTAATTATCATACAATCCAATCATGCATTGTTCTAGGTGTGTATGAAGTAAACCCTCACCTGTGACAACCACGTACTACTTCACTGGAGCCTTTCCTTCTCGCTGCCTATCAGATTTATCACCACTTGGTCCTCCTATTATTACATCATGTAATAATAGAGGTCAATACTCATATTATACATATTAGATATCTCGCTCTCGGTCCTAGTATACTACCCACCCCTTAGTGATAGTTCTTACTAGGTGAAACACATTCACATCTCTAATTAGAACAACAAGTCTCATTCTCCAACTCTAAAAGTTGGTATTTTTATTGAAGAAAGAAATTCCACAATCAATGTTTAATATAGCACTACTTATGGCTGGATTTAATTGCCAATTCAACAACAACAATTAAGTTCATTTATGTACAAGAAGCATCACACTTTAAACACTTGTTATAGCACAATGGTCCACAACTTTTTGAACCTAATTTAATTAAAACAACTTACAATAAGGCAGCAGCAACTTGTACTCAAAATTATCAAACATCTTGTAATGTAATACAAGAAAAGTATATGTCACATTATCTTTATTTGAATTACAATTGTGCAGCAGTAAAATTGGGCACATTATAATGCCATTCACATTGTTTTTAGTCAAAACAAGTCATCCCTTATTAACTCCATTAGTCCCATTTGTTCTAGGCCAAAACGGAACCAATTTTCATCTACTATTAATTCAAGCACAATCTTTTCTTGTGAATGGCATTATAATGTGCCCAATTTTACTGCTGCACAATTGTAATTCAAATAAAGATAATGTGACATATACTTTTCTTGTATTACATTACAAGATGTTTGATAATTTTGAGTACAAGTTGCTGCTGCCTTATTGTAAGTTGTTTTAATTAAATTAGGTTCAAAAAGTTGTGGACCATTGTGCTATAACAAGTGTTTAAAGTGTGATGCTTCTTGTACATAAATGAACTTAATTGTTGTTGTTGAATTGGCAATTAAATCCAGCCATAAGTAGTGCTATATTAAACATTGATTGTGGAATTTCTTTCTTCAATAAAAATACCAACTTTTAGAGTTGGAGAATGAGACTTGTTGTTCTAATTAGAGATGTGAATGTGTTTCACCTAGTAAGAACTATCACTAAGGGGTGGGTAGTATACTAGGACCGAGAGCGAGATATCTAATATGTATAATATGAGTATTGACCTCTATTATTACATGATGTAATAATAGGAGGACCAAGTGGTGATAAATCTGATAGGCAGCGAGAAGGAAAGGCTCCAGTGAAGTAGTACGTGGTTGTCACAGGTGAGGGTTTACTTCATACACACCTAGAACAATGCATGATTGGATTGTATGATAATTAAGCATGATTGCTGTTACAGATACTAGATAAATGATTATTGCCCGTATGTTCTTATTATTTTTAAATTCGGAGTACTCCCAGGCATACGGTGGGTCGCTCCCCCTATGTCATATTTTCTATCTATATGATATATCTGTATGTCATTATTAAAACCCTGCAGGTATAGTCACTACTAATAGGGAATTTATCCTTATTAATCGGTGGCAGGTGCTATATGCACATTGCGATAAATAATTAGTCTCCAAGTGAATGAATATATCATTACTTGGATGACCGGCGTCAGAGACGTGAAATATGAGGATAACATTATTATTATTTGTACAGCTTAAATGAATCGTGATAGTATGACTGTATGAATTTAGAGTGTATGAGGTAAACCTGAGAAAATTTTGGTTGCAGGGAAAGATAGGCTGGACTGCTTTTGGTAAGGCTGGTTTTAGTGAAGGCATATGTAGCCTGAGGATGTTGTACAAGATTGCTTAGGCAATTTGTATATACTTTTGAGTATGTTAATATTAAGCTATGGTGAATACTTGCTGCATATGCGTATTTTGTAAACATTGTGGTGGGAAGAGGTTGTTATATGTAAGTGAATTTGGAGTAAAGATTGTAGTAGATATACAAAGGGACATGAGCCTCAATATATATATATATATATGTATTACACCAGTATCCTTATCGTAGGCAATGGTGTGATGTCCGGATCGATAGGTAAATGATAGTTTTAATATATATATATATAGTGAAGCTTAATGATCAAGTACCAAACAAAATTTAAATTTGATAAGGCATTAAATGATAAGTTAATTTGACACATTAAGGTTCCAATAAAAAGTTTTAATCAGGTCAATTTTGGGCTACTTAAAAAGGTTTTCTATCAGTTCTAGTTAACTAATTATTTGGCTAAACGTTAAGAAAGGCTACCAAATAGGCAAGGTTTTATCAAAAAGGTAAAACGAAAATTAGGTGTTACATTTTTGAAGAAGTAAGGCATTTTGGTAAATTTCAGTCTTCCCCATGCTATGGAATGTTTTTTCTCAAAGTCCAATAGAAAAGAGGGTTGAGGCCCCAACATTTCAAGCCCAAGTTACTTTTATTTTGATGCTGAAATTCTGTGTATAATCAATCTTATCTATGGCTTTACTCTTTGCATGGTGAAAGATATGGTGGGATAGTTGGACAAATTTTTGGCACAAGTATTTCTTATTTCATGTACTTCTTTTGTTCTTAAAAATAAGATTTAGTTGACTTATTTTAAAAGAAACTAAGGAAACTGAACAAGCCATTTAATCATAAAGTATTTTGTGTATTATTAGAGTATATATTAGCTTATAAGTCAAATAAACTAGTTTAGAGAATAAATTCAGGAAAATCAATTTATAAGTAACTTATTTAGTTTTATTAAAATTTTCCAAAAAGTCAATTAACTCCTAAATTTAGGAATGGAAGGAGTATTTGCTATAATCAAAAGTCTGTAGTGTATGTGTGTGTATATATGCACCAGGAATATACATCTATAGCATAGAACCACTTCATATTGCGACATATTTTCTTTAAGACATTCTAGTGTTTATCCTCTTCTAATTTTTCAGGGCCATCAGCCAAGATTTTGCTTTTGCTCTTGTAACTATGTCATGTCATCTAAACTTTGCAAAGGATTACTGGCGAAATTACGAATTTGTCGTTGTATTTGCCACAGGAACAACACTGAAGATGGCCGAGCTTGCAAGTTTCACTAAATAAATGTTTGTTTCAGAGACAATAGGGATGCTATAACATGCACGTGCGTGATGTGAGTGTGTGGAAGACCGGAATTTTATGAAGCAGATTTTCTCAAGTGGTTATCAGAAAGCTAGCTATAGTAGTCAAATTTGTCTGTGTTAGATTATTGTATTGGTGATTATCCATCTTTGAACAGAAGAAGATGTGAATGTAGAACAGACTAAGCTATCTCTATCAAAAGTGGCATTTTCAGCTATCTGAGATTAGGTAATGAGTTTTCTGTTGTGGAGAATATGATTAAGTAGTGGTGTTTTCTTAAGGCCTTTGTGTTTCAAAGTCTCTGGATTTGGATAAATTTGAAGCTCTATATTCCTTTCACGTGTGGATGCCCTTGGCAGCGCGCGCCCGCTTCAATTTTTCACTACCCAATTTTTTTAGAAAATAAATAAATCATGCGTAATTTATATAATTAGCTAGTTTAGATGAATATGGCCAAAACTGAGACCAAGTCAATGAACATGTTTAGATAGGTACGATTTCATTCTCATGGTTGCCAAAATAAATATCACCTTCATGCATTATTTATCAAAGTTAGCCGAACATCTTGATTCTTTTACTCCTTTAATTTTAACTTTTAAGTTTTGGGTCAAACATTTTCATCTTTTGTTACAGACAGTGGATGTTACGGGGTATTCAGTGACCACGTTCTTATAATTATCATTTCCTATTTATAAATGATAACATATTGAATGCTCATAAATCTGCATGCTAGCTGCCTTAAATGAGGTCCCCCGACCTGTCACTATCAATAATAGAAGTAAAACCTTTTAGAGTGGCAATTTAGAAACCCAAAAAACACTTGAAAAGTCACTTTTCCGTCAGTTAGCACAAAAATCACTTCTAAAAAAAAACTAAACAAATAACTTATTTATTCTAAGAGATGTAAGAACGGCATGGAATGTTATTACATTCAATATTATAAATTGATAAAGGATGATAATGTTTTTTTTTAAACGTATAATAAGTGAAAGATGAGTTGGGTCATAAAAAAATTTGATTCATCGCTCAAAGAATAAAGAAGGTTAAAGGTAAATATTAAAACAGCAACCTATTGAACATGGTTCATTTTAATTTAGAGAGTCAAACACAAGTGATATGTCCATTATAAGCGGAATCAAATCCACGATTTTCTATTTTATATAAAGGCTTACATATAGCTAAGTTACAAGGCTATTAAATAATAAAATTACATATATATATTTGATGTCCATATATTAATTAATGACTAATTAAATAAAAACACATAAAGTGATGAAATTTAGGGATGGATAAATGAGGTGATATATGCAAGTAAGAGTATAACTTTAGCAGAGAGATGAATATGGTTGTTATTTATAATTTTATATTAGAGATGGAATTGAGTAAAATTAGAGAAGGAAAAGAGAATTACATCGAAAAAAAGAGAAGCAACCAATTTAAGATATTGTTGTATAATTTGAGTGTGAATATAAGCTTGTGATGGGAAAATATATAGATACAAGTGAAAGTGGAAATACCAAATATTGAAGATATTGGATGGAGGTGGTACCGGTATAGAAGTGGGAGAAGTCAAGTCCAACACCGACACATTTAGATAGTGAAGAAAATGAAACGAAGAGAATGGCGCATTTCATCTTCATGGGATATGCACGTGAACCCAAACTTCATTCTCATACCTAAAAGTAGGGAGCCTCTGTTTACCCATCCCCGTTAGTCCAACTTTCCCCCTACCTTTCTCTAACCTTCTCTCTCTACATATTATATTATATGGCTCTTTTGAGTTTTTTCTATATTTTTTCTATACCTCAATTGGTACCAGCGCCTTTTTTGGATCATATTTTTAGGTATCTGAACAACCGACCACTCAAGTTTTGTGGTTTATGGTTTTCCCTCCCAACACAAGTGTCTTCTCTAGGACTCGAAATTAAGACCCCTAAAAGATCTAATTGGGCCTTATACTGTTAGACCATGTTAGCTTTATTTTCTATATGATTATATACACGAAGTGTGCCAATATGAAGCGCAAGTCGTTATCGTTGGAGTCCAAGGGAGGAGTGCCTTATTTTCAACCTATTTTTAGCCTATACGCTACCAAATATCCCTATGCTTTTGAACAAGGCGGATATATATATACATGTGTGTATATATATATATGAGTCCACAATTTAATTAGTTCTTATCCATATATAATAATAGTCCTCTATTTTTTCCTGCCTCTGTTTTGTTATACAATAATTGAAACCAATTATGATATGAGCATGCGTAGAGATAAACAGTATGGAGCAGGACATTGATTTGTCTACTTCAAAACAAAGAAGCTTAAATAAAGATGTAAGTTGAAGACTTGAAGTTGCATGCACTGACAATGAAATCAACTTCACGTGTGGTTTGAGACACCTGCCTAACATATATTATTCGCCCCCTTAATTCGCTCAAATCCATCCGTAACTTTGAATGATCCTATGACCTTTCACTTTTCATTTTCAATCCACCCGCAAAACACTAACTTTTCTTCCATGCTATATATTCTTCTACATACCATTTTGCTTTCTGATTTTTTTATGGATTTCTCGGTTATTGACACATATAAACAGTCCGTTATTGATATAACACAAATACATCATACAATCCATGTCTCAGTAATATATAATACTACTTGTTTTTTGGAATAATAAACATTTCTCAAAATTTTTCACTTTAGTTGTTAATACATGTCTGAATTAAGTTTTTTTTTCTTTCCAAATTTGCCCTTATTTATGAAGGTGTATGAGATAGAGAAATATAGAGTAATAATGATAAAAGTTAGCATTAAATACTTAGAAATGATTAGGGACAAAATAGGCAACAAGTCATTAGATATTCTAACAACCGCATGTAGGATCTTATAATAAGAGACAATGTAGGTCAAATTTTTTGCTCTAATCATAAGGGACGGAGGGAGTACTAATTACTATGACTAATCACACAATATATAGCTCATACTACCCTTTCTCCCTCCGGTCCTAAATATAAAATCAAATTGACTTTTTTTAAAAAAATTAATGATACAAAATGAACCACTTTAAAATATTTATGTTTATAATTTTTCTCAAAATTAAATTATCTCACTTATAAACTAACATATAATTTAATTACATGTAACATATGTTAAATTTAAGTGGTCTAATTAATTAGCTTATTTAATCTTATATTAATGACCAGAGTATCATATATGGCCACATGTATATGAAGAAGACTTAGCATGCCGGTTATTGAAAAAAATGGTAGAAAATTAATTTCTAAGGTGATTCAAATATGTAAAAAGATATCAATGGAGGTGCAAGCGATGGGGAAGAGTAAGACAACACAATATGAAGCACTCTTAAAAGGGCTAATAGAGAAAGAAGAGAATATAATATACCACTACATTCCTATTTATAAGTCCAACTTTCCCAAAAATTGTTACTTTTTATAAGTGCATTTTGGGACCAATTAATGTAAGTATGACTATTTTAACCCTATTAAATGTAAAAACGAAAGAAATAACAACTAATATTGGTGTTGTGTGTAACTCTTCCACTCATTTTTAAATAAGGGCAAGATTGAAAAAATTTATAAAAAATGATATATTTAATGCTATAACTTCCACTTCTTGATATGTAAAAATTAGTTAAAGTTGGCTTATAAATAGGAACAAAGTGGCATATATTCAATAAAATTTCAAACATGATTTTTTAACTATTAATTTAAAAAATAATTTGTTAATTAATGTACAATCCTATCTAATTTGGAAAACCCTATTAGTGTTTATTATTGTTGTTGTACATAGATTAATTAGGAGTATATTGTCTCTTTACAAAAACAAATTAGAAAGGGGAATATAATCGGAGTTTAATGTAAACCACGAAGTCTTGTTATTACTCGAAATCCTTTTAAGTTTTACTTAGAAGGTGTTTTTATTAAGATAATAAGTTTCACATTGAAATGAAAGATGAATCCAAGATATATAATATTGAGGTAAGTCTTCTCATATTGGTTTAAACTTGTGGGACAGAAAAACAAACCTAACTATATATATACACAATTACTTCATATTTCAAACATTCTTTATTTTAAATTTATATAAATATTCACCAACTTAGATTTTGGAGTAAACGATGGATGAACGTAAAAAGGGGTTGGATGGCTAAACCTAATTGAAATCTAGGGTTTATATCGTGAGATTATTTAAAAATCAATTTATCAAACTCTTTTTAATTTACCCCCATTTTTAACTGTTAAGAAATGAAGATATTGATCACCTAACGTCCTAACTCATATATACTCCTATCAGAGATAAGCAAAGAAAAAAGGCTAAGGCGCCAGAAAATGTCATCCCTTAATTTGTCATTATGTGATATAAATTATTCATCAATGACCCAAAAGGAAAATTAGCAAATAAATAAAACTCAGCTTCGCCTAAAGGTCATGATTCTTGAAATATCCCCGTGGATGACAGCTTATTATCAACAACCAATTTGAATAGAAACATGACTTATTTAATTCCCTCGAAATTAATAATTCACATGTTCTGGGCCAAAGTATATGCAGAAAACTTCTTAATTTACTAGTATCTGATCAAGAAAAATAGTATAATAAATAGGGATAGATGGACTAGCCAAATGAATCAAGCATAAGACCAAGCAGAGCTAGACAAAACTAATAAATTAAACGACTTCATCAGTCAGTGATGAGCCCTCTTTTTTTTTTTTATAGTTGATTGGCTCATTAATAATTAATTATATAGGCCTACACGTATACTAGAGCTCGTATAAAAACTTGGACAAATTAAAGTTTTTAAAATTGGTTGGCTTATTCTTTTGATTAAATCAGATCTTCTCCATTTAAAAATGAACTATGTTTCTTTAAAGATTCATGTGTGTGTGTGTGTGTGTGTGTGTGTGTGTGTGTGTATTAAGTTGTAAAAATAGGACATATAAATGCAAAAAAACATGTACGATGTTTTAACTTTCATGTTTCAAGATGATATATATTTTCTAATTTCATCCTTTAGAGCCATTTTCAGTTGTTCACAATAGATGACTTTTGCTCTATATATTTTAGATACTTGACTTGAGAATTAATAGGAATTATTATCGACAATGAAAACTTTGAAATAGTGATGAGCTAATATTATATTATATTTAGGGTGAAATATATTAAAAGAACAAGTAATAAGATGTCAAACTTGGTTATGATGTTGCAGCATGTAACCTAAAAGTGGCAAGGCATAGTAATAAAGTACAGAGAGATTTGCCAACAAATTAGGTTATTCTAATTGGTTAGGAATTGTTTTATAACTCATAAGATTTCTTGTTTGAATCCCACTCTTCATATCAAGAAACATTGTTGGTGATCGATATATAAGTACCTCTAAATATTTTTGAACTAAAGACAGCTAAATTTTTCTCCAATAAAAAGGTGAGATATTTATGGAAAAAGTATAAATAGGTTTACGCCAATTATAAGGTTGGAGATAGGGGTGGAAATAGGCCAGGCCTGGTTTGGCCTGACCATAAATAAGCCTAGCCTATTGTGTAGATGATTGGCCTGAGCCTGGCCTGTGGCCTGTAATAATAGGCCGTTTTTTCAAGCCTGAACCTAGCCTGTTCAAAGATCAGGCCTAGCCAAAAGTCTGTTATCAACAGGCGCCTAACAAGCCTAAAACAAGTCTATGACTCAAAAAGTTTAAAAGTAACTTAGCAATAGTATGATACTTACTCAGCAACGTAAGAACACAACTCTGATACAAAACAACAAGAGTCTAAAAGACAAAGCAAGTAAACATCAACAAAACTAATAGTCTGATACAATCAACAAAAATAAAGTGAAAAGTGATGGTAGAGGCAGAAAAGGAAGAGGAGAATATGGATGTATTGGGTTCCAAGGTGATGGATTTGAGTCCTTAATAAGAAGGAGAAAAGGGAAACGATGAGATAGAGTGAAAAGTGAGGGTGAGTGAAAAAAAAAACCTTAGATACATACATATGTAATTTTATTTCAAATTAAGGGTACAAATGTAATGTTACTAAATTTTTTTAAAAAAATTAAATAATAGGCCTAGGCCGACATGTTAGTCCTAATAAGCTTTTGTAAGAGGCCTATGCCTGGCCTGTTTAAGAAAATAGGTTTTATAAAAAGCCTAAGCCTGGGCCTGGAATAGGCCAAGCCTAAGACCCCTGTTAAGAGCTTGGCCTATTTCCACCCCTAGTTGGAGATATACAGTTGGATCTCTTAAACTCTACATGTGTGTGTTCAATTTCAGGCAACTTAAAGCCCACTTGTAATTGGGGATATTTAATTTAAAAAATCAGAAAGATTTAGACACACAACAACACAAGTAATGTCAAACAAATATTTTACACTATCTAATAACAAACCCCGTAGAAAGTGTGTCCCAAATTTTTGTTTAAATTGTCAATAATGCATAGATGAAAGACGCAAAGAATCCCATCACTTAAAGATATATAGTCGTCATCAAGTTGGCAGCAATCGGTTTGTCCACGTCATCAAACTCAGAGACTCCGCCCCACCCTCCTTCTCCTTCTTCTCTGCTAAATTACTAGTTGACTTGTACCCTCTTTGTTGATTCCTCCATTTAATTCTAATTATATATATAGCCTCTCTCCCTCTGATGTCCTCATAATCTAAGATCTCTCTATATCTCTCTCGTTTCTCTCTCATAAAGCACAGCCACACACATGAATTATTTCTCATAAATCGATTGAGATTTCATTTGAAAAAATAATATGAGCAATATAAGCATGGTGGAGGCCAAGTTGCCCCCAGGTTTCAGGTTCCATCCAAGAGATGAGGAACTTGTGTGCGATTACTTGATGAAGAAAGTCACTCACTCTGATAATTCCAATTCCACTCTCATGATTGATGTTGACCTTAACAAGTGTGAGCCTTGGGATATTCCAGGTCTGCAATAAATTCTTCTTCGTCCATCTCTTGCTCTTTCTTCATTTATGAAAATCTCCGAATTTATTATAAATGGATAAGTTTGATCCATGTTTTTGTTTCCTATAGATATTTCTGGTTCACTAGCTAATGGCGAAATGTTGCTTTCAGCCATTTTATTTGCAATATTGTCGCTAGCTAGTTCTAAATTATTAAAGCTTCATTCATAATATTCGTGCCTTTTGCCGACTGTTTGTTTCGTGAAAGATTATGCTTTCCATTAATAATTGCTCTATTCACAATTATTTGTTCATTGTACTCTTCTATGATGCAGAGATCGAAGCCAATCTTTGAAATATTTAGTTATTTATAAGAAACACACACTTAGCCTGCGTTCTCTCATCTCTACCTTTACCCAGTTATATGTCTATTATGATCTGCATCTTACATTAGCTAGTTGAAGTATTTAGAAAAACTTCATCAAGTATGTATATGGAAGAAAGCAAGCTTATCTGCCATATAAAATCCATATTATAGGACCAGGGAGAGAAGTCATCTTAATTATGTCACAAAAGAAAAAGAGGAGGATATACTAATTAATTACTCTAAATAAGTTAGATCACTAAGCAATAATTGAGATGAGAAAAGTGAAGGACTGAAGGGAAGAAATATTTACCGTTATGATGAAACCACAAGTCATTAATTAAGGAAAATTGTTGGTTAAAAAATATGGTGAACAAAATTTAATAATTTGTTTACGTGTCTATAACGTATTGAATTAATATTAATTGACAACTTGTAACTTACTTAACGATAAATAAATGAATATGTACATATATATGAACATCATATTCACAAAGCTTTTGAACAAATTGACTCATTGCACTTTAATTTGTCCATGTATTGCAAGAGGTTTTTTTTTTTTTTTTACCAGAAATAGGCTTGCAAGAGGTTGATTCTCATCATGATATATATAATAAAAATACATCATTGATTTTTGAATGTAAATTTACAAGAATTGAGCTTTCAACTCTCACCATCATGCATCTCTTTAAATATATATGCTCAATCGCATCTTATTCTTAATTAATATGCTCCATTATATATATTTATAAATATATATATATATATATATTCCTTTTCATCCTTTGTTAATATATTAAAAGCATTATTATATGAGTTATTATTTTGATATAATTTGATGGTAAGAATATCGTGCATCCAACAAAAGGGCATAATTGAATCAAACAAACACAAACACACTCTATCTGGATCATATATACACATAATAATGTGCTCATAACTCACTGAATTCTCGCATTAGTTGAAGATGATATCACCAACATATACATAATTCACAGTGAAGGATTATGAATAATAATATAAACGAAGAGATATGGTTGTTAATGGGAACTTAAAATGTAAGGCATATGATGGGGTATATATAGTTGACTTAGATGAATATTTAATTAACATATATCCAAAATATAAATGAATGAATTAATAAATGAGTGCAGAAAGGGCATGCGTAGGAGGGAAGGAGTGGTATTTCTACACGCAGAGGGACAGGAAGTATGCGACAGGGATGAGAACAAATAGGGCGACGGCGTCAGGGTATTGGAAGGCAACGGGAAAAGACAGAAATGTCGTCAGGAAGGGCAAAGTGGTTGGCATGAGAAAGACTTTGGTTTTCTATCAAGGAAGGGCTCCCAAAGGCACCAAGACCCACTGGGTCATGCATGAGTTTCGCCTTCACTCTCCTCCTCATCATCCTTCCCATTCTTTCCCCAAGGTAACTTACCTATCATTGTGAACAAAACTCTAACCCTATCGCTAATTACTCATACTAAGCATTAACATTCTCTAACCTTTCAAATATATATAGTAGATTAGTATAGTATATATGCTATTGCTTGTCTTTATCTATACAATTTGATTATTTAAATTTTGGGTTGTTAGTAGTCTCCATGCGTACACTAGACTTTTCCATGTTTAATAATGTTTAAAATTTCTTACAAGATGGGAAATCTTCTTACTTAGCAAGGGAAACTAATATTTGTATTCTCATAGTATTGAGTAAGACATACATCAGTCTCTAAATTTTAACTTAATACAACTTAAGTGTATGTCTATAATTTAACAATTTAAAGTATTAGTTCCTGTGTTTTTAAAAAATAAAATTATAGATGCCATGAAGTTTAGGGAATAAATTTCCACAAAATTAAAACTATATATAGAAGTTAAGTTGATGTGAATTAAAGTTGAGGGACCAAGAAATATAAAGATCAGGTTATACTAAGTCAAAACTATATGGGGGCAAAATATTAATTTCCCCTTAATGAATTAGAAATAGTCAACCTATATGATCAATCATGTATAGAATTTGTTTGCTTGGGTAGATGACCTAAGATTCTGTCTTATATTTACCCTTTTGCAGTAAGCCTCTTAGCACAGACGTATAAATAATGTGTGTGTGTGTGTGTGTGTGTGTGTAAATATATACAGGAAGACTGGGTGCTGTGTCGGGTATTCTACAAGGACAGAGAAGAAGAGAATGGAAAGGGAAATGGCATGGGAAGCTGCTATGAGGACGACACTGGTGGCTCTTCGTCTCTTCCAGAATTGATGGATTCTTCATACATAAGTTTTGATCAGCCTTCTACTTGTGATGCAGCTCTTCATCATAATCATTATGAGCAGCAAGTGCCCTGCTTCTCCACTCCTTCTTTAATCCCTCCTACTTCTACTACCCCCATTCATCACAACACCAACTTGTTATTGCCTCCATCTCCACTTTTTCATCACGACTCCCACGTCCTCAAATCCCTTTTGACACAACTCACCAAGATCCAAACTCATGAAGGATCCCCCACCACCTTTCAACCTCATGATCAACTGCCTATTAATATTCCCAACTATTTATGGAACAATCACTAATCATTTCTACCTATATTTATACTCCTTCCTCTTTGGTGTGCCTTCCTCCCCCATTTCAGCCTAATATATTTAATGTGTATGGCCCTCATATATTGAGGCAATCAAAGAATTAAGAAATTTGCACACACATCCACATGCATATGTTCCTGATCAGCACGTATTGTTAAATTGATGTTGAGTCATATACACGTCCCTCTATAACTAGTCATTAATGGGAGACTTCTTCTGGTTCATAGAGTGCTCATATAAATATCTGTAGAGTTCGTTACATTGTGCTTATTAATTATTATATATATAGTGGGTGAATTTCCCTCATTCCATATGGAAATCCTTATCTGCGGATTTCTTTTTTCATTATCATCACTTCGATCGGCTTGATAATTACTCCATCCGGTCCTATTTATAAGAGCTCAAAATTTGAATTGATTTGGTCTAAAATATAAAAGCTCACTTTATTGCATTCTCTCATCATTTAATGCGTTTTTTCCTATTTTACCTCTAATTTTCTTTCATATTTATTAATGCTCATATATTTCTCTCTCTTAATAGACTCATAATAAATAAGGGTTAATATTGGAAAAATGTGTATATTCTATACACATTTAATTACTTTGACATATTTTCTTAAGAAGCGTGTTTTGGCGGCCGGACTCTTTTAAATAGGACTGGAGGGAGTAGTATGGTACATTTTTGACCTGGTACATATTTTCGAAATATTGAAATTTTGATTTCATATGATAAGAAAGGCATCTCACAACCAACCCGATTAATAATTAATGATACCCCTAATTAATGAATGATCATCAAGCTAATCATATTTATATATATGGTGGCTGATGTAATTACCCTGTTGATGACAGTAATGAAAACAAATATTAAGCAGATATTGAAGATTCTGACCTTAATATAAAACTAATTATTAATGGTTTATTTAACACAAATGGGCCAATCTGATGTAGAGTTGTATGATTGAGACGCAATCTATCTAATATGATATATGTGAGTACCGATGTTCAATATTCATACTCCCTCTGTCACTTATCATAAGAGTTAAAGAGGTAAAATCACACATATTAAGAAAGTGGTTGAGAGAAATAAATGTGTCCGAAATAATTTTCTTTTCTTAAGTTTGCCCTTATATATGATTAAGTATATAAGAGAGAGAAATGTGATAATAGTGTAATAAATGAGTATAAAAAATGATGTAAATAGAGAGAATAATGATGGGTAAAGTGAGAAAAAAACTCATTAAATGCTTTGACAAATTTGAATAGACTCTTATAAAAAGGGACAAAACCATTCAAACTTTTGACTCTTATATATAGGGACGGAGGGAGTATTATATATTCCATTCAAAATTTGAATAGGCTCTTATAGAAAGGGGCAAAACCATTCAATTTTTTTACTCTTATATGTAAGGACGGAGGGAGTATTATATATTCCATCCCCCCCCCCCCCCTCTCTAATGTCACCATTTGATATAGCATTTGTCTGGGGAGTGGAATGCGGGTTAAGTGACACATTACGAAGCTTCTGCTCGCTTCTTTTCAATTAGTTGGGGAATTTGGATTTTCGTGGCTGTTTATTTAATTTATTGTCATTCTCTAATCTCTAGGGCCAAAAAGAAATCTCATTCTATCTTTGAGCGGTTATATCATTGATGGATTCAGAGTCCCCATCCATTTCTTGCAATAAAAAGAAACCGTGAGGGCTCACTAAAGTGACTAGGGGTAGCAAAATAAGAAAGGAGTATTATACATGTATATATATAATGGTGTTAAGGCTGTCATTTTTGTGTAATTAAAAGACAAGAAACAGATGGTAATGAGTGATTAGAGAAGACTGTGTAACCCTTTGCAAGGCAACGGTTATAAATTATATCCATTTCATTTCAGGTCAGTCAGGCGGGAGAAAGGCTGAGAAGGAGAATGCTTTTATTTGTTCTCATTTTCACATTTTCTGTCCATATATGGGGACAAATTTTGGGGGAGAATGGATTATCAATTTAAAATATTATTTCAATGTGTATGCAATTTAAAATAAGGATTATCAATTATCAAAAGATTATTTTAATTTAAAAATCAACAAAAATAACCACAGCAAAACCTTAGTAGAATTGATCACATGGATTCTACCATATCATTGAATTCAATTAGAACCCAAATCTTTTCATGAATTATTAATAAAAAAGTCTCGCTCATTAACTTTATTAAAAAGTTAGTTGGGAGTTATAAATATATGTCTGAAAAATAACTGTTTTTCCAAAATCATCTTTATTTATGATGAGACTTGAGAAAGAAATGTAAGTAGGAGTATTAATAAATACTATGAAAGAGAGTGTTAATAAGTTGGGGGCAAAATAGGAAAAATGACATTAAATGATGCAGATTCTAAGGCGGGCTCTTATATTTGGAATCAAAACAATTTAAATTTTGGACTATTATAATAAGGACCGGAGATAATCCTTCTCACTAACGTAACTAGTTGTCTTTTTTTTTTTTAACATGCCCAAATTATGTCAAACAGTTTTCTCCTCAATAAATGTTACTCCAACTCTTCCAAGTATAATGTCAATGTTAATCTTATTTTTTTATATGACGACACATCTATCTCAACATCCTTATTTTCACTATCCCTATTTTATGCTTTTGTTGTCTCTTCAAAATCCAACTAACACTCACTCACTGTTAATAGCATTGCTAATTATGACTGTGCCATAAACCTTCTTATTTACCTCATTTTTTTGCTTTATTAAAAAAATCATTAGTTAATTTTTCCCCGTATAAATTGTACTTGAAGTTTTTAACTATGCATATCTCACAATAATAATAATAATGTTGAGGGCCATATTATGATGAAATTGTATTTTGACTATGCATATCTTATCACAGTGATGAGTGTTATGTTAGCATCCAAATTGACTCCTTATATATGTTATTCTCATCAATGAACAAGTTTTTATCCTTAATTATTCATCTCATCACTCACTCGCATCCTCTTCGGTACGAGTAACTTGTAACTTGTAAGTAAACAAAAGATTAAAATGGGGATGTTCTGATCTGTTAGATTAGAATTTTTAATTAATGTGTTGAGCATACAATTAATATGTGTAATAGATATGTATTCCAAAATTTATTCTCATGATACGCCAAGTGTGAATTAGTTGATGAGAAACAAGAATTGACTATACGGCACTTGTGAAGAGTAGTAATTATCAAAGAAAGTTCAAAGGTTAGGGATTAGGTTTGGTATGTGAGCTGCTCAAAGTCTAACTGCAAATCTTTGCTTTCCATCACAAAATATTGAAAGCTACCTATCACCTAACTTTTTTTTTTTTCTCTAAATTCCATGCCCTGTGTACTATGCGTAGTACCCTCATATAATTAATGTTAAATACTCGTATTATTATAACCTTAATCTTAATATTAAAAACTTCTTCCATAAGATTAAATATATGACTGATCTTCTAGGTTTGGGCACATTTGTAACGTTACGTCAAATAATAATTGTTATTTTCCACAAGGTTCATGACTGATATTATTTTAGGTCTTGTAGGTAGCACAAAATGTTATTATTATGTTAAGCACTGATCATTAAGAAAAATAAAAAAAATCTGATAAAAAAAGAATAAAAATAAAGACATTCAAAGCTTTATGCGCGGTTGCTCATAATATAATGCCCCGTAGTATGATTCAAATTACCTACCAAAAGCTTAAACGAAAGATCCATATTCGGTAGCATCAAGAAAAATAGCATACGTATAACCACAAAATAATTAATTTATTTACTTTTAGTGCAAACTAAACAATTTTCTTCTTTTCATTTTGATGAAAATATATTAAAGCTTTTTACTCTTAAAACACATAAATTCCTTATCAGTTAAAAAATTATTACTCCATTCGTTCATAAATATAAGACCTATTTACCTAATTTGATTAGATTAAGAATGTTAGTTAAGTTAATTAAAATCACATGATATTATCAAAACTCTATCATCACCTACATTTATTCCCACCCACACTCTCTTGCTTGTTTCTTTTGAGGAGAAACAATAGGGATATTTTAGGGAAAATTTGTGAAAAAAATAGAAAAAGATCTTATATTTAGGAACAAACTCACATCTCAAATATATCCTATATTTAAGAACAGAGTGAATATCATTTAATTCAACTTTAAATGTTGTTATTAGAAAAACCTTGACAATTCTTTTATTGATTATCAACATCCCTACCTCTCCTAAACCCAAAAGAAAATCTACATTTCATTTGCTATGATTTATTGCATGCTCCCTCGAAAGAGGAATTTCGAATTTGAGGCGTGGCCAGAAACAGACCTCAACTTGTCTTATTTGTGAAAACTCGTAACCAATGGGGCATGGTTGGGTTTACGTGAAGCCTCGTTAGAGGCCAACATTCATATTAAAACCCATGACCTTAAGGGTGAAAACTTAAAAAAAAAAAATGTTTTAAGCACTAAACACAGAAATCCTGTTAAATAGAATTACCATGTGAACTCAATTTCCATATGTGCAACAAATTAAATCTTCAGCTGTAGGCCACACATACTCCCTCTGGTCCTTATTATAAGGCACCAACTACCAATTCTCACAAACCAAGGAATGGTAGTTGGGTCCTTAAATCTAGGCTTAATTGACCATGTTTTCCAACTTCACCCTTCATTAAATGATACAACTTAACATTTTAAACTATGAACATTCATTAATGACAAGGGTAAAGTAGGAAAAATGTAATTAATATGGCGGTTGGTGCCTTATAATAAGGACCAAAAATTTTGTTAGTTGGTGCCTTATAATAAGGACCAGAGGGAGTATATTCAATCCTATGCAGAACTCTTCAAAATGAAGATCATTTGCATAGCTAAGAACAGTTTATACAAAGCTGAAGAAAAGTAATATCTGTTCAAATTCAGGTCCCTCTTACGAATAAAATTTGTAAACAAATATTTTCAACCAATTCTCCCAAAGTAAAAACTATGAAAATGCCAAAATAGAGCCACCCACTCAACCAAAATTAGAAAGACTCTTGTTTATAGGTTTGGGCCGGATTAGATTTAGACATCCAAAAAGCCCAGAAGGGGTGGCCCATTTAGAATTTGAAATCAATATATGAACATCTTAAACTAGACTAGGCTTGAGAAATATGAAACATGGAGATAGGAAGATATAGGAATATATAATTACATGAAGAAGGGAAAACTAGACTTCAGAAAGATGAGAGAGAATCCGAGGCTGAAGCAGATACACATAACATGTTTTAAGGGTACATACAATCATTCATTAGATTGTAACTAGTGGTGACATATGAGGAGGGAAGTGTAATTAAATTAATCTATTGTGCCAAAGCACTGGTGTTGTACACAAGAAGAGCACCCCCTGCTAGCAGACCTGCCAGTGTCACTGCCCAAATGGCCAACCCTGTGGTTCCTACATTCATCATCGCCATTTCCAAACATTTCATTAATTTCTCATCACTTCATTTCAATATATCTATCATAACTCCATTGTCATAACAACTAATTAACCTTCAAAATACATGTTATGTGTTTGTGTGTGTTGGTGTGTTCATAGACACAGATTTATTTCTTACCGCCAACGTAGACATCGCCACTTGGTGACCAGTCGTCAGTGTTGAAGATAGGACTGTAAGAACCAAACATAATGCAGCTTTCATTAGTAAGTAACTCTCATGATTCCCATCATCCAATCATTAACTAGAGGTAGATTTGATGAAACATGGTATGCTTAGAAGTTCTTTAAGACAGTTCTAAAACAACATATTTTTGCGCAAATATGTTTGGGATCTCTACCAATAAGTGGTTTTCAACTTTATGAGACAAGATTAATCTCATATAGCCACCTAATCACTCAAAATAAGCTAATCGTAACAAGTGTAATTACCTGTAGCCATCCACGTTAGCACCGTACTTGTCGACGAATTGGTATACACCCTTCCCCTGATCACTCAAAACCATTCATTCAACACAATTAGTATTAGAATACAGTCTCACGTTGACTATTTTGATAGAAAAGCAAACATAATAGTATACACTTAATTAATTTATTCAATTATTAAATTCTAATCCCAAAGTCAGTCCCATTAGTTTCAAACATGCAAACAAACAACCCACACCCACTTTACTTACAACCAACTACTGAGCTATGCTACGGCGTTAACTCACTTTTTGTAGCAATCAATTCTGAATATAATAACATGATTTAGACGAAATAACTAGGTGCAGTTTATTTTTTTAGTTGCAGGCAGAGTATGAATATTCAGGTGTGGAAAAAACATGAACGTACGAATAACAAGATGCACAAAATAATAAAATCCTATTCCTCACATGGCATGTAACTAGGAGCAGGAAAAAAAAAATCTGAAAATCACAATTAGATTCATCATAAGCACCATTTGAGACATTAATTTATGGATAGTTATGAAGCAACTATGACGTATCCAAACCAAGATGCAGTTATAAACTGTTAAGTAGGACAGAAAAGGCGATGGTATAGCAGGGGTGATAATATGGTGAAGAATTATGAGAGTATGAAGAAAGCACAAACCTTTCCTTTCCTGCCAGAAGAATCAACGCCATCAACCAAGTTCATGCCACCGTTGATTCCTGCAAATGAAGAAGAGTATAAGTCACAACTATATATGTTGATAGGGTGTGATGAAGAAGAAGAAGAAGAAGGTGGAGGAAGAGTGAGTAATAACCATAGGGCTTGTCGGTTTTGATCTTCTTGCCACCACTGGCAACTATCTTGAAGGAGGAATAGGAATATCTGGAGAGGGAAGGAAGGCCCCTCGCAGCTGATTTCTCAACCGTGAAAGGAGCTGGCTTTAGGGACACGGATGCCATCATTGAGGACGCCATTGATTATGCTTTCCTCCTCTCTTTCACTCACACTATGCCGTTTCACAAACAATGGAGCGTAGGCTGACTAATAAAATTTCGTTTTGAGGGTGGCGACAGAGAGGGGACGATTGCTGCCTAACACGTGGCAGTGATTTTGTGAAGAGCTCAGGATATCATCTTATCCACAACAACATATTTTCATCCACTTGTTTCACTCCCCCCTCTATCAAATCTTCCCCCTCAGCACTGGGCCTTCTTTGGCCCAACTTTTGATTGGCCCTATTCTGTTCACTCCATCAAGCCATCCTCTACAATCTTAAGTGAGACATCTCAGTGAAGGGTCATATCCATTGTTTACATGACTCAGCTTGCCCTGACCCAGTTAAAACTGTGGAAGTTGCTTCATTGTACTCTAGACTAGATAGATTCTACTTCCATCTACTTCTGATTTCGGCTTTCACATCTTTCATCTTTCTTGAATTACTGGTTACCCACTAACGCTTGCATTTACAAGTATATATGACCGTACCCGGAATGGGTTTCCCTGATAAGCAAGCGCCAGGCACCGACAATAAATTATGGCCATTGATGAACTATTAATCTCAGCCCTTAACTCATTTTTTTGATTTATGTGTTATAAATTCATTTATTCTTCTTTAATTCAATTCACTGTCAACTTTTCTTCCCAGAATCTTCTCCTTTTTCGCAGCATTTTCTTATTTTGTGTTCATCCTATCATACCTGAAAAAAAAAAATCCAACGACCAGAAATTCATCAAGTTTCTTGCACTCTCATAAGTCTAAGACTAGAAATCTCTGTTCAGGTGCTAAACGATTAATCAAGTTTCTTGCATTCTCTTGATTCTCTTTATTCTCAGATCAGTACATGGACAGTGAAATTGCAGCAAAAACTTCAGCAGTAAATAAGTATCAGTAAAATCCCAACTTAAAGATACACGATGAAACAAAAGTTGTGGTAGAAATAATTGATGAAGAGGCATAAAGTGATTGTGGTTGGCGATAAAGCCGTGAAAACGTAGAACGTGGACAGTAATGGCCGCCTAGCGGTTTGGAGTTGGAGGAAATCGGAACTAAAACACAAAATTGTGGTCGGCGATATTGTCGCAAAAACTGAGAGTGACGAAAAATCATATAAGAATCGTTGAAAGATATATGAATTCATTATGGTTTAATGACTTAATTAAAAAAAGATAAAAACATAAATGCAGGGTTGAGATTAAAGCTTTCCCAAACTTAGGCTTGGGCGGTCTATGTCCGAAAAGGCGAGATTCTTCAATGGTCCCAGCTCACCTATCCAGTCATCAGACCAAAACCTGATCGTTTTGCCATCCCCTGGCTTCCATCTGATTCCAATCATGGTTTTCGGCCATGCCTTGGCGATGCTCCTCCATGTATGAGAGCACTCCCTCGTTCTAAATGCATAGTCATTCTTTTGAGAACAATCATACTTTGCTCGCAAGACCTTGACCCAAAGAAGGTTGGGTTTGCTGACAAGATTCAAAGCGAGTTTGGAAAGGAAAGCCACATTCTGACTTCTCATCTTCTTGAGGCCACATCCTCCAAACTGATACGGTTGACACGTGTGTCCCAATTGACAAGTAGGAGGCTTTTATGGGTGGCGTCAGAGCCCCAAATAAATTGCCTAATAAGCTTTTTAATCTGTGTGTTGCAAGATGAGGGGAGAAAGGTGGACTGTGTGGCGTAATAGGGCACCGTAGATAGTACGGATTTAGCCAATGTAATTCTCCCTGCAAGGGATAGTGTTCTTGCTTTCCATCCAGATAATTTCTGCTGGACTCTTTCCACAATGTAATGATAAGTTTCTGAGGTGACTCTTTAGTGCAGTAATGGTACACCTAGGTATTCCCCAAGTGCTCTGTGTTTGGAAATTTAAGAGTTTTAATGGGTGTGTCAAATTGGGAGAAGTCCCACATTGCTTGGAATAGAAAGGATATAAGAGTATATAATGTACCTTGTGTCCTAGCACAAGTAAATGGG
Organism: Mimosa bimucronata; assembly: GCA_037074515.1. NCBI lineage: Eukaryota > Viridiplantae > Streptophyta > Magnoliopsida > Fabales > Fabaceae > Mimosa > Mimosa bimucronata. Next base: position 45,455,697 of record CM073442.1, read on the forward strand.
CTTAAGGAGGAGTGGGCCTCACGCGCACAAGGATGGGCCACTGAGAGGCAAACGTAGTGGAAATCCGGCGATTCCCCCCCTCGGCGCACGTGGTAAACATGAATTGGGCACTTTTTATGTTTTGCGAAAAATATAAATAAATATTTTAATTAAATGGCTTACCAGAAAACCTTATATTTTTGGTATTTCGTTTTTAATACCTTAGATCTTTGGTTACATGGGCACAAGAGGATCTTAACGTCCGGATTAATTTCCCAAACGTTCATATCAATGATAGCAACATTCAGATCTTCTTCTGTGCTTCAAACGTTTGCAAAACCGTCGTCTTTATGGTGCCAACGTTCAAAACCGATTGTGTGATTATGGTGATAATCGTAACTGAAGATTTATGGTCATCAATGTGTTTAAATTAGGCCCAACGTTCATATGCATCTGTTGCCTATAAAAGGAAGGGTCTGCTGAAGGCTCAAAGCACCTAGCTCTTGAGATTTCGAGCTCCTTCTTCCTTCCTCATCTGTTTCCTTTCCTTGCTGAGTTATTATATTCTTTCGCTGTTCTGTTCCCTTGCTCTTGCAGGAAGGATCTGTTTAATCCTTGGGAGTGCCGTATCCAAGCTACACGGTGGTTGCGAAATAACTCTATAGGACAGTGTCCCTGAGGACGCGACTCAGATTGCTGTGGTTCTGTACGTGCTGCCGCCAACCTTCTGTTCTAGTGTATCTAAGCCGGGAACAGATTTGGTCAACGTCTTGTTGACCCACATTCTTAGAAAAGGAGATGCGGGTTTTGGATTGGCTTACCAAGTGGCCCGAGGAGGAGCAAAGTCAGCAACAACTTTTTTGATTAGGCGAATCTGTGATGAATGAGTAGTGCTATAAGGCACAAGGTTGTTAGCAAAGAATAGGTCCGAGAGCTTGGGGCCATCTTTGCCCATGTGAATGGTTTTCCATCGGCCGGAGTCCACTTCTGCATGAGTAGATTGAGATAAACGCTCCATACATAGGACAAATAGGTAAGGGGATAGTGGATCTCCTTGCCTGATGCCTCTAGTTTGGTGAAAAGAGGCTGATTGTTCTTCATTCCAAAGTACTTGCATGCTCAAAGTTGTGATGCAGTGCATTATTAGAGTGATGGTGGACTCAGGAAACTTGGCATCTCTCAGAGTGCTCTCTATAAAAGACCACTTTAGGCGGTCAAATGCTTTCTCTAAATCCACATTAAATGCCATCTAGCCTGTTTTTCCACCCTTCTTTCTTATTGAGTGGATTATCTCTTGTGCTATGATGATATTTTCCGTGATATTCTTGCCATTTTTCAAGCTAGTTTGTTAGGGAAGCACTAGTTTAGGCATTAGGGACTTCATTCGACTGGCCACAATTTTTGTGATGGTCTTGTAAACAACTGAGCAGAGGCTTATTAGTCTGAAGTCTTCCAGAGTTTGAGGCTTATCCTCCTGGGGATTAAGGAAATAAGAGTACGGCTGTGGAAGGGATTAAGGGCTTCCCCTTCAAAAATGGCAGAGATCGTTTTACTCACAGAGTGGTTGACAACATCCCACTAAGATTGGTAAAAGAGGGCATGAAGGCCGTCTATCCCCGGGGCTTTAAGAGGCTTCAATAAGAAAAGGGCTTGCTTCACTTCATCTGTGGAAACTCGAGCTGTTAGAGGAAGCCAAAATTCATCTTAAAGGTGAGGGAACATACCTCTATGCGTGAACGCATCTGTGCCACTATCTTGGTCTGAGTATAGAGCTGTGAAATATTGTTAGGCCATAAGACGAAGGGTACTTTTGTCCGAGATCCAACTACCAGCTTCATCCTTGAGGGAGGAAATTCGATTCCTATTGCGACGGGAACGTGCTTTAGTTTGGTAATAGGTAGTATTCCTATCCCCCAGGCATATCCAATCACATCATGCTTTTTGAAGCCAAATCAACTCCTTGTACAAGCAGGTGTCTTCATATTCCATGCGAAGTTGAATCTCAAGGTCTGTGAGGTGTTCCTCCATAGGTCGATTTTCTAGAGCTCGTTGGATCCCCAAGATCCTAGCCTTGAGCTTCCGTTTCTTTTTCCCAATCTTCCCCGAATACCTCGTGATTCGAGGTGTGTGCCGCTTTTGAGAATGTTGTGATATTTGCCTCTAAGCTTAGGTTGTCATTCCAGTTATGCTTGACAAGTTGGGGAAATTGCTTATGCTTGGTCCATGCCATCATGATTTTAAATGAGCCCATTCTGCTTGAAGAGTTAATAGGCCCAATATTGAGGAGGAGGGGTCTGTGGTCAGAGTTTATTTGGGCTAGATGGGTAACCTTGTATTGTGGGAATACTCTGGTTCAAGAGATGTTTGCGAGGGCCCTGTCCAATCTAGCCAATGTGAGCCCTCGTCGCTATGTAAAGGAAGGTCTATAATAGCCGAAGTCGATTGGCCCATTTTCTTGGCAAAAGTTATTGAACAAAAGGCATCATCTTCTCTCTCTAAGTAGTCCGTTACATCGATCACTTGCAAGAAGGGTGGCATTGAAGTCCCCACCAGAGCCCATGGGTCTGTGACACTCTTCATTTGCTCTGTGAGGTCCCGCCATAACTTGGTGCAAGTCCGCGGGTTTGGGCTACCGTAAATTGCGGTGAACATAAAGCTCTTATTGGTCTTTTTGATGATGACCTTTGAGTGGATGAACTAATGGTGGTTGGAGATTATTTCTAAGTTCACCTTATCAGACCTTAGTATCCAGATACCTTCAGAGAAGCCATTGGCCTCTACTTTGTGGGAGGATCCCATGTTTATTTTCTTAATAACTTGCTTAGCTTTGAAACCAGAGATTCGGGGCTCCACGAGAACCAGTACAAACGATCTGTGATCGGACACAAAAGATTTGAGTACATTTGGCTGCTGCACCTTGACAATTCCAGATTAAAAAGACAAAAAACTTTGAGGGATTTTGAAGATTAGTTCTATGTATGGAGTTGTGCCTCAATTTCTTCTTCCTCTGTCTCAGAATGGAGCGGACCGTCACCTCCTTCTTTAGAAGGTGGGCCAAAAGACTTAGCAATCGCCTTAATTACTTATTCTTCCAAAGAAGGAATCGGGTCACTAGGTTTAGATTTAGATTTGGTGGGCATGGTAATGGGGATTCCAGGTTGGGCTTTATTCTTGTTTTTGGCTGTGGGGATGTTTGGTGGTTTAGGAAGAATATTTTATTTTCCAGTGTCTAAGGAGGGGTTAGTATTGGTTTTAGAATAGGGTGCATAAATGGGCTTAAGGACGTTTTTAGGGTTGGGATGGGGGATAGAGACAACATTGTATATGGAAATTCATAATTGAAATTCATAATAAAATATTTTAATAATTCAATATTGAAATTATAATAATAAAGGCTAGGGTCAAGTAGGGTGGACGTTTCAGCCTTGTAGGCCCTACTGGCAAAAAGGGAATCTGGGTTAGTTTTTTGGGTCATGTGTTTTGTCGGTTTTGGGAGCTAGGGGTCTTTTATGCTTTTGCTACTCTGATGTTTCATGCTTTTAGTCTTTTCTTCTCTCACCACTCCATGGTCAGAGGCATTAGCATAGTTGACATTCTCGTTTGAGAAAAACCTGGGACAACCAAATTGTCAGGTGTCATATCCTCTGACACAAGCAGGTCAAACATGTTGATGTTGTGAGGAGAGTTATGCAGAGTGCTTTCTGCTCCTTTCCTGATGTTTTTGTCTTGTCTTTGAGGCCTTGTGGGTACATTTTCTTGGGACAGATGTTTTCTAAATGCCCATATCATCCACAATGAAAACAGATTGTGGGTAGCCCCTCGTATTCAACAAACATGACTTGCTTGTCTATCTTTATCTTCGACGTTAGCGGCTGGGAGAGGTCTATGAGCATTGCCATTCTTGCAAATTTCCCCTGAGCACCCGAGGCAATGTTGCAGTCGATTCTCAGCACCTTACCAAGAACTTCACCGACTACCCTTATCATACTCTTTTTATAGTACTTGGTGGGAAGTCCTGGAATGTGTATCCATGCCATAACTTGCAAGGTGATGTGCGCTAGGGGAGAGAAATCCGGTGACCAGGGTTAGACTGTGAGGTAATGTCCAAACATGACCCATGGGCCGCTGAGGAGAATTGTGTGGTAATAATTCATTACTGAGTTTGGCAATTAAACAATTCCTCTTTAGGTTGGTAAGCTGCACTGGTTCATCAAGCTTCCAGAGGTTAACTACCATGTCTCAAAGGTCTGTGTATCTAATGTTGCGGCCAAGAATTTTCACAACCACCACATACTTTAAGCTCTCATTAAGAAGCTGATGTACTTTGTCTGAAAAAGCAATGGATGGGAAAGGGCCTGACCTATCCATAAGGATATCATCCTCTTGGATGATCAAATCTTCCTCCTTGTTCTTTTGCTTCATACCACGGTTGAGCAATATGTCTTTAAAAGATGGGGCTGACTGGGCGTTTGCCTCTTGTGAGGGCATTTCAGCATCCTGCATTTGAGTTGTAGGGGTGGCTTCATCAAGTGGCATTTCATCATCTAATGACATTATAGGGTCATAGGAGATCATGTCTACTTCATCATCAGGGATGGCATTCCTTATTTTAACTTTCTTTGTCGACCAGTTATCCTCAGGATGAGCTATCTTTCTTCTTTCTTCTCGAGCTTACCAGGAATCGAGCATTCCATGGTGGTTGCCTATTTCACGAATAAAAAACAGAGCTAAAGGGGTTTTCAGGCGCAATTTCCCAGCCCCAAACGGTGGCCAAGGAGATGAACATAGTGCCCAAGGGAGAGCACCTCTCTCTAACTTTCTCTCTCTAGAGCCCTCCTCTCTCTCTCTCATGTATATAACTTCTACATTTTTCCTCTTCTACTTGAGTCATGCACATGTTTCATGTTTTAAATTATATAGCTCAAAAAGAAAAGGAAATTTTTATGAATTTTAAACTGTAGAGCGCATGTTTGGAATCAAAAGTGACTTTTCCTTCTAAAAGTTGGCTTGGATTATTTATTTTTGTTTGGATTCGGTTTTGAAAATAAGTGTTTCTAGCAAAAAGTCTTGTTCACTTTTCTTGGTTTCAAGGTGACGTCGACTTATAATTATTTTCATCATTCTAATTTTAATTTTTTTCCTTGAAATTATCAGATTATATACTTCTTCTTCCGTTCATATGATATGTGTATAAACTGTCATTTGGTTAAGTTTTATTTTAGCGACCTTCTTTACAAAAATTTATCCAAATACAATTTAATTACAATAATTGAGTTTTATCCCCATTCTAATTTGTAAAAGTTAGTCAGGATAAAAATCATCATTTTCATAAATATGAATCCAAACACACCACAGTAATCTAACTTGAACTTGCCCTAACCTATCAGGTTACGACTAGTTGCATTGGGGGGTCATAGGGTCCGCTCAAAGGCAACTATTTAATAAAATCCCTTTTTGAGTATTTGTAGCTCCCTTCATGGGTTTGAATTAATATAATATGGTACCATATATGGTACGTACGTAGTTATTCATTTTTTATTTGATTAATCATTCCTTATATGATTCTACATTATGTTTGCATCTTGAAAGATGCATGATCCAAGCCGATTTTTTTTTACCTTGATGATCCAAGCCGATTACACAATGCATGATGCATAAATAGGATAAAAATGTCCGCGCACGCGCACACACATCCACAAAGCTCGTGGGCTCAAGATCCAAAATTTCAAGGGATTAGAATTATATAAGGATAAATATTAAGTAAAATTCGCGTTAAACCCCTTTAGTTTGAAACTTGAACTAAATATTTTATAATATACGTTTCAGGGGTCGTAACTTTGGAAAGTGATGTGAAACGTGAAAGCAGCACAAAATAGAAGTCGTACATGGCATGCAATTACTTGGTCAAGTTGGGTTTACATACCTAATTAAATATTAATGTCAATTTCAAATATGATGCATGCACCTAATAATTATGTTCATAGGCATTATCATATAAAAGAGGGGGTTCGAAATGATGTATTGCACTTTATCTACAATGGAAACACCTGTATACATATTAAATTAGATACCTGAGTATCTATCATACATGTCCAAATAATATTAGAATATTTTGCCTATATCTTATTGTATATTATTAGTAAACTAAGTTTATCTACAAAATAAAAGATATACAATATAATATTGCCCCTGCTACTCCTGTAAATATAAGATAATTTCGTTACGCGCTCATGGCTTGTTTTTATTTTTTTAATATAGAAAATACTAATATATAGGTTGTCTAGAATTTTTAATACTGTTCTCCATCTTTCCATTACTTTACGAAGTTCATTGCTATTGTCAATCCTTAATGTAAGAACAAACAGACTTTGTTTGGGGATATTAAGAAATCGAAGTAGACGGCTTGATTATAAAATATGTTGCATAAAATCATATATAAGTTTATAAGTTATATAAGTTAGATTAAGGAAAAATAAAAAAAATATTCATATTTTAATTAATTTATTTTGATTATTTTAGTCACACCAAATAAGTCAAATGGATGTTTTTTTTTTGGACTGAAAATGGATGTTATTTTAAGGACAAGAGGAATGGAGTATCTTATTTGCTCATATTCTCTCTCACTCACTCACTATAATAAATAAATATGTATTTCTCGATGTATTTATTATTTTTAACCAATTGTAATAAACTTCCCTGTTAATTGTATCTTATAAAAAGATAGGAAGGAAGTTGACTAAATTTATCTGATCAGATCTTCCATTGCTGACATGTACAGAGGAATGCAATTTAATTTCTCTTAATTGCATTACTTCTGTTGCTTTTACAACGACCTTATTAGAAATTTTGGGAAACATGAAAGATTTAGGATTTAAAATGTAGTACTGTGATCATGATTATATGTATGTCTTTTTTGCATAGAAAGATGGTTTGGTGAAGCTTGAAAATGAATGGGGCTCCTTTCTCATTCCAAAATCAAAATTAAGAGGAGAGAGAATGAATGCTTCCCCTGCACGCTAGTTTGTCTTCGTCAATCTCCACTCCTCACACCTTTGACGTATACCTATCCTATAAACATAGTTACAAGGTCACTTGCAGGTAAAATTGCATATACCTATCCATCCTCAGGTCCTCCATGGTAGAAAGCCTTGTATATTGGCCATGGGATATATTAGAAGATTTTATTGGGCTAATGACATGGTTCTACTGTTAATTATGTTTGTTAACATGTGCTCTTAAACCTTAAACATGTACAAAAAGACGTGAGAAATACTATCTCTCATTCTTACCATAATGTTAAGTTGATTGATTTGATAGGATTAAGAAAGCTAAATAAATGCTTAATTATATCATATGTTAATAATATTAAAAACTTATGTGTCATTGAGTTATATATTAGTTTATAGGTGAGACAAATTAATAGAAAGAAAAATGATAAATATTAGAGATGAAATGAAAAAATTATCTTCTATCAAAATGAAAAAGTTATCTTCTATTTATAGCTAAAAAATCAACCTCGATTAAGTCTTATATCTAAGACCAATATTAATAATGCTTGATAATTTAAAATGTAAAAAGTTACTATGTGACATGAAAAAAGTACGGTAACATCGACTTAATTAATTAATAGACAGAGCTTACATGCCAGTTTATTCACCTCTATTTTCAAGTGACAAATTGCTAATTTTCTCAATTGTTGAGGAAAACACATATCAAAGTTTGACCTTCAATAAAGATCAAACTCTCCCTAACGTTGAATATTCTATTATTCTATGGTTTTGAAAGTAACAGGTAGAGATTTTTTCTTCCTTTCTTTTCTTTTTTGGGGGGCTTGATTGAACCTTTTTTTTTTTGTTTGGTCAACAGGCTTGATTGAACTGTTAAAGACTAAAGAGTTGATGATATTCAAAGTAAAACAAGCAAGCGAAAGCTTGCCATATGTAATTCGAAAAAAAGTAAAACAAGGTAAACAAGAAATATTCAATTTGGACATACAGATACAATTTGGTGCTTGTAAAGTTTACAAGAAGAAGGAGCACCCGGTGGCGATAAATGATAATGGGGAGATGAAATGAAATACGCGGTTGCGTTGATGAAAGCATAGGCGCCAAAGCCAAGTCATGGTCGTCCAACACGAGAGGCAGAGAAGAGTCAACGCACCTGCGTGTCCCTTCCAACGCCTTCCTTCTTAACGCCATTGCCATTAACCCCAACCAAATATCATTCTTTCTTTTCTTCTCTCTCCTTCTCTTCCTGTTTCCATCACTTTGAGGTTCGTTTCTCTCATTCTCCCCCTTTTCTGGGTTTGTCCTCTCTCTCTCTCTCTCTCTCTCTCTCTGTGGGAATATTTTACTAGTGTTTTAGTTTTTGGCTTGGGATAAATGGCGATCAGTGTTCTTCCCTTGCTGCTAACAGAATTTCTATTAGTTTTCTTTTCCCCCGTTCGGTGCTCCTGATTTTGTTGCTGGGCTCTGATTGTTTAGGGGGAAAAAAATCATGTTTTTATCTTTCTAGAGCTGTTAAAGACATAACTGATAACTATTTAGGAGATATTAACGCCTGAAGATAGGTTGTGATGCAAACCATGGTGCTTACTGTGACAGAAGTTCATGGGAAGATGGAATACAGTTCAAAATACATGCTTTTTTCCTGGTCACACTGGCATTTTATGGAACCCTCTAGCATTTTTGCCGCCGAAAAAAAACAAGAAAAAGAAAAATCCTTTTGCCAGTTTACATTTTCTAAGTCAGTTAATTTTGTCTTAAAAAAAGTTAGTATTATCTATGTGTCTCCTGTAGTATAATTGCGTTAATGTGTTTGTTTCTTTTGACGCACCTCTCGTATTGGAGGACCCTTCTTCAATCTCATTGTAGTTTTGGTGGGAAAATTGGATCCAATATATCCCTTGTTAGGCTTTATATGTCACATGTTCGATCACATGATATGAACTTTTGTACTTTTTTCAGCTCCTATGAAATTTGAAGGCTTAAAAGTTATGCATTATCTTGTTCAATTAGTTGTTTGTGTCTTCTACTTGCATATCCTCTGAGACTTTGAAATTTGTTACTTTGGTTGTTCGATCAGGTGATCGTGGAAGTGTTTACAGTCGAAGCGATTGTTACCCTTTCATCTTTAAAGCTGCTCACTGGTACTTCATTCAGTCATGACTTGTTTTCCTGTATTTTTTGGTAGAAGATCACATTCTTCAGCAAAGCTAGATCCAGATATTGAAGAAGGTAACTGAAATACTTGTTTAGTGATAATATTGATGTTGAGACAGAAGAGATTACAGAGATTTTAGTCTCTTTCATTTGATTATTTTTCTAAGCACATGTTTGTATGCTTTAATCATGATATTTCTTGCTTTATACCTTGGAAAAAAAGGTTCTGCTTCTATTGTTACATTTTGGTTAAATGTACTTGGGAACAGAGTTTTCTGGTCTTCACAATGTCAGACTTTATACATACAAAGAACTGCGGATTGCCACTGAAGATTTTAGTCCTATTAATAAAATTGGAGAGGGTGGTTTTGGTTCTGTTTACAAGGTAATTGAGAAACTTTTTAACTTGATGCTTTAATATTGCTTTACATTTGACCATGATTTTCTCCTTCCTTTCTTTTGAATGAAAACTTACAATAATTCTGTGAATGGTTAGGGGCGGTTAAAAGGTGGGAAAGTTGCTGCTTTTAAAGTCCTTTCAGCTGAATCAAGACAAGGGGTGAGGGAATTCTTGACAGAGATTAAGGTTATCTCTGAAATAGAACACGAAAATTTGGTTAAGCTATATGGCTGTTGTGTGGAAGGAAATCACAGAATATTGGTCTACAATTACCTTGAGAACAACAGCCTCGCACAAACCCTTATAGGTAGGTGCATTATATAGCTTCCGTTTGGATGACTGCCTGTTTTTAATCTGTTAATGCTTTGTTTGAGATATTGAAATTATTTGAGAATAATGCTATGCACAGTAAGCCTGACTGAAGCTTACACTAATCATTGCTTTCATTTATTTACTTCTAGGTGGAAGACATAGCAATATCCAATTCAATTGGCGAACACGGTCTAGAATATGCATTGGGGTTGCCCGTGGGCTTGCCTTTCTCCATGAAGAAGTAAGACCACATATTGTTCATAGGGACATAAAAGCAAGTAACATTCTTCTTGATAAAGACCTCACACCCAAGATTTCAGATTTTGGGCTTGCAAAACTGATTCCAGCAAACATGACCCATGTTAGCACACGCGTCGCAGGAACTATGTAAGCATAGTTATCTGATGCTTTTGATTTCTGTTTTGACTGTATGGGAAACTGGAAGCTTTTGGTTTTGATCTGTTTTGACCCTTCAAACTATGAATTATCCTTCCTTTTATGAAGATTTATCCCTACCCCTCAATTTTCCAGTTTCAAACTCAGGATCTTTCATTTGTTCTGGAGAAAAGGAGTTTCCATTTGACAAGGGAATGTGATATATGCTATGTTCTCCTTTTTTTTTTCTTTTTTTTTTTTTTAATAACCCTTTGGGCCACCCGGTGTCCGACACTTTTTTGGATCCTATTGTCAGGTATCCGAGCAACCGTCTATTTTGGATTGAGGCTTTACAACCAAGATGCATTTCCTTAAGGGTCTTTTCTAGCAAGGTGGGATTCGAACCTTAGTTCTCCCACTTTGTAGTCTAGCTGGTTCATTGCTAGACCAAACACCCTTGGGTTGTCTTGTTTTTTTCAATATAGCTAGATTCACATCTTTTTGGAGATCTTACCTACAACTACATCTTACCACCTCATGTCTTGATTTACTTCAATTTAATTGAGTACTTGGGAGTTGATATTCATATACTATTGATACAAGAGTTTACTCTGGTATAGTCAGAGCTGTCCCGTGCATCATTGAAACTATTATTAGCCACTACCCCTTCCTTCTAATTTAGTGAAGAAATAGGATTTACCGCTGTATGTTCTGTTTCAGAGGTTACTTGGCACCAGAGTATGCAATAGGAGGCAAGCTGACACGAAAAGCTGATATATACAGCTTTGGAGTCCTCCTTGTGGAGATTGTAAGTGGGAGATGTAACACAAACACACGATTACCAGTTGAAGATCAGTACATTCTAGAGAGGGTAAGCATCTCTAATATTTGTAAAACTTTTCTAACCTGTTTTCTTGGTGAAAGGCACCTACTTGTCAGGAGATAGAATACACTAACCGCACTTGCATATTTCAATATCAAATGAGAAATGCTTTTTGGAATGAAGTGCATTAAGTGTTATATCTATAGTTATTGATAGCGTATCATAGCAATGCTACGATTATTGTTACTGTCACATGTGTATTGTTGCAATCTAGAACCAATGTAGATACTGGAGTTATGTTTGTACGGCTATAACTTATGCTACAGGTTCTGCATATAAACAGGGCAGCAAAAACTTTAATGCAAGTGATTTTGTGAAGATTATTATAGGGGATTCATATGACTTTCCTTGGTCTATCAGTATTGAGCGATTTAGAATTCACAAACCACTTCAAGAGCAAAAAAGAAGGCAATGACATCCTCCTTTTGTGCTCTTGATTTCATTGATATAGCACATGAAAACGCTGAGATATGAAGAGGCGACCGAAGCATTGTTTAAATCATTACTACAACAGGCTTTGATGAAGAGGATTTGTTTAACATTAATCTTTTGTATTATTCAAGTATTTGATGTGGAGTGTATGATTATTATGTTCTAAGCTGCATGTTCCTGTTCTCACGCCATGTTATGCATTATGCGTTAATACTTTCCTGAAGCCCTTAGCATTGTCAGTGTGCTGTGCAAAATCATTAACCGTGATTATGTTGCTTGAATTACTGAGAGAACTGCTGTTAGGATGAAACATCCATTTTCTTAAAATTGTTTCAAGTTGTATTGAAATATTAACAAGTCTTCGAAGTCTAAAAGTTGAAGTTCCTCTAGTGCATGTATGAGTATTAGAGCCTTTATCTTTTTTTGGTTTGAATATGTTTACTACAAAGTGGTTTCTTGTGCTTTTGAATTGCTTTCCAATAGTCAAATCAAAGGATAGTTCCTTCTCAGAAGGCTGTTTAAACAATCAAACAAAAAGAAAAAGAAAAAAGAGATGACTACCGACGGCTTTGAATTTGAACATATTGGAGTCTGAGTCCTTATATTTATTTTCTTGTCATATATAGACCTATAAAGTTATTCTTCTTTGACATATTTGCAACCTTACGTTCCTAAACCTGCCAGTTAAGCTTTTACTCATGCAATTCTTCGTTATTTAGATATGTTGTGATTCTTCCTTCTGAAACTGTCTTCTGTCTTGTCTGTTGATGGTAAATTATCATCTTTATTGGAAGCTAATCACATAATTGGAGTTTGGATAAATATGTATTCTTTCTGATCCATCTTCAATGGCAGAATTCTTGTCTTGAAACAAAGGGCCTGTTTTGTTCTAGAATATTTTACATGTCAATTATGCTAACATAAAAGATACAACTTAGTACATGAAGAATTGGCTTTTGATTACATTGTTGTGGTTGCAATCCTGAATCACACTATTTGTGACTTGGGAACTTTATAACTTCATATAAATTTTAAATTAGATCTAAATCATATAGATTCTACGACACAAGTATGAGATATCGAGACCTGCTCTAACTTCAGTTTCTGTTGTTATAGACATGGGATCTTTACGAGCGGAAGGAATTGGTAACGCTGGTGGATGAATCACTGAATGGAGACTTTGATGCTGAGGAAGCTTGCAGGTTTCTTAAGATTGGCCTTCTTTGCACCCAGGATGACCCTAAGGTGCGGCCATCCATGTCTTCGGTAGTTAACATGCTCACTGGCAGACTGCGGGTCAACGAGAGGAACATAACAAAACCAGCCTTGATCTCTGATTTTATGGACCTCAAAGTGAGGAAAAAACCAGCGAGTAATCCGGACATGGAGACTCTGGCTTCATCATCTTCATACCATTCATCCTCGGCCTCATACAACCAGGATGCTACTTTCTCTTCAACTGTTTCAACTGCCGCAAATACCACTTTCACTGCCCGATATGATCAAAGCATGTAAATGCATCCTCTTGTCTTGTGTCTGTTTCATTATTTTATTTCTCATGAAAGGGTTGTTGTCCTCTGTAAATTTTGTAACCATTGCTTTAGAGAGTCTGTTGGTGCAAGCTAAGAGCTTTGTTTAATGTATATGTTGGATCAGGCTTTGAGGCTGTTATTTAGTAGTATATTTTGAAGATTCTTTCCCCCCTTTCTTTGTGTGCGATTCTCTTTAAGGTCAAAGCCAACCCTCAAGATGCCATTTTTCTCTTATGATGCACAAGATGTTTACCATAAACGTTGCCCCTAATTTATGTGATACCTTCCTGTTTTAAAAGATTGGATCTTTGGATCTTGGCTTTACTTGATTGCTCACGTTCAAGTGTAATTTTTGGGTCATAAGAACTCAAATTTCAATGGTCTAAATCTCAAGTTTTAAGTGATTATTTTTTTTATTGCATTAAGGTATAAAAAACCAAAAAAAAAAAAAAAAATTGAAATGAAAGGCCAAAATAATCACAAAACATGATAGTCTAAAATCTAAATTGAAGTTAGATGACTTGAATCAAAGAAGAGATTAAATTGAAAAATTTTTAATTGACCATATTACATTCTTACTCAACGTTGAAAAAATAAGTGTTAAAGTATACTTTTAGTTCTTTATATTTGCATCAACTCTATTTTTGGTCCCTTAAGTTTGAAATGTGCACTTTTGGTCCCTTTTTGTTAACACCGTTAATTCCACTCAATGGAAAATGTTAACTCACCAAATTTAAACAATGATTCTATATTTAAATTTTGAAAAAATAAGTTTAAATTTTAATTATTTAATAAAGTTATTCATATATTTCAAAATGTAAACATTTTTAATCATAATTTCACTATAAAAATACCATTTAAATTTTCAAGGTTAGCATCTTCTTCTTCTGTTAAATAAAACTAACGGCATTATTAAGTATTAACTGAAAATAACTAAAGGTTTACTTTAGCAAAAAATAAATAAAAGAATAAATTAAGACATCGAGACGAGAAAGTGTTCATTTGCCCAAAACAGAAAAGAAGAAATAGAGTAAATTGAAAAGGTGGCATCAAGACCAAGACCAGGAGGGAGGAACGGGAGAGACGTGGTGACAATCGGAACATAGACTGTGTTTCGACTCTCGGGGTGGCCTCATTGCGCCGGTATGTGCTCCATGCTCCAATTGGATTCTGATATTTCCTTTCCTGATGATTGATCATCGCTATTCTTTCTTCAATCTTATTTCCTGCTACTGCCTCTTTCTTTCAAGCCACGATCCTCCTTCATCTTCTTTTTCTGTTTTAGCTGCCATATCTTTTGCTTTTGCCGCTGCAGGCTTTACAATCCACCGTTCGGGGTTCTTGAGCAATATCCCGTTCCATTCCTTTCTTCTTTCCCTTTCCTTTTGCTCCATCACCAGCATCCTTTGACAAGACAAAGTTGCCTTTTCATCCTTCTTGTAGTCAGCAAAAAATTATTTTTGAATGTTAAGTGTTAAAGATTCATTCAAAAAAGTTCTTTTGGTGCAAAAGAAGAGTTTTTCCTCTCTTTTGGCAGCGACCAAGTTGTACTGCTAGCTTTTCCCTTTCTATTTTGTAACAATGAAATGATTCCGCCATTATGCGGCTGTAGCATCTCGCTTCTTGTTATACCTCAACAGTTCTACGAGGAACCATTGTCCGTTAGACCACGGTTTCTGAAAACAAATAGGTTAAATAAAATGCGAAACATGCTCTGGATTGAGTATTATTATTCTCTCTATGTAATTTTAAACTCTAGTATCCTTTTATTTTGTATAGCTTTTCACAGCATTTCTTTCCCGTTGATGTATACTAAAAAGGGTTCTGTTAACCATAAACCTGGGATTGATAGATTTTCAGTTAGCATTCCATCTCGGTCACTCCTGTTTATAATTGAAAGGATTTTTTAAGAAATCCCATGTTACATAGCTAATCTTAGTTATCAGGTATAGGTTGAATTATTTTCGAATTTGATGCTTGCATGCTTTACTGCCCATAAAGAGCTCTCTCTCTCTCTCTCTCTCTCAAAATATTCTAAATAGCTCATATATATTTTTCATTTGATACCCTAGGCACAGTAATTGCACTCTGTTTTTAGACGTGCTAATTTCTTATTTTAAATGATATGTATGCAATTGAAGTGAATTGGCAAACTATGCTTCTTGAAATTGATCAAGTGGGAGCTGCCCATCCTTGCTTTTAACCCTTGTCTCTATCTTTTGTCTACCACCTTGTTATGAAGTGAACTTCTTGTGGACGCCTTACATGGACGCCACTTGTTCAACGTCTTGTATGCCTGTATAATGAAGTATATATTGATGGTTTATAACTCTGAGCGATTGTTCATGATATCTGTAGTCAGATTCATATTCATTTGTATGTCATTTTGTGCAAGGGAAAGTCATGTACTAAATTAGCCTCTGTTGCTGCAGTTTACTTGCAAAAGGACCTTATGTCTAGCATAGAGGATAACAAAGAACAAGGAGTGAGTGTGAATACATCTGACAAGTCAGTTGATATGCCGTCGTCTCAGGAGGAGGTTGTTGTCACTTCAGTTGATGCAAGTTTTTTCAAGAAAATTCATATTTTTTGAATTATTGAGTTCATAAATCTTGCAGGATGAAGCTATAAAGAAAAAATATGGAGGGATGATGGCTAAAAAGCATCCACTTATATCCCCGGTATGTGCATGTGGTTTTCTTTTCCTTTATTTTTTTTCATCACAAGCGGGAATATAGATTCAATATAAGATCAAACAATCACATTGATATCGATTTTTTCTTCTTTTTCTTTTTTTTTTTTTTTTGGGGGGGGGGGGGGGAGTGGGGTTACACTTCAGTGCATGTAAGTAACATGGCTAATGGCCAGACATATCCGGTGCTGGATGCACACTATTTATTTTAAGAGTAATTTTCTATGCCAGGACCATGAACGTGCATACTTCGATTCTGCAGATTGGGCGCTTAACAAGGTATTTCTAGAAACCAATCCTTTGTATGTGATTTCAATGAAGTAGAAATATGCGTGTCTTTTTTAATACAAAAAAGAAGAATATGCATGTCTTGAGTATATCTCTTAAACTAATCTGTACTGAAACAGCGAGATGGTGGAAAGCCAAAGGGACCACTTGAGGCTCTACGGCCGAAATTGCAGGTATTGACTTAGGATGCTCAATTTTTTGAAAAATAGAACAATATATTAATATAATAATAAAATAAAATAAGGGAAAATTAATTCTTTGATCCTTATAGTTCCAGCGAGTTTGCAACTCAGTGCTTATAGTTTGACTCGTCGCAACTCAGTCCCTGAAGTTTCCTAATTTTTATAAACTCAATGAGTCAAACATAACTCGTCCACATGGCACGCTGACAAGTTTGGAATTTGCTTAGGCACTTTGATATGTCCCAAATGAGCATCTCTCTCCTCTCTCCTCCTCCTATTGGCCATACCTTTCTTCTTCCTCAACCTTCTTCCTTTTCCTCTCCTAAACCAGACTATTCTATTCCAGGTCGGAAAAAAAAAAACCAGACACTTCCATCAGCGCCGCAAAACTCACTTCACTGTGTCTGTCTTTTTTTTTTCCCAAACTGGAATGGAAGAGTCTGGTTTAGGAGAGGAAAAAGGAAGAAGAAAGGTACGGCCAATAGGAGGAGGAGAGAGGAGTGAGATGCTCATGTGGGACATGCCAAAGTGCTAACTAAGCAAATTCCAAACTTGTCAGCATGCCCTATGGATGAGTTATGTTTGACTCATTGAGTTTTAAAAAATAGAAAAATTCAGGGACTGAGTTGCGACGAGTCAAACTATAAAGAGTGAGTTACAAACTCGTTGAAACTATAAGGATCAAATAGTTAATTTTCCCAGAAAACAATTATACCAAATTCCTAGCATTGTGCTAGGGAGGGGTGGGGGACAACTTAAAGATACTAGAGTCAGGGATTGCAGTTGGACTCCAAGAGAAAAATGAACTTAGAATTAGTGTATTCTCTATACTTAGATATAAGGGCAAAAGTGCAATTTTACCAATGAAGTGTTGCAATAGGAGTAAGTGGCACAAATATGTTTTCAAGGGTGCTAAAATACCTGCAAATGTTTAAAAATGGAGCAAAACAATCAATGTTGTTTATTTTCCCCAAATGTTCGTTTATTTCTTGACCCATCCATTGTGTGCATCATCTGACGGACGTTTGGGGGAAAGTAAACGATGTTTGTTGTTTTGCTCCGTTTTTAAACATTTATAGGTATTTCCCTTCAAAACAGATTGGTGCCAAATGTTCCTACTGCAACACTTCATTGGTAAAATTGCACATTTACCCTAGATGTACTTGAAGCCAAACTTATAGGCCTTTTCAACTTTGCTGACTTGTGCAATATGAGTAGAATTTAGAGTCTTAAGTCATTTGGATTGAGGTGGTGTTTTCTTCCTTGTATAAATACTCTTTAAGGGACAATTCATTGTAGTTACATCCAGTAGTTATTTATCGATTAGCACTGAACCGAAGCATCTAAATCTTACCATGCCTGCCATTTCCCTATGATGTGTGTGACAAATTTCTGCCCGGAACTTCTTTATTTCAGCCAACGCAGCAGCAAACACGTTACCGGAAATCTCCTTATGCTCCCTTGGATGAAGGTATGCTATGTTTAGTGTGCTGGTTGAAATCTAGGAATAGTTTTTGGTGATGCTTTTTGGGTTACAGCTTCTTAGAAGATTGTGAACAAGATTCTCATTTGTGTGGTTTTTTCCGTAAAAGGGGGGAATATTTCACCGGAGGATGCACCTTCCAATGAGTAAGCAGTCGGTCTTTTGATTATCTGCTGACTATTGTTCTGATTCCTGAGCTGGTATAGTCTGTTTAAATAGAAATAAAAATATCAAGTATGTATACGTTTTGGGAGAAGACATGAATATGATCGACTGCTCCACTGTAAAACTTATGAAGACTATGATCTTTGTATTTTCCATTTGTTTTTTCTTCAGGTATTTAAATAAACCAATAAGAAATTGAGAACGGAATGTCACCGGTCGTTTATGGCTCCCGCTTAAGATAACTGAATAAACGCTACACTTGGTTATTTATTGTGGTTGGTTTTCATCAAAGAGTTAGTTGGATCGAAGGAAATCGTCCAACAAAACAAGGGACGTACTTTGAACGAAATTTTATAAAGGCGGAATAAAAACGGCTTTATCTGAAGGATATGGTTGTGACTGTAGAGTGGAGGCTGAAGGGATGAAATGGAAACAAAACTGGGAAGCATGGGTTGGAGTTTTAGTAGTATGAAAAAGAAAAAAAAATCCAAATATGCCTTTATTACTCAAACTAAGTTAGATAGAACCTTATATTTTAAGACAAGGTCATTATAAAAAATGGACCAAGAGAGAGTAACTTCAAATGCCATTTGGATAAGAAGAATCTGCCTAGGACGCCAATTCATCTAATTACCTTTAGAAAGAGCCTGCTAACCTGCTTTGGTTACCGCAACTGCTTCATAATTCCAATTTGGAAGAACATGGCTGTGTGCAATCTCTCTTCCTCCTGCGCTGCTGACATTGTCCAAGGATACCATGATTCTCCTTTAACTAACTAAATTTCCTCACTTCCAAATGAAGTAGATTATTTTAATCACTGTCTATACTTTGGGACTATCATTTGTATTGATACACTTACACTTCGAAGAGAACTGGGATTAAATTGCCTTCAACATACCAAAAAACAAAAAAAGGAATTAATATAAAAATTTTGACCATTGCATGAAATTGTGAAAAAAAATCTTAAGCGCAAAAGTCTCCTCTACACAGTTGGCCCAAAAAAAGAAAGAAAGAAAGAAAGTCTCCTCTACACGTGTTCAATGTACACACCACTGGATAAATATAATGGAAAAACTCTGGAAACATGCATTTGGAACAAACATCCCCATACGTTGTACACGGCAATGGCAAGCACACATATTCGAACAACAATGGTCCTGTGAGTCTTTTGCGAAAATTTCTTTTCTGGTTGCTAAGGTTGGCATCAAACACATCATCCATATCCTAGCAACGATCTCAGTATTTAAACCATGTTTAGAGAGCATCAAGCTAGCCATCACGACCACATTAATAGTCAATATTAGTAAAATGGCAAATATTACAGACAAATCTGAAATCACTCCCACTACTTGATGTCAATTGCCTACATAGAGATGATAGCCTATTTGGGGTTCCTGAGAACAATGATGACAGAATCTCCACGGAGGAACATTTTACTGATGAATCTATCCTTGTTAACTGGCTGTGCCTTTTTCTTTCCTTTCCCAGTCTTGGGCACCTGGATGCAACACATGGACTGGCTTAGATGAATATATTAATAAGGGAAAGAAATCCAAGATATTGAAACACAGACCTCTGTCCACATTTCCCGGACATTCTCAAGCACCATGTTGCAGTGCCTATCAAAAGCTCTAACTCGGCCCAGAAGCTTCCTATTGTTCCGACAATTGATCAGTACCTGCACGAGTGAGACTTCTGGTTAAAACTTATATAATCTACACCTGTCCTGAAACCCATAGGGCTACATAGAAAGAAACATACCTGTGTATTATTCTTAACACTCATCATGAGCACAGATAGCGGTCCTGTGTTAAACTCCTCCTCTTCATTCTTGCTACCCTAATAAAACCAAGATTACAAGTCAAACAGTAGTGTGCATTTTCCAGAGTTGCTATTGTGTAGAAAGACACTATAAATAACCCCATGTCAAACTTTCAGTGATTGCAAATCACAACAAAAGCATAAAACTATCATTCCATTCAAATAAATGGTTTTCCAATGATTATTTCATCTCTAAACGATTAGCAATTCAGTTTAGAATATATATAAAAATATATCAACAATTCAGCATCAAACATAACTTGAGGCAACTTGCTATTTTGCTAAACACCAAATGACACTTACTTCTTCCTCCATAGGGCGGCTGAAAAGAGATAAAAGGGAGGGGGAAACAATGTTAGTGATTATGTAATAATCCCCAACAATCTTAATTATCAATTAATACGACCAATTGAAAACTTAAGCATACCTCATTTTGGCTAAAACTGATGCTCAGTTGCAAAATTCTTCAAATATAGCAGAAATTGACCTGCCAGAGAACACGCCAATTAGGCCAAAAAGTAAAAGAACAAAATAAGCATACAAGGACAAATTTCAGATAGACTATGAGGGCTATGATGTAAAATTGAATCATATAAACTGCAAATAACTTTCCAACCAGTAGAAATAATAACAAGAGTAAGACATTTAATAATGAAAGGAAGAGAAGAAAGCTTGTACCGAAAATATATTTATCCAACATATGAGATAACGTAGATCAAAATAAAGTGAGTATATCAAAGACATTAGATTCCATAAATAAAATTCCTTTTATCAAAAAATACAAAACTTAAGCCCAGCCCAATATAGAAGCCTTAAAGCTTGCTTAGTTATAAGAATCGTCACAGGGTAGGGATAAGAACGAAGAGCCTCCTCAGTTCAGGTCCCCCTGAAATTTCCACTTTGACAACCAAGCATGAAATTTACCATCTGATCACCCCAAAAGGCATTTTAATTAGGAAACGTCACTGCTGTTTCTATTTGTTTTGGATTGAGGTTCAGGAAGCAAGAAGAAGCATTGCTTACGGAAACAACCCCAACCCTTCATCACAACATAGAACACAATAATGGATTAGGTCCATGATGATCTTAGAATCCCCGAATCCTCACTCCTTATATATACATATCTTATGCCTCTGAAAATAATAATTTGGTCAGAAATTTTCAAATAGGTGAGGTAGAGTTGCAGGTTTCCATCGACTACCCAGCTCTCGGAGACTAAGTTAGAGCTTCGAGAACCAGGTCTTATATTAACCAGAGAGAAAAGAGGGTTTGTCAAACGAATGCATTCTCCGAATGGTAAGGAATCAATATCAATAATAGAGAAACAATGGATGTTTGTCAACTAAGTATGGGCCACTCAGACGTCCAGAAGCATTTCTCAAGAATATAAATAAATGAAAAAAATAAGGCATCAATGTAAGAAACAGTGGTGTGACTGAGAACGAAGTTTCAATGAATGAAAGAGAAACGCAGAAGCATTCCAGTATGTCTCTTCAGTTCAGGTCTCCAAAAGCATTCCTCATGAATAATCAGAAGAACGAAAGTTAACTGAATTTGTTCCTCACCAGAGACAAAAGTTTGTTGAAATCAAAATGAAAAAGCAGACATACCGGCACAGAAGCAAAAACTCAAACACAAAAGGAACATGGGAGCTACAAAATGATGGGTACCTCAATTCAATTCAGAGTGATAAAAAGACGTGGATGATGAAGCTACTGATGCAAAGTGGAAGGCAGGAAGGAGCTTGGGGAGTGATAAATCGCAAAACCCTAGCTAGTGACTCCCTTCTTTAAAATGCCGTTTCAAACCTCCAAAAGCGAAAAACCTGAATCATATCGGGTTAGTCCAATCAGCTATACGGGCCATATCTACTTTTGGGTTTTGTTGGTTTCAAACTTGATAGTTGTGCCCTTTCAATCATTCAATTTTCGTTTGTTCTTAAGATACTTCTTACTTGCAACTCATTCAAAAACATGTCGTTGGTAATAAAATGTTATAGATTCCTTCAAAGAATTGAATACTCTCGATAACCATAAAAATGATCCAGGAGTAATGAAGATATTGATGTTTAGCATAACTGATCGTAAGTATTGGTTTAATGAAACCGAATTAATTTATAGCGATATCATTAACTTTAAAGAGTCCTGAAATACTAACATTACTATGCTTAGTGGACAATATATTTATGTCCGTCTATTAGATGATCTAGATGCTCCGACGGATCCATTTTGTGAGTATTATCAAGTTTAAATAAATGTAAAATGTAACATCCCAAATTTTAGAAAATAGAAAATAGGGATTTATTTAAGGTCTTTGGAAGGAATTTAGAAATTAAAAAGCCTTATAAATAAATTTATGAGGCTAGATATATTTTTAATAATTTTTAAGACTTATTTTGTTTAGAAAATAAAAAGAAATAGTTAGAAGATAAAATTTAACTTTCAAGATGAATTTAAATAAGGAAATATTTAGAACCGTGAGATATTGTTTGTTATTTAAAAAGCCTTATAAATAAATTGGGAAATTAAAGCATATCTAGAGAAATTATTTTGGGAATAAATTTAGATTTATCTGAAAAATGAAATAGTAATTAAACTTTGTAAAGAAGGGCATAATGGGAAAGAGAAAATAAAAATGACAATATCTGCCCCTAGTTCAAAATATCTTCATTTGTAATAGGAGGGGCAAGATGGTAAAATACTCATTAAAAAAATATCAGCTCCTTCTCAATTTATATACTTCCACGTGCTCACTCTCTCCCTCACCCGATTATCACTCTGCTTTCCCTCTCTCTCTCTCTCGCGTCTTCACTCCCTCTTCGTTCCCTCTGGTTTCTTCGAGCTTCTCCGAGCTCGACAGTGGCCATCGACGGCGTAAATGGCGGAGAACGACGGCGAGAAACGGCGGAAAAAACGCATAGAGCTTGGGTGAGTCTTCTTGCTCCATCTTCGTTTCTCTTCCCAGTCCGATGAAGTGAGTTTAGGGGGTAGATCAATTTGAAATCTGAGGTTTTTGAGCTTCTAAATTCATAAAACTAAAGCTTATGGTTCGATTAACAAACCCCAAGAACGAATTTGATCAGTGGAGTAGCGTTAACCAAGTTTTCCCCAAATTTCTTCCTCCGTGCACTGTTCACCCGTCGGAAAATTCGTTAATTTCTGGGCGAAATTCGAATGAAAATTTGGATTAAAAGAGAGTATGAGTAGCTTAGCGTCATCAGGTGTTAAGACACGTTTGATTTCTGAGGTTCTAGCATTTTGTCAATTTTGATTTCTCTCCCTTCTCTGTCCGATTGGGTTTCTGCTTGGTTGTTTGAAATTGGTGACTTAATGACTTTAAGATTGGGATATAACACATATAATGATTTTGCATATTGAATTGTGTTTATTGTGAAAGTGTCCGATTCTGGCCCCTGTCCTATCCGATTCTTTCTTCTATGTTCTGCTCTGTTTGGTCTGAAGATTTGGTGTGCCTCTGCCCTGTGAATTTTTGCTTCTAAATATGAGCAAGAAGGGATGGATGATGTATGGTGAGGTTGTGTTTGAATGTGAAATTTCTTTTCTTCTTATTCTGTTCGGCTAAGGTTCAGTGGAGGGGAATTCAAGGGGGTTGTTTGTGATTTGTTTCATTTGTGTTCAATTTGTAGTAATATTGAATTATTCCATCTGTTGGTTCAATTCTGAATGTTGCTCTGCTTCTGGGTCTGTTCTATTGTGGCTGAAAAAGGATTAAAGAAGTAAGGAGAAGGATTGATAGGAAATAATGAATGAAGCTGAAGTGTGGTTGTTGTTTTGTAGGGGGGGTTTGAATATGATTCCTTTGTTTTTTAGCTTGATGGTTAAGGTTTAGTGGTGTAATTAAATAGGTGCAGTGAAGGGGGAAATTGTAGGTGTTAGGCTTGAACTAGAAATTTATGTTTTCTTTATTTCACTTGATTTCTGCTCTGATTTGATTATATGTGAATTGCTCTTTTCTGCTAGGAATGTTGAGGAGAGAGAAGTGGTTTTAAGCTTTATTAAACTAAGCTAGTTTTATAATTTAAAAGTAGCGATAGTGATGATTGTTTATGGTAGGATTACTTCATCTGTTTAATCTGGTTTATAAATGGATGGGAATGAATGTGATGGAAGTAAGAGGTGATTTGTTTCATTGGGTGGATGGAGTGAATTGATTGATGAAGATGGTATAAGGATTGTGTTATGGTGACTGACTTTAGTGTCCTCTATGTTTGAATCAAGGGAAGAGTAATTTGAAAGTAAAAGAAGTTTATTTTAATAAGGGTGATTGGATTATTACTGGGGAAGAATGAATGCCAGATGCTTAAGGACATTGAGTGGGGATTTGGAGTGATTAATAATGTTGCTTTAATGAGTTCTGGAGTTGGTATTGCATATGGTTTTTCTGTGGGAGTTAGATTGATTTTGGAATGTTTAAAGTTGAGATTTTAGGAAATGAATTATTAGTGGGAGTAGTAGTAAGGTAAATAAGAATTTGGAATATAAAGAGTTAAATTAAGTGAAGTTAAGGATTAATTTATTAGGAATAGGTAAAGAGATACCATAAGTATTTTGATTAAAAATAAATTAGGTAATGTTAGAGCTAATTAAATTTAAGTTTTGTCTAAAAGTTAATGAAGTTTTAATTTATTAAATAAGGTTTATGCATATTTAAGTAATAGATTAGTATTTTGAATTTAGTAATATAGTATGTCTATGGTTGAGTTGATATTGATTGAGATATGTATGTTTTGATATATATTAATATGATTTGTTTAATGATTAAGTTATTGAGTTTTAGGAATTTGGACAAGAGAGAACCAGTTCCAAATAATTTGCAAGTTCCTAGGTTTTCATAAGAATTAATCTAGATTCAAAGAATTTGAAAGTTGGGTTGATTAAAAGAATGTTGAAGGCAAGGATAAAGTAGAAGATTTTGAGGGATTTAACGATTGAGGTTTTGTTAAATTAAGTTCGTAATTTGAGAATAGTGATATGGATAATGGTGGTTGTGTAAGGTTTATTACCCTGTTTAGTTAAAGTAAAGATGGATGGAATTTTAAAGATGATGTCGGAAATATAGGAAATAAAATTGGTAGAAGTAAAATCTAGTTTAAATTCTTATGGACATAAGATGGGCTAATTGAGTTAATTATTGCAATGGATTCCACATGAAGTATAGAGAATTAGTTTAATAAATAAGTGTGAATTTTTGGATGTAGATGGCTTAAGGATTAGAATATGTGGAATATTGATTTTAGATTCAAGGAAAGAAGTTGATTCCTGAGGTTGAGATTTAATCTAGGGTAATTATTTTTAAGGACTCGTGGGAGAAGAAATTCTATATTATTTATAGGGATTAATTGTTCATGCTTTATTAGGAAAAATAAAGAGGGAAAGAGAGTTTATGTATTTTGGTTTTTACTGGATTAATTTCAGTTTCTATTCTAATTGAAGTTGAGTATATTTAAGTGATATTGTAGTGTAGGAGGAAACTCTAAATTTCTAAAAGTCTGGATTTACTTTTGCGCTTAGTTCCATGCCCGATTGCTTTATATTTTGACAGTAGAAAGTAATGATAGAATTAAAAATTTAATCTATCTACGATATATTTGTTGGACTAAATGTAATAAGTTAAAATCTCTGTTTTAGTTCTGCTCTCTCAAACTACATTTTCAGTGACAACAGTGAATCGGTTGTAAGCTGTGATTCTGATAAGATTAAAGATTATACTACACAAGAATAGAGAATTAATATATGGTAGAAAATGGTAATGTTTAATAAATTAATTATGATTAAGTCATTGTGATTTTTATATTTTATTTTGAAAAAGATAATGAGAATCAGAATTATTAATTAAAATAAATTATTTATAATTAACTTTTCAATTTTAAAAGGGGTTAAGATAAATTATAGTAAATTGTAATTTTTCACTAATACAAAGAATGGGGTAGCATTAATTACATTAGGATCGTGAGAGACGCAAAATTATTACAAGTTAGTATATATATTAATTTAGTATCTATATATAATTATAGGGAAAGATAGTGGTGTTGGATACTCGGGTCGGTAAAAGAAAGAAGATAGTAAAGGATTAAGCTTGGAGTTCAGGTAGCAGTTTATCTCATTACAATCAAATTTACATGTATAATTTTATAATATCTGTTTCAAGTTTACATTATGCATGAAGGTGATAAGCATTGTTAATTCCTGCTTAGAAGTTTATGGAGTACTCCAGGCTTAGGTGGATCGCTCCCCCTTTACCAGATCAGTTACGTTATAACTTTAAATTTTATAACGAGAAATCATGCAGGTAGAGCCTCCACTAGTTAACGAATATATTGTTATCAGTGGCTGGTAGAGAATGAGCGCAGGAAGTATGCGTGATTGTAATATTTGTTCAGGTTTATAAAATGTATACATGACAATGCATGCATAAAAATTTACAGTTAATGACATAAAATGCGTTGAACTGCTGTTTACAGAAAAGCTGGGAGATAGTAAGATGATTGAGGTAAGACAGGAGTGCTGAAAGAAGATTAGATGAAGGAATTAGGTTTATAATTGAAAAGTAAGGTTATATGTATATGATGCAATTTTAAATTATTAAATTAATAGAAGAAAGCATAGAAAATAGAATTGTATAAATTGATGAAAGGGATTTAAATTTTCTAAGTATTATGAATTAAGAATAGATACCTTAAAAGGGTTAGTGTACTTTTAATTGTTTTATTAACCACTTTATTTTATAAAGAGTTTTAAGTTATTTCAATTTGTCGGAAGAGCCCATTCCAACTGACAAATAATTGGTTTAATGTTTTGAAAGAAAAAGTTTTAAATTTTCCGTATTTTTGGGCTTCTGACATTGAAAAGTGGTTATAATTCAATTAAAAATTGCTATAATATAGTGGAAAAGTTTAGGTGTTACATAAAATATTTAAGTTTTGGTTTATTTTCTGTTATTTTAATTTTTATCCTTAAAGTTTTGAATGAACTTCTCATCTACCTATTTATACCATTTCGTGCCTTGCACAGGGGGAAAAATCTAGTAAATTATAGTTAATGCCCTTGATTTATTAACTTGTATTAAAAATATATAAGTTTCAAATAATATTTATGTGATTAATTATAACTCAATTTAAAATAAGTTTCAAAATTCAAAAGAACACCTTCCCAAAATAGAGATATATAATGAGTAATGATTAATTATTGGCAATAAAATTTTAAACTAAGAAGAAATACCTCCATGATAACGTGGCTTATATGAACATGTGGACCAATAAAAGGATTAAGTAAAGATGACATCATATGACATGTGGACCAATAGAAGCTTTGCCAGGAGATTTAGGGAAATATATTGATGATGATTTGATACATACAGCTCATGTGCGCATAATCAAGTACAACAAAAACAATAGGAGGCAACCTCCTCAATTAAATCTTTGTAGGGATGACTATTCTCATTCCTGTGTTATCAAAGGAATTGCCTCCAAACAATTTGTATAGATGGATACCCTTCGAAATTCCAGAGATATAATCCATGGATAATACTTATAATCTCTGCTATAATTGTTGTTACCCTGTTGAGTTTACACATAAAGCCACATATCCAACTACTATTATCTCTAAGAATGGCACCTCCACAAGTACTGCTTCCTAAGCTGCGAACTGAAACATATGTTACAATCCTAACATAGCCCAACCTATTATGTTCTTCTGTTTGACATTTTCTCCAATTCCCTTATGCTGCACACCTATTCTTTATATCTTGGTCTGAGTATGCTCTGAAATAGTTGGACTAAGCATTGGGATGTTCCTCTCCATCGCCATCTTCAAAGGGTTTCTTGTAACGTGTAACCCATATGTCCCAACACGTATACCCAGATAAGATGGCCCAATGGATTTTTTGCGTGACTTCCTTCCCGTGTTCATTGATGAGATTCCAATTCAACCAATCAGCGCCACTTCAGGAGAAGAAAGCTTCCCATTTGGAGGGGTGAACAATCTTTCTCCACTATTCATGTGCATCCATGCAATCTCATAGGAGATGCATGGAGTCTTCATTTCTATTACAAGCAAATGGGCATTCTGTTGATGCTGCAATCCCTCTCCTAGCTCTGAGCTCCGACTTATGCACTCTGCCATGTGTGAATAGCCACATAGAGGTTTTTGATCTTCTCACGGATTCTTTATCACCAAATTCTCACATTAAAAAAGCTATCAAAGGATGGGCTCCATATAAATAGATCCTCTCCTCTCTCATCGTGGGGTGGGTGTGCACTCAGAATGCGCTCAGTTGTGTTTTGTAAGTACTCCCTCCGTCCCTATATAGAAGAGCCAAAAATTTGAATGGTTTTGTCCCTTTTTATAAGAGCCTGTTACAATTTGTCAAAGCATTTAATGAACTTTTTCCCATTTTACCCATCACCATTCTCTCTACTCACATTCTCTTTCATACTCATCTATAACACTATTATCACATTTCTCTTTCTTACATAAATAAGGGCAAACTTGAGAAAACAAAATTATTCCAGACATATTTATCTCTCTTAACTACTTCCTTAATCTGTGTGATTTTACCTATTTGGCTCTTATAATAAGGGACGGAGGGAGTACTAAGTAATGGCATTGCCTTGTTTTTTTATTACCTTGTTAATAGTTCTTGTATTTATTTATTAGATTAAAAAAAGAGATAAAGGAAGCAAAAATTGGTCTAGTTGGTATAGAGGTTTTGTTTTTTTTTATGAGACATCAAGGTATCCCCCACCCGACAGGTGGAGACTAATCCTCCGTTGAATTGTAGGCACCTCAAAGGGTGGGACAGCTGGCCCGGGAGATTTAATACTTCTCCATACCCAACGCCAATGGTCGAACCCTCGGCAGTTGGTTAAGAGGGAATGAGTCCCTTCCACTCAACCACACACCCCGAGTTGGTATAAAGGTTGTTTTAATTGTTTGTGAGTTTCAACATCATTGATGTGAGGACCTTATTGGTGAATAATTTATAACTACATCTTAATTGTTATTTGAATCTCAAAAAATATGTTTGTTCAATATATGTACGAGGATGCAAGGGAAGGGAGGCCCAACCAAGCCAATTGAAAGCACATTTAAATGGCCTCTAATAAAATGTCAAATGATATTAACGACAACAACAAAAAAGCACACATAAGGATCAACACCTTTGTAGGATTTGGATTGTTTTTCTGTAATTTTTTTGGAAACTTATAACTAAATTTTAACCATTAACTGAAATAAAAAACTGAATATATTGATATGAAAAATAAAGTAAAGCTGTCCTATCCTATAGCAAGTCATAACTAATGTAACTCATTTTTATTTCATTTTAATACAACAATACACTGATATGTATACCTACCTATGCACGCAATATCATTCAAATTAAAATTATTCAGATAGAAGTTTATATTTTTTTTATTATGAGTCAAATATGATCTAGATAAAAAATAAAATAAAATCTCAATTAATTTTATATCTGTAATATTTAATAACTGGATATTACTTTTCGGCATCTTTTCAAGGTTTTTTTACCCGCGTACGACAAACAGTAAAAAAATTTACCAAAATACTACATAAAAAAATATTTCCCCATATACTACACCTGAAGTCGTTCTTCAGGTGTTCAATTTTCGAAAATCAAAGAAGTCGTTCTTCGCGTGAACGACTTCTTTGATTTGACCCATTTTTTTATATTTCGTAAATTTTTTTTTTGGTCTTATTCCCACGTACTATTATTTCCTTCATGCAGAACTTCTCCCAATATGTTCACCGGTCAATTAATTCTCACACACTCTCTTCAATAATAGCCAAACTGTTCCAATATTCTCTGCTTCTTCACCAATGCAATAATACTCCTCCTTCCCAATATGTTCTCCGGTCAATCAACTCTCACACACACTCTCTTCAATAGCCAAATTGTCAATATTCTTTGCTCCTTGGGACAATTGCACATAGGTCCCAAGTAAGAGAATTAATTTTAGAAAGGTCCCAAAGAGTTGTTAATGACAACTATTAACAACTGCAATAGCCTTGGTTAACAAGTGCAAGAGTTGTTAATGGACCTGTCTGAAATTAATTCTCTTACTTGGGGACCTATGTGTAATTCTCCCTTGCTCCTTCCCTCGTGAAACCACAATAAATAACTTCTTTAAATTCTCCTCTCACTCTCACTCTCACTTGCTCCAAATTTCTTATTTCTCACACTCTGGTTCTCTCCACTCCCAACATTCTCCTTATTCTTCTCTTATTCTTCTACTTTCTTATCCCATTTTCAGTTTTATATTACTGGTGTGAGGTAAGTTTTGTGTAGTTTGATTTGTTATTTTGCTTGTTTATAATATATAATTTGATTTTTTTTTTCAATTATGTTTACAATAACTATTATCTTTATTATTTTGATGTTTAGGCAGTCAATAGTGGGCTCGGTAATTTGGAAAATCAGCGGAGGTGCCACTTATATTTATAGTAAGTATTCTCATAAAATCATATAATACTATACTCCCTACTATTAGTAATGTTTATTTAATTATTTATTCCGTTGAGTACTCTCATTAAATCATATAATACTATACTCCCTACTACTAGTAATGTTTATTTAATTATTTATTCTGTTGTTTTGTTTTCGCCTATGTGACTCCAATAATTTGCCTGAATGTTCAATTTTTTTAATGTGAAACCGGAAAACTACAAATGATCTAGAAATACAAACTAAAAACTCCATTTAAGTGATTATCGTTGGTTTAATTTGAATATGTCAAGCTCTTACCCAAATAATACTCTTCAATTTCAACAAAATGACATACAACAACAACGTCCACAACATAGGAAGAGGGGAACCAGATGTGGTACATGCAGTCACTATTTATAGGGTGAGTGATATAATTTTTATTTTTGATAAACTTTGTTATTAGTTTTAATTTATGTGTTATTTTAAATTTCAACTAATATGCACTTTACCAAAATTATGTGTCATTATTTGTGTTTTATGTAACTATTACTATCTTATCCTTTTAATACAAGACTTTTTAAGAAAGATAATCTAGTCTTAAAAATATTTGACAATTAATTTTTTTTTTATGTTTACCTAAGTTACTTCCATAGTACTCCCTTAACAATAAACAAGTAAAAAAAGGGAGGAAATTATAAAAGATGATTCAGATGATTGACCCAAGAACGTATTGGGAAGGAGGAGTATTATTGTATTGGTGAAGGAGCAGAGAATATTGGAACGATTTTGCTATTATTGAAGAGAGTGTGTGAGAGTTGATTGACCAGAAAACATAATTGGGAGAAGTTTTGTAGGAAGGAAATAATAGTATGTGGGAATAAGACAAAAATATGTACGAAATATAAAAAAAGGGATCAAATCAAAGAAGTCATTCACATGAAAAACGAACAACTTTAGATGTAATATATGGGAAAATATTTTTTTGTGTGTAGCATTTTGGTAAATTTTTTTTTGCTGTTTGTCGTACTCAGGTAAAAAACCCTCTTTTCAATCATAAGTTAAATATTTTGGGATTCTCTAACATAAATATTTTACACTTTGGGCACTTAATTGCAAATTTCCCAATACCGCCTCCAGAATAGTGGGAAGAAAGAATACAAGATGGCAGGTCCTAAGAAGAGCGTGGCATCAACCTTGGCGGTGTGGCAATGTTAGCAAGGAGCAATCTTTAATTGCCCGCCTCGGAGATTTTAAATTTCAAAATCCATAACGGTTTAATTCTTCCTTTAAGGATAATCAATCTATACATCTATACATCATCAATACATCAATACATTCTAAAACAACGAAGTTAACGCTGTTTCCGAGAATGCTCGTCTACTTGATTTTCTTTCCTTCCTTTTCCTAATTTTCCTTAGGTAAATGCAGTAGTCACCCTTCAGTTCAAAAAATGCAGTAGTCGGTCACCCCTCTACGCTTTGATTGTTACTATAGATGTAAAATCAGCTGTTATTTTACCAATGGAGGATCGCAATCAATGGCATCTTTGCGACCCACTTCTTCTCACGGACGCCTCTTTGCATCAACATAACTCATCCATGCACCCAATTTGTAAGAACTCTGTACCATGATGCTAAAATCAGCTTTGTCTGCAGCTGGACAATCTTGATTTATCGGTAATTTTTTGCCTTTGATTTGGCAGACAATTCAGAGGCATCGATGAGCTCTCAAAGTCCAACAATGACAGATATTGAATGGCAGGGCAGCCCAAATGACGGTAAGGCTCCATACACACACACACACACACACACACACACATATATCAGAAAGATCGATGCTTTCTCGTTGCTGGTGAACCTAACTCGGAGTTTTTCGCTACTCCATCCTGTCTGCGATCTTTTGGTGTAGAATTTTCTTGGAAAAGACGAGAGTTTGAAAAAAAATATGTTCAATTCGAAGACCCAATAGCTAAAAAAGTCGTTGACGGTAATTGCTTTGCTCCACACAACTTCATCGGCAGTAGATCTTTGATTTTTCACTTGTGGTTCCTCTAGAATCTGATCGAACTGGAGATAGATTTTTCAGGCCGATCACTGTTAGGATATTCTTTAATGTACCCTGATTTGGTCATATGCGCTGGCTCACCAGATATTGCCATGGAATCCCCTGATATATTGGAAAGCAAATCTCGTCAAAAAGTGGAGTCGCCTGTGGAGATTTCTTTGGAGAATGGAATTAATGGTTCTGATTTTGTGAAGCCTCAGAAGATTCCAACTGTGAAATTCTCTATGTTTTGTGAAACCTTCAAAGATCTGTCTCCAGAAGCCTCTTTTGAGCTTTTCCAACCCCCAGAAGTCACCGAAAAGTCGCTTCAAGACTACTCTCCTAGTTAGTTAAATATTTTGCTTTCTCTGACTGTGGATGGAGATTTTAGAACACATGTGTGTTAATTTTTTTTTTTTTTTTTTTTACAATATTCTATTTTAAATTTAAATACAGGAGAAAATGAATCGCAAGAAGATATGAATGTTTCAGAAGGGGCAGAATTGGATTCTTCATATGTATGCTTCTTTCTAACTAATATCAGTTTCATATACTAGGGATAAAATCTAGTGTGTTTCAGTGCGCACTCAATGTTGTTATTGTAGGATAGCCGGGACAAAGAGGGAGAAGAGGATATTCAGAAGTTGAAAAGGGAATTTAAGTGTCAGAAAAAGGAGCTGGCTGAAACTAGGAGGATGCTGGAGGAGCTCAAAAGGGAGAATCAACAGAAGAGTAGAGAATGCCAAGAAGCATTGAAGTCTTTGCAAGATCTTCAGAATGAGCTCATGCGCAAGTCCATGCATGTAGGATCATTGGGTATGCATCCGTTTTTCAGATTCCAATGAATCAGCAGCTAATGTTTCACTCATCTGATATAATGGGACTTCCAAAATTTGCAGCATTTGCTGTTGAGGGGCAAGTAAAAGAAAAAAGTAGGTGGTTTTCCTCTCTAAGAGACTTGATGAGGAAAGTAAAGGTACTGATATTTTGACAAATTAATCAACAAAATAAAGCATTAGAAAACATACTTGTATTGTGGTAAACTGGAAAGCAATTTCATTGTACAGATTATGAAAATGGAACACATTCAACTATCAGAGGAAGTAGAGACATATAAGAAGTATCTTGCAGATATGAGTGAGATGGGGATTACTATCAAGTCCAAGAGTAAGTAGGTGCGAAGAAGTTTCTGTTTTAAATCTTTATGCTAGTTGAAGGTCACATTTTCACATATTATATTATTCCACTCTTTCTAGTACATGAGCAGATGGAGTTCCATGAAGACCTCAAGACCCAGTATCTAGAAGGCGCTAAGAAACAAAAAGAACTTTATAATAAGGTTTTGGAGCTGAAAGGTAAGCATGCATTTGAGTTTTAATTCTTGATTATAGACTCAGATATTAGAGAGCAATTTAGAATGATTTACAACAATATTCCTCCTCACAGGGAACATTAGGGTCTTTTGCCGCTGTAGGCCTCTTAATCCAGAAGAGATGACATCAGGAGCAAGAATGGCGATAGATTTTGAATCAGAGAAAGATGGTGAGCTTACTGTACTGTCAAATGGGGCTCCTAGAAGGACTTACAAGTTTGATGCCGTTTTTCGGCCCCAAGCAGATCAAGGTAATTGTGAATTAATAGGCTATTAACTCACCGTCACATTTTTAAGGTTGAAGACTCATTTTGGGCAGCCTTTGCTTTTTCTTGTTTGATATAGCTGACATATTTGAAGACACGGCACCATTTGCAACCTCAGTTCTAGATGGGTATAATGTATGCATATTTGCTTATGGGCAGACTGGAACAGGAAAAACATTTACAATGGAAGGGACAGAAAAGGCACGTGGAGTTAATTTCAGGACTCTTGAGAAAATGTTCGACATAATCAAGGAAAGACAGAAGCTTTATCGTTATGATGTCTCTGTAAGTGTCTTAGAAGTCTACAATGAGCAAATAAGGGACTTGCTTGTCTCAAGAAATCAGCTTGGAATTGCTGCAAGAAGGTTACTTCTAAGCCACTTTGCCATTTATGTTATATTCACTCCTGAAGCCCTTCAAACGAAGACACCCTTTATCTTATTCTGATTGATTTTCAGAAACAATAAATTCAATAAACAATAAAATAATTACAATTTAACAGATAACTTTGTAAAGCTGGATATACTAAATGATATTGGGTTGAATATAGGCTTGACATAAAGCAAGCAGGCGAAGGAATGCACCATGTTCCAGGACTCGTGGAGGCACACATAAATAACATGACTGAAGTCTGGGAAGTCCTTCAAACTGGTAGCAATGCAAGGGCTGTTAGCTCAACCAATGCCAATGAGCATAGTAGCCGATCCCACTGGTTAGTTTTATTGTTTATTGGTTGAAAGCCTTAAATTTTTTAATATTGACTAGACTATGGCCAAGTATCTTTTGGTGTTTGCTATAAGTATTTTAAGCATAAAGATGAATTGAAACTTTCGCTGTTAAATGTTACAATTATATTGTTATGGACATTGAAAACACATACCTGAAAAATGTCTCTTTCTACCCATGACATGTTAGAATAATAGTGCTTATAAAGTTCTGTTGCTTCTCTGCACAGCATTCACTGTGTTATGGTGAAAGGGGAGAATTTGTTGAATGGGGAATGCACAAGAAGCAAGTTGTGGCTAGTAGACCTGGCAGGCAGCGAACGAGTGGGTAAAACAGAAGTGCAAGGGGAAAGACTCAAGGAAACCCAGAATATTAATAGGTCTCTCTCTGCACTAGGAGATGTTATATCAGCTCTTGCAACAAAATGTTCACATGTTCCTTTCAGGTAATCAAAATAAATATAAGCTTTGATTATAAATGTAAATTTTGAAATGAGAGCCCCATATTTTGTACTGTTAGTATTGAAGTTTATGGCATTCTTCACCGTGCAGAAATTCTAAACTCACGCATTTGCTGCAAGACTCTCTAGGTACTTTTCCTGTTCTATATGGCCACGTGTTTTTAGATCTGCTTGCTTCATTTGCATCTCCGTATTTGTGCAAGCAAATATTATTTTAGATATTTGACCAATCAACTTGCATTTTAGGAGGAGATTCAAAGGCGCTGATGTTTGTACAGATCAGTCCTAATGAAAATGATTTAAGTGAGACAATTTGCTCCCTGAACTTTGCCAGTAGAGTGAGAGGAATAGAATTAGGGCTCGCAAAAAGGCAACTGGACCCCACTGAACTCCTCAAATACAAACAATTGGTATGACTACTTCATACTTTTGTATTAATTATCCGCTTTCTTTGTTTCATCAACCACATTTTCAACAATTTCTCTCTTTTGTCAGGCTGAGAAAACCAAGCAAGAGATGAAGATTAAGGACCTGCAAATCAAGAAAATGGAGGAAACAATTCAAGGATTAGATTCAAAGATGAAGGAGAGAGATATGAAAACTAAAAGTCTGCAAGACAAGGTATCATATTCGAACCCATGATATTTTTTCATTTTACTTTTGAATGTCTCTCAGCATTATTTGTGTTGGTTTTTTGAAGGTCAAGGAGTTGGAGTCACAACTTCTGATTGAGAGAAAGCTAGCACGTCAACACGTAGACTCAAAGATAGCTGAGCAACATCTGCTCAAACATCAAGAGCAAAATAATACACCTATGAAACCAACACTTGCAAATAAACCACTAGGAACTCACAAGAACTTGAATGATTTCATGAGTTCTACTAGACCACTTATGGAGAACAATATCTTAAAACAGCCCTCACTGCCCTTTTCAAGATTGGATTACTCCATCAAGTGCATTGGTCATGATGAAAAAGAGAACAATCCTGAGACAGTTGAGAAGCTTGTATTGCCTAAAAGGACTGGAAGAGCTTCTATCTGCACAACTACTCCACGTATTCCTTCAGTCACAGCTTTAAGGCGAAACTCTCTAATACCTCTCCCAAGTGTGCCTAACTTACCTCAACTCCCACCAACAGTAATGCCAGTGCTAGAAAGTAGAGTTGAGGAAGAAGACACAGAGGAAATGGGTAACTGTTTGGCTATACAAACACATCTCAGTCCTAAACAAGGAATGAGAAGTGAAAGTAAGAAGAGAGGGAGCAGCATGCTAAGGCGAAGCTTGTATAAAAAGATTCAGCTCAAGTCGCCAATTCAGCAACATATGAGAAGGGTTGGAGTAAATGTGGGAATAGAGAAAGTGAGAGTTTCTATTGGAAGTCAAGGGAGGACGATGGCGAAGAGGGGGTTGCGGAAAAATGGTAGAAGAAATGATACAGAAGAGACCAAACAAAAGAACAGTAAAAAAGTGAAGGAAAGAGGGTGGAATGTAGGGACAACAAGCAAATCCACTTTTTGACAGCAAAGTTGAAGAGTTTCTTGAATAGACCATAAACCAATATAGAATAGCCATGTCAATGTCTCCAATACGTGTACGGTTTAATGATCTCACATGTTTGTTCCTCGTTGGTTTGGTTTCCGTGTTCAGATGGACCCAAACGAATTCCTTGTATAGGTTATCATTTTGGCAAACTATTTCGAGTGTGAAAGTACGTGTTTCTCTTTGATGATTCTATCATCTGCCTGAAAGTTTATATTTTATTTAGAATTTGTGAATGTGCAAAATCATCTTAGTTTCCTATGATTATGCATTGTTACACTTGCCATTAGACTTCACTTTCTACTAATTTATCATTGTTTAGTATAACCCAAGTACAACAAAACAACAACAACAAAAATAAAGCCTTTATCCCATTAGGTGGGATCGGCTACATGGATCACATAATGCTAAAGTGCTCTATCAATAGCATTGTTTCGTGATAAATCATTGATCTGCAGATCTCGTTGTATAGTTTCGTTAAAAATCCTCTTCGATCTCCCTCTCCCTCTTTTGGGAGGACTCCACACCATTTGATCAACTCTTCTCACCGGCGTCTCTAATTATTTTCTTTGAACGTGCCCAAACCACCTCAAGCGACTTTCTACCATTTTCTCCACAATTGGTGCTACATCGACTCTTTCTCGGATATGATCATTACGGATCCTATCTTTTATTGTATGACCACACATCCATCTCAACATTCTCATATCTGCTACCCTCATCTTATGTTCATGTTGTCCCTTTAGCGCCCAACGCTCACTACCATATAACATTACTGGTCTAATGGCTGTCCGATAAACTTCCCTTTAACTTTATCATGTACTTTACGATCACATATAACCCCAGTAGCTTTTCTCCATTTAAATCACCCGGCTTGAATTCTATTATTAACGTCACCATCAATTTCACAATCCTTTTGTATAATCGAGCCCAAATATTTAAACTTGTCCACCTGTGGTTTAGCCTGGCCTCCTAATTTAACTTATATATCCCCATCCGTTTGTTTATTATCAAAACAACAGTGCATATATTCTGTCTTACTCCTACTCAGTCGGAAGGCTTTTAACTCTAGGGTCCTTCTCTATAATTCTAGTTTCCAATTAATTTCTTCTCTTGATTCACCTAAAAGGACTATATCATCCGCGAAAAGCATGCACTTAGGAATTTCTTCTTGTATATTCATAGTTAGGACATCCAAACCTAGATTGAATAAATATGGGCCCAACACCAAACCTTGATGCAATCCAATTTTTATTGTAAAGTCATTTGTTTCTCCTCCATATGTTCTAACTCTAGTCATTACTCCCTCATACATATCTTGAATGACTTTGATATACCCAACACCCACCCATTTCTTTTCCAAAACTTTCTAAAGTATTTCTCTTGACACACGTCATAAGCTTTTTCCATATCAATAAAGATCATATGCAGATCATTTCTTTTGCTTCGATACCTTTCCATTAAACACCTTAGTATAAGCCAAGTGAATAGGAAAAAAAGACTTGTCTACGAAAGAAAAGTGAATTAAAATTATACATGCAGATATTTTTTTCATAAAAAGCTTTAACCAATTGTACTTTGAAGTTATTTGTTCGCTTGTTTCTCTAAAATAACTATAAGTCATATGTTTCTAATTTTATTGGCCTTACTTTGTTTTTGTGCCCAAAGTCCAATGTCGTCCATATAAAACCACATCATGTTTTCACATTATGTTGAAGTTTTCACAATTCACAAAAATGATAGTAAAGAACTCATAGTTGTTAGGTAGAAAACAATACTTTTCGTCAATCAAATTGGTTGGTTATGATATAAACACCACACTGTAACAGCACCGTCTCTCACCACACACACTCTCTCTCTCTCTCTCTACCCCACTTCGAGACGCATACTATTATTGCTTCAACAGGTATCAATTTATATGTAATTTTGACTGTGTTTCATCATATCAACGAAAAAAAAAATTTCTTCAATGGTTTACTTCAAGCACTTACCTGGTTCTGTTCTTCGTCTCTCTTTAATGTTAGATTTTTCCTAGGAAGGTGGTATGCCGAGAAATTCATGACGATTTGGGGGAAGGTGCTGCAGCTTCTGCTTCATGTGCATCTCAATAATGTATGGTCATTGAATAGAAATTATCAGAACGAAGGTGACTTGCAACATTTATTGGAGCCTACTACCTCTACTAATATTCATGCATCTCGATGAATGAATATAGAGAGAGAGAGAGACGGAGGTGCTGCTCAGTGGAGTTTAGTTTACTTCTGTGCGGGGAGAGTTTCGTTGAGCAGGAAAGAGGTAGAAGACAAAAGAAGCGGTCAAAATAATAGGAGAGAGAGTAGAGAGGACATTTTGGATGATATGGCAGGTGTCTAGGACAAATTACACGAGAGTCGATTTTTATATATATATATATATATAAATTTGCTTGAATGTATAATTTTAACAACAAAGTTTTTTTTTTGGTAAGGGAAAGGGGCAGAACGCCCAGTTACATTGAAACACTTATAAGTCGAGGGATAACAGTACCCTCTTGGTCTTCCTGCACTATTCTCTCAATTTCCTCAGGTGGAAACTCCCATAATCTATATTGTTGTAGTTGCTGCTTGCTCAACGCTGCTAGCCCATCTGCACATCTATTTCCTTCTCTTAGTGTATGCTTAACCACTACTTGCCAATCTCCTTCCATTAATCTCTTGATGCCCAGCCAAGGTTCTACCCGAAAGTCCTTATAAATTCTGTTCTTTATCAGCTGTATCAGTTGGATTGCATCATACTCCACTTCCACCTTCCTAAGTCCCAGGTCCCAGCATGCTTCCAATCCCTTAAACATTCCCCACGCCTCTGCTGTCAAGCTGTCAGTTACCTCCAGTTTGTAAGAAAATCCCTTGATCCATTCTCTTTCATCTCCTCTAATCACACCACCACACCCTGTTCCTCCTTCACCAGAAGACATTCCATCCGTATTTACCTTACACCACCCTTGTTGTGGTTTCGTCCAGCTTATATCCCTTATCTCTTCTCTTCTTTCCTGGCATGTTTCATTATCCCATCTCTGGAAATAATTAATTACATATTGCCTGACTTCTTTATCTGCATGATCAGGTATCCCACTCCCATCAACCTTCAGATGTTGATTTCTCCAAAACCAAATTTTCTAGCAGCATGTAGCAAATATTTCCGGCCAAATTGCTTCTTCTTCACTCCTGCCTCTGTACCTTAAATTTTTTTCTATCCAATGTGCGCAATCATCCCCGAAAAAATCTATCCTTCTTCTGCTCGGTACAAGTTTCCTCCATAGCAATGTTACTGTAAGACAGTCCCTGAGAGCGTGGATTAAATTTTCTTCATGTTGGTTACATATTGGACATATGCCTGCTCCATTCTCCCACTTCTTTGTAATGCTTTTGGTCGGAATTTTCTTATGTAAACATCTCCACATAAAAACTCTCACCCTTTCAGTTGTTTTAAGTTTCCAGATCCTTCCCCATGTCTCCTTATACTGAGAAGCTGTTCCCCCTAGTAATTCCTGGTAAGCACTCTTAGTTGAGAATTCCCCATGGCTTGTCAGTTTCCATGTCACTGCCCTTGAGTCTTCATCATCTCTTGGCATCTGGATGTTATTTTCGAACTTATCCCATACCTTTGCTAATTCCTTCCATAGCCTTGAATCACTTTTCTTCACTTTTGGTCTTTCATTTGGCTTCCATCCTCTTCCATATTTTCCAATCAGAACCTTAACCCACAAGCTAGTAGGGTCAGTATAAAGTCTCCAGAGTATCTTGCTCAAAAATGCCTCATTCATAAGTCTTAGAGACTTGATACCTACCCCACCTTGATCCTTGGGTCTGCATAAATTTTCCCATGCAATGGCATGCCATGTCTTTCCACCCTCCGCTTCTCCCCACACAAAATTCCTTTGCATCCTTTTAATCTCTTCTAAGACCCCCACCGGAATACAGTCGTGTTGCATAGGATAAATTGCCATCGAGCTCGTAACAGACTTGACTAATGTTATTCGGCCTGCTAGTGATAGGCTTGTAGCTTTCCATCCTTTGAGTCTCCTTCCTACTCGTTCTATAATGTACTTGTATTTGTCTTTTTGCTTCCTAGGGTACGATACATTTGCCCCTAAATATCTTCCCAGCTCCTCCACTTCTTTGTAGCCACTTACGTTACATATTTCTCTCCTAATGCCATTTGTCACATTAAGCGAGAAATAAATAACTGTCTTGTCTTTGCTAACTTTATGCCCGGACATATCACCGAACACCTGCAAGCATTCTAAAATAACATTTATATTTTTATTGTCAGCCTCTGCAAAAAGCACTAAATCATCAGCAAACATCATGTGGGATATAATTGGGCCTTTTTGGCCCACTCTCATTCCTCTCCACTGTTTCGCTCTCACTCTATCCAGTATCAAGTGTGTGAGTTTTCCATTCTAAGCACAAATAAATACGGGGAAATAGGATCGCCTTGTCTTATACCCCGAGTAGGAAAAAAGGATTCCAACTTGTCTCCATGCCATAGGATATTTGTAGATGTTGTATTAACGCAACTCATGATCCTTCCCGTCATTTCCTCCGGGCATTGTAGCTCTTGTAGCACATTTTCTAGAAATTTCCAATTGATTCTGTCATATGCCTTTTCCAGGTCAATCTTGATCGCCATATAGCCCTTATTTCTCCTTTTTCTTTTCATTGAGTGAATCATCTCATTGACAATGATGATGTTGTCATGGATTTGCCTTCCTGTAATAAAACTAGCTTGAAGAGGGGATACGATTTTTGGCAGGATATTTTTAATTCTCTTTACTATCAACTTGGATACGCATTTGTATATCACATTGCATAGCGAAATGGGCCGGAATTGTTGCACCTTTTCAGGACACTCAATTTTGGGGATCAACGTCACCAGCGTTTTGTTGACTTCCTCTAGTCTGCTAGGTTCATTCCATAGTTTCTTTACTGATTCACTCACACTACCTCCTACTTCCTCCCAACATTTCTGGAAAAAGATTGCTTGAAAACCATCTTCCCCCGGAGCCTTGAAACTGCCTATAGAGAATATTGCCTCTTTTATCTCTTCATTTGTAATTGGTACTTCCGTTTCAGCCCACTCTTCTCTTTCTATTTCAGGCCAATTGTGTCTTGTTTGAACCCAAACACGGTCATCTTCCCCCTCTGTGAACAGGTTTTTAAAATAATCATTAATCAGCCCCCCTACTTCCTCTCTTCCTTCCACCCAATTATTCTGATCATCCATCAAAGTAGTAACTCGGTTCTTGCTTCTCTTGACTTTAGTCTTCAAGTGGTAGTATGAAGTATTTCGGTCTCAATCATTTAACCACTTTGTTCTAGCTTTTTGAAACCACAAAATTTCCTCTTGCCATAGGATATTCTTCAATTCCTCTTGTAGCTCCTTTTCTAACTTTTCTAGGTGGGGATTTCTTCTCTCCTGTAGGGATCTTTGAATTCCATTCATTCTTCTTAGAATTTCATTTTTCTTCTTTTTTATGTGGCCAAAGGTATGCACATTCCAATTTTTCAGATCACTTTCAAGTTTCCCCAAGGCTGTCCATGCTTCTACATTGTTCTCCCATCTTGATTTGACAAAGTTTTTGAAGTCCTTGTGATGTATCCAAGCTGCTTCAAATCTGAAAGGTCTTTCCCCATGCTTATGAACCCGTGGGGTTACCTCAATAAGAATCGGGTGATGATTTGATTGTATTCGTGGGCCTACTTTGACTATTGCCTCTCCAAATTTCATTCTCCAACTTGCATTACACAGCGCTCTATCTAGCTTTTTGTATAGTCTATTTGCATAGCTTATTAGAGGTCCCCTCCAGGTGAATCTTGGCCCTTCTATCCCCAGGTCAATTAGATTACACTTCTCAATATTTTCCTTGAATCTTCTGCATTTTCTTTCATCAACCTCACCTCCCCCACGCTGTTCCTCAATACACTTGATGTCATTGAAATCCCCTGATACAAGCCACAGCAGCTGCACATGTTGGGCTATGTTCCTCAATTCCTCCCAAAACTCACGTCTTTCCATTTCTCTTGGACTTGCATAAATCGCTGTAAATAACCATGGTTCTCTTCCAATTCTTGACAACTCACAGTGTATGAATTGTTTGTGATTCTTAATAATTTTAACATTTATGCTCTGATCATTCCACAATATCCAAATCCCTCCTGACATTCCTTGAGCTTCTTCTAGCACCTGATTTCTGTATCCCATTCTTCTTATTGCTTTCTGGGCCACTTCTCCACTACATCTAGTCTCAACCAATACTAAAATGGTTGGATTAAATCTCCTTTTTATTTCTTTGACAGCATTACCGAAAGCTTTTCAGGCTGCTCCTCTCGCATTCCAAACAATTATCATTTATAAAGGTTATTGTTAGACACAATTCCCCTTAATGCTTTACAACACCATTTTCCTCCTCTCCAGACTCTATCGAGGTCTCCATAACATACTCTACTTCCTCATCCTCTATCCCCATAAATTTTGTGACATCAGACAGGCCCATTAAAATTAAAGAATTGTTTGGGTCAGGTGGCTTACCATTTTCACACTCCATTATCTTGTTGGCCTCGTTGGGAAGACTCTCTAAGAAGGAGGCCATTATTGTTTCATCCATTGCTCCCTGTGATAACGTGTTTGGCCCATTTCCTCCCCCTCCAAGCTGTCCTTCTCTGATCTCCTTTTGTGGCCCCTCAAGTATCTTGTCACTAGGTACATTATTTTCCATTTCCTTTTGCAACATTTGGGCCAACTCGTTCCCTGATCTTCGGCCCATATTAACATTTGGGCTTCTCTCTCTTGATCTACTTCTTTCCCTCCTGCCTTCTTTTTGCTCGTGGTCCCCACCAGCCAAATGAGATGCATCCCTTTTCTCCTTCCTTGTTGTACTTTCTTTCCTCCAAGTTGTACTTCTTTTCTGTCTACTTTTTGACTTTCGTTTCTCTTCTTCATTAGCTCTCTGGCTTGTTGAATTTCCTCCTTCTTTTCCATTTGATTTGATATCTCTTTCAAAGGTCTCCTTTCTTCCTCCACTTCCATTTCTTTCCCAGTCACGTCACTTTCTTCATCCAAGACTGCAAACCTTGAAGTATGTTCCTTTTTGCTTTCTGCTTTACTGTCTTTTTTCTGACCTTGTACCACCTTCCCTCCTTTTTGATTGACCCTTTTGCCCCTTCTTAAATCCTGGACAACCATCCATTCTCCAAATTTCTCTGATAAAACTCCACCATTTTTTCCGGCAATGTTTTCTTCCCCTTGTGCCTTCCTTGCATCTTTGTTATGAACCTCTTCATTTTTTTCTTGGGCTTTCTTTACAGGACAGTGTTCTGAGTCATGTCCAAATCGTCCACACCGGAAGCAGATGAGGTGCAATCCCTCATACTCTATTTTTAGAGAGTTACCATCCACTATATATGACGGTAATAAAGGATTTGCAAGATCGATCTCCATACACATCCGGGCATACATTGTTCTTGCCCGATAAAGTGTCATGTCGTCTACTTTAATGGCTTTTCCTATCTTGTTCCCCAGACTAAAGAAAAATTTCTTATCATAATAATCCACCGAAAGCCCTGGCAGCCTCACCCATATTGCAAGCTTCTGAATCAATTCATTCCATGGGTTGAAGTTGCTTTTCCATGTTTGAACTATGAGATAATGATTTTGAATCAGCCAAGGATTACCTTCCAGAGCAAAATAGTAGTCCTCCCAAGATTGGAAGGACACTAGGAAATATCCATTTCCTATCACTGATAGGTCCACTTTTCCTGCTTGAGCCCACATCATTTGAACTTTCCTGGACAGTTGCATGTAGCCAATATTCCCCCCCAAGAGTTTTATTATCAGCGACCTCTTCCATTTTTATTCCAGCCTTTTCTTTTCATCTTCAGAGAACTTTATGTAGGGCCCCTGATCTGTATCTTGGATCATGACCCCCTCTTCATTTCTTCCACGTTGCTTATTAGTAGACTCCCATCCCAATCTTCCTCTTCTGCATATTCACTTTCGTTTCCCTGGGAACTAGGCCTCTTTGGTTTTACTATTTCACTATACGATCTTACTTTCTGCTTT
Source organism: Mimosa bimucronata (assembly GCA_037074515.1). Taxonomy (NCBI): domain Eukaryota; kingdom Viridiplantae; phylum Streptophyta; class Magnoliopsida; order Fabales; family Fabaceae; genus Mimosa; species Mimosa bimucronata. The sequence continues at coordinate 45,500,373 of CM073442.1, forward strand.
GACTGTTCTTGCTTTTCAGGTTGATCTTCCATCCATTCCTCTTCCCTATCTTTTAGAGAAACCTCACCAGTAAAGGATCCTTCTCTTCTTTGCATTTTCCCTTTGGTCCCACTATCATTCTTCAACTCCTCCCCTGAACTATTACTCGAGACATTAAGCAAGTCGTTCTCTTTTCCCATATTCTGTTTTGTGCTTGGAATGCCCCCTTCTTGACTGGCCGACGGCCTGTCCGGGGGTTGCTTCCTTTGATCTGGATCACTTGAAGCCATGGATTGATTTCCTCTCTAAGTTCTCTCTCTCAATTCTCTTTTCTCTCTAACAACAAAGTTTTCTGTTAAGAGTTTTTGGCACTATAAAGTTTTTTAGGAGTAAAAATACACATGAACTTTAGAAAATAGAACAATTTTAACAAGCCCTAACACCAAACTCCGGGTACCTTTTAGGTTTGTAGGCCTCGTATCAATTTTAAATGGTTATTTTGAAAAAAGCGAAAGTGAAATTTTAATAATAAAGTTATGTATTATGAACATTTGACACTATAAAGTTTTTTCAGGTAAAAAATGCACATAAACTTTATAAATTTGAGCAATTGCAACACAATATCTAATATTGTTAAACTTTCATTATTTTTTGGGTTTGTGGATCTCACGTTAATTAATTTTAAATAATTATTGTTTTTTGAAAAAATCATTAAAATTCATTTTCTGTCTTCTGAGCCCTCTTTTTCCTACTTCCTAACATTATTGTGGAATACTCATCCTAACAAATAAATAAGTATCTTGAATCACGTGATGAAGGTAGTTAATCCCTTCGATAATGGGCCGCCATGGACTCCTATGGCTTGTTTCAATTTCTTTCCTCTGGTGTCATTCATAGTGGCTTTTACCAACTTGGTAATTAACTTGCTTCGTATTGGCTTTGGCACAGTATAAGAAAAGAGAGGAGGACGGAGGATATGAGATGATGCAGAAGAGAGGGAAAAGAATTTTAATAAATTTTTCTAAAATAATCATTTAAAACTAACTAGTGTGGGCCCACAGAACTAAAATGTAACAAAATTTTAACTATGTTAGAACTTGTGTTAAAATTGCTCCTTATTATAAAGTTTATGTCCATCTTTAATTTCTACTCAAAAAACTTTATGATGCTAGACGCTCCTAACACAAAACATTGTTGTTAAAATTACACTTTTGCCTTTTTTAAAATAATCATTTAAAATTAAAGTGGGACCCACAAACATAAAAAGTAAAGGAAGTTTAGCTGTATTAGGTTTTGTATTAAAATTGCTTCATTTTATAAATTTTATGTGTATTTTTGTTCCTCAAAAAAACTTTATGGTGCCAAATGCTCGTGGCACGAAACTTTGTTGTTAAAATTGTACCTTAACCTAAAAATTATGAAACTATAAGGACTGAGTAGCGACGAGTCAAACTATAAAGACTGAATCACAAACTCGATGAAATTATAAGGATGAAATAATTAATTTTCCCCTATCTAAATAACATTGGAATCAAACATTGAAACATATCGTGTAACATTTACAAATCAAGTAAATATGGTCAACAACAAATTGTAGTACTGGGAGCGCAACCTGTCATATTTGAATAAGGTCTTAAGCTCTAGAATAAAGTTGACATGTTTGCTGTCTGCTAGTGTTTAATTGTATATATATAAAAAAAAAAAAACCTAAATATTGATGTGCCCCAAAATTTTGGCATGTGAAAAATAATAACAGAATCCATTATGTAACTCAATCTTCATATTGGTAATCTTATATTCATTATTCATTACTGATATAAAACCATGTTTCTATGCCTCCCGCAGAAACACCACACGTTCCTGAGGAACCTGAAACATGAAGTAAAAATGCCGAAGCAAAGAAATAAACTTATTCCAACTTACGGCAAAACGAATGAGGTGAATTCATCCTTAATACACCCATCTCATTTTTTATAATGAAGCTTATTATTTTGATGACATATCTAATCATTAATAATAATTAATAACCTAAAAAGTGATTCCGATTGAGTTTTTTCAACCTTTGAAAGATGCATCATCATCATGAGGGGATTCTGATGTAGGAATTGGAAAAGAATTGCTGACATACTCTCTAGCATCAATCAACATTGCAATGACCTCTTTCATTGTTGGCCTATTGAGAGGAGAAGCATTGGTGCAGAACAATGCAATTTTGAGAACAAGAGACATCTCCTCAATTGTTCTTTGTTCACTCAGATTCAGTCGCTTGTCAAATAGCTCCAATGTTGGTACTGATGCTTGAATTGATCTTCTCACCCAAGTCACCAAATCACCACCCTGTTCTAGCGGTTGAACCGGTGAACGGCCGGTGATTATTTCCAACAAAACCACTCCAAAGCTATAGATGTCACATTTCTCGGTCACCTTCATGGTGTAAGCATATTCTGAAAAGTAGTAGTAGTAATAATAATAATAATAATAATAATAATAATAATAATAATAATAATTGAGAAGAACAACATTGTTAAAACCAACTTTTGACATTTTGACGATGACAGATCAAACTTGTGTAAAAAGTACTTTTCCATATATTTACTCACCAGGAGCAATGTAGCCATATGAGCCAGCCACGGTAGACATGGATTTGGAAAATGAAAAGTCAATCAACTTTGCCAAGCCAAAGTCTCCAACACGTACCTGAAAATTTTCATCAAGTAGTATGTTGTTTGACTTTATATCGCGGTGAATGATCTGAGGTTTGCAGTCATAATGAAGATAGCACAAGCCATGAGCGGCCCCAAGAGCAATATTATATCGACAATTCCAATCGAGTGGGCATGATTCTAGATTTGCATGGAGTTGTTCTCCAAGGCTACCATTTTCCATGTACTCATACAAGAGAATCTTAGAATCTTTATGATAACAAAACCCATACAACTTCACAATATTCCTGTGCCTGATCTTTCCAAGGGTTGAAATCTCTGCAAGAAAGCTTCTGTCAACATTTGCTCTTTCTCCACTTGAATTCAGCTTTTTGACAGCAATCACCTCACCGTCAGCCATGATAGCCTTGTAGACAGTACCACATGCTCCATTTCCAATAACTGCAGCTTCTGAAAAACTACCAGTTGCTTCCAAGAGATCCTGGTACGTGAAACCTTCTTTTGGAAAATAATAGTTATTTAGGGCGTGAGGCAAAGTTTGCCCTTCTAAGGAGACAAAAGTAAGGCTTTTGCGCTTAATAGACCAACATATACAGACTATGAATGTAAGAGAAACCAATCCAACTACACCTGAAACTATAATCACTATCTTCTCCCTGGAAGAACCATCTTTAACCCAACTTTGTTTTGGAGTAAAAGGGGGAGGTTTGGATGAATGACAATAATAGGAATCTACATGGCACAATCCGTTGTTTCCAGCAAAATTTGTGGAATCCATCCTTTGAAATGAAGGAGTGTTTGGAATAGTTCCAGTCAAGTTATTGTTAGAAACATTGCAAATCAAAAGGCTGGGCAAGTCACCTACTGAGGTGGGAATTTCACCAACAAGCTCATTGTCATTTAGATAAAGGAATTCCAACATCTTTAAGTTTCCCAAGCTGTCAGGAATTACACCTGATAGTTTGTTATGACTCATATTAAGGGCAATCTGAAGAGCAATAAGTCCCCCAAGATGAAAAGGAATGCTACCTGAAAGCAAGTTACTGCCAAGCTCCAGCTCTGTGAGATGCTTAAGATCTCCTAAAGCGCTTGGTATTGCACCTGAAAATTTATTATCAGAGAGTTTCAACAATTCCAAATTCACCAACTTGCCAATTCCATCAGGAAGGGTGCCAGTGAACTGATTCCTGCTAAGATCAAGCCTCTGTAGTTTTACACAGTTTCCCAACTCATTAGGAATACTTCCACTAAGAAGATTAGAGGAAACATTGAATGACACAAGTTGTTCCAATTTTCCAATCTCATGAGGTAGATGCCCAAAAAAATGATTATCTGATAACAGAAGCCTCATCAAACTCTGGAGTTGACCTATCCCTGGGTTTATTAGCCCAGTGAATTGATTCTGATGAAGTTCAAGCGCAGAAAGATTATGAAGTTCATTTAATTCAACAGGGAGGCCTCCTGTCAGCTGGTTGTTCCCTAGCATAAGCTGCACAAGTGACTTGCAAGTTTTCAAATCATACGGAATATTTCCAGACAACTGATTCGATCCAAGGCTTAGAATTTTCAGTTTCTGATTTTTGCAAAGATGGGCAGGTATCATACCGACAAGATTGTTAGCAGATAAATCAAGAACACTGAGGCTGCTTCGAGCTCCAAGACCACGAGGAATCTTGCCCTCAAGCTGATTGTCAAACAGCTGCAAATCCTCCATGTATGTAACATTTTGAAACACTAATGGAATTGTACCTGTTAAGTTATTTATTGACAAATCTAAAGTATTGAGCAGCCACAACTGCCCAAGTTCCCTAGGGATTTCTCCCTGCAGAAGGTTTTCAAATAGATGAAGCAATCCAAGATTAGAGATCAGCCCCAACTCTCTAGGAATAGTACCACTCAAAAAGTTCTCAGAAAGATCTATCTCCATAGCACTTGTAAGATTCCCTAGCTCCGGAGGAATGATGCCATTCAAGCGGTTGGTGTATAGATACAACTTTTGCAAGTGAGATAACCTCCCCAGCTCCTTCGGAATAGCTCCACTGAACAAATTTTGATGCAAAGCAAGTAGTTCCAACCTACTGATGTTTCCAATTTCTGGGGGAATCTCCCCAGATAAAAGGTTTTGGTACAAATGTATGATAGTGAGGTTCTGAAGCTTCTGAAGCTCCCTAGGGATCGGACCTTCTAGCTGATTCTGTGCCAATCCTAACAACTCCAAGCTCTCACACTCAGTAATTTCTGCAGGTATTGGACCTGAGAGACTATTGAAGCCTGCCTTGATAATTTTTAATCGCTTCAATTGACTTATTGACGTAGGAATTCTTCCAGTTAAATTATTGCCATAAATGACTAACTCTTCAAGGGAATTCAAATTCCCAATCTCTCCAGGCACTTCACCGTGCATAAAATTTTCACAAAGATAAAGCTTTCTTAGTGAAGTAATTTTGCAGAAAGGGCTCTGAAGTTCTCCATGAAATTTGTTTGTACAAAGGTCTAATATTTCAAGGCTACTACAATCAACGAACTCAACAGGCATAGGGCCAGAAATGAAATTCTTTGACAAATTCAACTCAATCAGATGAGGAAGGCTGCAGATGATTGGAGATAAAGAGCCAGATAGATTAAGCAGATGAAGATTGACAGAAGTTACCACAGAATCATGGCAATGCACACCAGTCCAGTTGCAAGGAGTCAAATCGGAAGCATTCCAATCATGAAGGCTGTTTTGTGGGTCAGAAAGAAATTCCTTGAATTCCAAAAGAATCGAACCATCCTTATTAACCGAACTTACTTGGACAGCACCAAAACAAAGCACCATCATTAAGCAAAACCCTTTCTGGAAGATGAAATTCCTCTCTAAACCCATTTTGGGTCAGAAAAAGAGAAAAGCATACAGGGGCGGCTTTATTGATTTGCAAAAGAAGTGATCAGTTGATTTTGAATCAAAAAGCATCTGGGAAATGGAACAAATTCCAGAGAGCTTGGCGGTGAGAAGACCAAAGGGAGTGAAACCCTGTATAATTATTTCAAGAGTAACAGGGACGTACAAAGGCAATGATACATTACGGAGTGCTTAACAGACAAATAGGAAGAGAGGTAACAAAAAGCACCTAACAGCGAAGCGGGTGAAACTGGTTGCTCTGTTCTGTGTGTTCTTCCACCTCCTCCTCTTCGTTCTTCTGGAAATCCACCACCTTCCGTTCTCTGGCACTGATAACACTATCATTTGTGTTGCACAGGATTACAACTAAAGGGATAGTTTGCAGAGCCGAGAAACGTGGAAAGATATAAATATTACGTGACAATTTCCGCCATTGTTGATGGGCTTTCCATATTGGTTACTCTCTCTAGTACCAAGCTTCCTCTGTTTCTTGTTCTAAGTCACAATATGGTTCTCTTATTCTCTTGAAATGATAGCCTACTACTCATCTCAATGCGCCTGGGCGCACTTGACATAATGGTGAGATGCTGAAATTCATTCACCACCAATTCCTGATTTCTGTTTTTTATTAAACTGTGGGGTAGCAAATTAGTAACATACCAATACTTTGCCCTGCTTGTGCCGTGGGTCGTCCCCTTATGATGTTATTACTCCCTCTGTACCTTAAATTTTATTATATTAAGGATATTATTAGTTAAATTAGTTAAAATTATATGATATTACTTAAACATACCAACCACCAATCCCTATTCATACCCCAATCTCTTACTTGTTCATTACAAAAAAGTATCAATATTAACAATAATTTAGAAATATTGTTTGAGAAAAATTAGAAAGAATTCTATATTTAAGAACAAGTTGACCATTCTCAAATAGGTTATATAGTATTTAAGAATGTATGGAGTAATATATGCACACATGCTAAACCACAGCTATATAGACAGAACTTTCACAACATTGATGCAGCATATTTTATTCTAGATTATTTAGCATAATTGATGGTTACAACTTACAAGAGTGTACTATAAAATATAGAATACTAAGTGGGGGGATTATGGAATTTAGGTACAGGATAATTTGGCATCTTCTACTTTCAGAAGAAGTAAATGACAGTGCCCTCGTCGACTTCAATAGCCACAGCCGCCTCCTCCTCTTTCTCTTCCTCCATGGATGATGTTTTTTATTTTCCCAGATCCTATATACAAATCAATACTATTCGGTAGTAAATTACTTTTTTTTTTAATACATATTCGGTAGTAAATTACTATATTATGAATGATTCTCAATGTTATTAATTTGACGTTATCACATTTATAATTATAAATTTTCAAAACTAGCAGTTTGCTATAGAAAAAAAATTAAAAGATGAACTTTATTAATTCCACGGGTGCATTCCAACTTTATCAGTATCACGAAGGAGAGATTATAATATAGTACTCACTCACACTCTCTCTGATCCTAATTATAAGAGCCAGTTGATTTTTTTGAAAAAATTAAGGATGCAAAATATACCACTATGAATTGTTTATATTTGTCTTTTTTTTTCAAAACTAAGTTATTTTACTTATAAACTATCATATAATCTAATTACATTTCGTATATATTAAGATTTATGGCCCTAATTTGCTTCCTTAATCTCCACAAAAAAAGTTAACTAGCTCTTATAATTAGGACCGGAGGTAGTATTAGGAAACTTCCATTAGATTAGCCTTTAACAGTGCTATTAGTGTTATTATTATGGTAAATACTTAATATTGGTGATAATAAAATAGTGAATGTGTATGTATGGCATCACGTATCAAATTAAGTATCTTTATCATTATGCGCCTAACCTTAATTAGTGGAAAACAATCATCCAAGCAAATGCCAAATTCTCTGTAATAATTTTGTTTGTGACTAATAAAGTGAACTCTTTATGCTAAAAAATGCCAAATTCTCCCTTTGCACTATCTCCCCTTAAATTTCTTTTGGGCCTTTTGTCATATCAAAATTCAGATAATTGTATTGCATGGTTTTTCCACAACTAATCGTTAATAGATTTATGCAAATCAAGGGCTGTGCACAGACTGTGCAGTGCAGCATGAAGTGTTTTTGCATTATTGGGTCGGAAAATCTCCTATGCTGGAGGTCCAATCACCCCTTCTGGCAAGAAATCAGCTATATACTGGGCTCTTTTCAAGAACTGAACTTAATTCTTGTTTCTGATCTCTTGTTGCATCTATATCGAAAGATGGGTCTTTTTAACAATACCATTTTGCTTTTCAATAAAAGAACAAAAAAAGAAGCTACATCATATTCTTTAATTAGTTTCTTGTCAAAGACGCTCCCTATAGTCTTTTTCTTGTCAAAGACGCGTTCCAGACTTCGTTTTTTTTAGAGAAAAAAAATATGAAATGCCTAGCTTCCTCGAAAGTCAGCATGTTTATTTGGTAGTAGTATTATTGTGTGTGTGTGTGTGTGTAAGAGAAAGAACCGCATTTTTTTATGAAATGACTTGATGATTGATATCAAACAGCTGGCATATTCATTTTGTATTATAAATACATAAGACTGAGAAGCAAGAAAGCGGTGAGAATTGAAATGGAACAAGTAATACTGTTGGGGTTCTGGACAAGTCCTTATGTTATGAGAGTGAAGATTGGTCTGCTGGAGAAGGGGATTGAATTTGAGTACAAGGAAGAAGAAGACATATTTGCGGATCAGAACAAGAGCCAATTGCTTCTCAAATCAAATCCTATTCACAAGAAAGTTCCAGTACTCATTCACAATGGCAAACCCATCTGCGAGTCCCTCATCATCCTTCAATATATTGATGAGGTTTGGAACCACAAATACCGTCTTTTCTCTGAAGATCCTCACAACCAAGCCAAGGCTATGTTTTGGATTGATTTCTTTGATAAAAAGGTCAGATAATCCTCTCTTAGATCCTTCAAGATGAGTTGATATAGTTAGAATCGGACTAATGATGTTGCATCTAATTAACAACACATCACTGCCAATCTTACGTAGATGAACTGTTATATTGCTTGTATAATATAAAGGGAAAATTACATTCCAACCCCACATCAGGGGACTTATTTAACAATGAGGTAAGATTCTGAAATTTCAGTGGAGTATTCTGGGTTCAAAATTAAAGTAAGTTGGGAAGTAAAAAGACCTTGTTGCCCCTAATGTTTGAATAAAAAGAAAGGGATTGGATTGTTTACACAACTAGTTATTTTGTTTTACGTGGTTATTAAAATCTGTGTGCGCACTTGCAGACAAGCACATACAGAGAGATAGTTTCATATAGACATCGGTTCTTTTGTTGTACTTGCTCTGATCCTAATTATAAGGGTCAATTGACTTTTTTAGAAAAATTAAGGATGCAAAATACACTACTTTAAATTGTTTATATTTGTTTTTCTTCCTCAAAATTAAGTTATTTTACTTATAAACTATCATATAATCTAATTACATGTCACATATATTAAGATTTAAGGGTCTAAGTTGCTTCCTTGATCTTCCTAAAAAAAGTTAACTGGCTTTTGTAATTAGGACGGGAGATAGTAGTTAGTTGTTAAAATGTGTGTGTACTTGTAAATGGACCTATGAGCACTTGTAATTTTTGGTATATTAGATCCTACTAAAATATACATTAGGACTCGTCAATTTTCTTATGAACAAGTGTTATTTGCTATATTTGTTTGTTAAAATGCGTAGGTACACTTGTAAACAGACTTCTGAACACTTGTTCAGACATTAGGGGCAACATGATCCTCTGGGCATCATGAAAAATTTAGTCCTTTCTACAGGATGTAAAAGAAATTCTGCCTGATATAAATGTGTTGGATTGATTATGCAGATGGGTGATTGTGGGAAAAAGATGTGGGCTAGCAAAGGAGAAGAACAAGAGAGTGGAAAGAAAGAATTCATAGATTGCTTGAAGCTATTGGAAAATGAACTTGGGGACAAGCTTTATTTTGAAGGAGATCATTTTGGACTGTTGGACATGGCTTTAATACCAATCACATGCAGGTTTTATACCTACGAGAAGATGTGCAAACTCAGCTTGGAAGAGGAATGTCCCAGGTTCATGGAATGGGTGAAAAGGTGCTATCAGAGGCAAAGTGTTTCAGAGACACTTCCTGATCCATTGAAAGTTTATGAATTTGTGTTGCATATCAAGAAAAGGTTTGGAATTGAGTAAAATTCCTGAACTGATTCACTCATTCCAAGAGTTGTGTCTGTTATAAGTTATGATGCCTTGTGATAAATGATAAATACAGAATCATAACATGTCCACGTCTGTGTATTTGGGTACATTTAGATAAAAGGTTGGCTATTTTAATTTATCTTTCAAGTTAGGTCATTCCTGTACTTTATTGCATTCTCCACTCCACATCAAAGCCCAGTTGAGTCAAATGTACATGGGGGTAAGTAACTTCACTTTATAAAAATAAAAAAAGTCACGAACCTTTTTCCTGCACTATAAGTAAAGTAGATAAATAAATTTCTCAATTTTAACAATTGACTGCACGGGGCAACTCCATTTGTTTTTTGTTTTCATTTGGTTTTTCTCTGTAACTAGAAACTGCAGCTTCAAATTATCTTATCATAGGCACATATATCTTTCCCGATTCCACATTCACATAAAATGCAACCACAACATAACTTTTCTGGCAACGGTGATATGCAAATATAGAAGAATGGAAAACATTTTTTTTTTAATGGTAAATGTATCATTTTATTAGAGTTAACTAACGGGACACATCTCTCATCGAAGAAACAAACAAACCTTTTATTAAACAAGATTCTCATGAGTCATGAGATAATAAAACAGAGCTTGAGAAAAGAAAAAAGAAAAAAACACAAAAAAAAAGAGACAAACAGGCTTTTTGCAAGCATAGTCTGCCCACCATAATTCAACGTGGGCTTTCAAAATCAACATAATGAACAGAAGCCAGGCGATTTCTTACAAACGTGTATGAATATGATGAAGTAAAGGGTCTAATGGCCCACAAAAAGAGTAAAGGGCTCATGCGGAGTCCTTTCTCTAAACTTATTTTAGATAATTTTATGTTGTACAATATAAATATATTGAATTAAAATAAAATTGTTTGTTTGTGTGGAGCTTAACCTTTTTTTATGTAATGTTTTACATACTTAAAGGTTAAGGTACAAATTAGCTGTAGAAATAGCCATTTAAGAGTTTTTGCTATAGGCTGAAATTTTTCTAAAAACCATGTTGGTACGGGAATTTTAGGAAAAGAAGAAATTGGCTCTAACATTTTAAAAAGCTAAGATTGGCATAAGATTAACGTTGATAAAACTCCACCCCTCCCATTTGTCCCAAAAATAAGCTCATTCAAAATAGGAAACTAAAATAAGTTACTTCAAAATATGAAACTAAAACAAAACTTCTAGAACAAGTAATGACCAAAAAACCTTATTCAATTGAAACAAAATAAAAAACTTTCTGAAAACGAAAATCAATCAAACTAAATGTATAATGGCGCCTTCTTGATTCTTGCTTAAGATTTTTGGACGTCACTCATACTCCTCCTCTAAGACACATGCTTATCACATGGTATCTTAAGTAAATTTTTCAATTTGGATTGGACATGGACATTGTACATCATCTTATTGTATTTGTTTCACTATGTTACACCAATTTCATGGATCTTCATGCTTTGCCACATGCTCAAAATCTTGTAGGTTGTAGAAGCATGCATATGAGCATGAATACTCATGGTGAAAGCTCCATTTACGCACTCATCGTATATACTAAGTTACTAACATTATGGGCAGTTGATATATCAAACTGAACCCTAAATGTTGTCTCTTGCATCCCGAATATTGCAGTGAGCTTTTAGCAATTGGGCTAGTGGTTTCTTGAAGAGAATCCTAGCCTTTAAGACTTCTATAATGAACGTCTCCTTGTATGCTATCATTCCCCCCATCTTGAAGAAGAGTCATCCTCAACTCTTTAGTATCATATTGAACATAACGAATAGTCATTGATGAGTCATCATAATTTAACTCTTGTATAAGTAATAAAACAACACTAGGAAAAGAATAGTCATCGTCAACAAAGTTTACGTATTGTTTATCCTCATCAAAACTTTCATTCTTTTTATTTTTCCTCAAGTCATGCTCACTCATATTTTCGTTATTCTTTTCATGAGTGAGGGAATTCAACAACAAGAGTAACACATGGATTAAAGAGGTCTTCTCCTACTTATTTCTCAGCATGATTTTAAACATTGAGTTTTTCCTCTTTGGTTGGTTGTTCGCCAACAATAGTACGGATAGTAAGTAGTACAAACTTATCATTCTCATTGAAATTCGTTTAGAAATTTTCAATCAGATAACAGGCTAATGAATTTAACTAAGTTGAACTAATCAAACTTTTATAGAAATCATATTTTGAATACTATTTCAAGATAAAATTACAGAAACGCACAAGAAATATTCAATTTATCAATGAACTAAGCTTATGATCAATTCTCACTGTTGTATTTCAAGAACTCTAATTATTTTCCCATCATTTATTCTTTAAATGACAACTTGTGTTTGCCTAAGGTTCTAAAGCATTTGTGTAAAATCCTACTACTAATACAAATTAAACCACCAATAATTGAACCTAATTATAATTACATTACTAACTATGATAGGAAAAAGGGTTTTACATTCAATTACGACAATTACCCTATCATAGTTAGAAAAAGATTTATCTTAGAAACATAAGATAATCCATTATAGAAAGGGTAAACACATAACCATACAATCGTACTATCATGGATATTTTTCCCTAACTATGTTAGAAAAGTATTCCTCTAACATAGTTAGTAAAAATTCACCTTGTTAGCAATTGACAATTGATTTAACCATGTTAGATAAGGAGCCTCCTAACATGGTTAATAAAAATCCACATGTAACGCTAACTGCACAATAATTAAGCCTTCACCATAACCATGTTAGAAAAGATTCATCTAACATGGTTATTGAACAAAACCCGTACAGGATCAGCAACAGAATAGAATCAACATCCAGTAACCAAACTCAAGCGATTAATACTAATTATGATAGAAAGAGAATTTATGTAAAAACCCTCATTTTTTTATCGGATTATTATTATTATTATTATTTTCATCTCATATGAAAAGAAACTGTAAGAACAAGGCATAATTATAAATATAATTTATTCATTATCATATATCTTAACTTCTATTACATCAAACTATATATTTATCTCAAACCAATTGTATAACATCCAAACTATATATATAATCCAACAAACTAAAAGCCAGAATTTTTATTCTTTATAGTATATCTATATAGCATGTGTCTTCTATGGGTTCCCAGGAGGCAGCTGATCATCGGTAGTTGCGATGATTTCAGAGGTAATGGTTTCAGGGGTCATGATAATATTGTTGGTAGAGATAGATGCTAAAGGATCTTCTTCGGGAGCGTTCTGAGCATAATTATTGTAAATTACTAGTGGGCTTGGAGGAGGGCTTGGTGATGGTGGTGGTAGGGCTGTTCAACATTGTCCCGTCTCGGTCTGTCCTGTCCCGTCCCGAAAATTTTCGGGACGGGACAGAGTGCAACTTTGGGATGGGACGGGACTCGGGACGGGGTCGTCCCGATCCCGTCCCGTCCCGAATATATATATGTATGTTCATAATTTTTTTTGAAAAAAAAATACATGTGTCATCTATCTCATGTGTGAGTATATTTGACTTTTTTTTTTTCAAAAAACAATATAAATATAGTTCCAACCATTCATTGTTCTCAAATTTCTTGTCCGCTGCCACTATACTCTATGTGTAACACATCACATTTGAAGTTTTTTTCAAACTCTATTTAAATGCGTAGTTGTTGCTACATTTTTTGCTTTAATTATTATGTTTTTGGTTTATTATGTATTAATATGGAGTGCTCATGGCACTGGAGGAGATTTAATTATGCTACAAAATCACCCACAAAGTGTGTTGCTCTGCAAAAAAAAAAAAGATTTTCAGGTCAATTTTTTTAATTAGGAAAAAATTTCGGGACAAGGCCCGTCCAGATCGAGACCTGGACAAGTTCGGGACGGGACGGGACACGGGACGGGAACCCCGTCCCGAACACTTTTCTTCGGGACGGGACGGGACGGGGTCGTCCCGGTCCCGTGAACACCCCTAGGTGGTGGTGGTATGTCAACATGATTAATGCTAGTCATATGGATATTTTGGATGACCTGCATCGTCCCGACCCAAATCCACTCAATTAGGATTCTCACTTCGGTAGTCGGCATGTGAAGTCCCACATCGGTTGGGAATGGGATGTTCCAGGGAGATATAAGGTGTTGGACTCTCCTTCCCCTCAAGATGCGTTTTCATGGGTGAGTGTAGGAGGCTTTGGCCATTATCCCTTCCGTGAGGATCAAAACCGTGAGGGGCATAGCTATGTCGCCAAAGCGGACAATATCTTGAGCGAGGCTTGGGCTGTTACAGATGGTATCAGAGCCAGGCTCAGGTCGATGTGCCAGCGAGGACGCTGGGCCCCAAAGGGGAGTGGATTGTGAAGTCCCATATCGGTTGGGAATGGGATGTTCCAGGGAGATATAAGGTGTTGGACTCCCTTTCCCCTCAAGACGCGTTTTCACGGGTGAGTGTGGGAGGCTTAGGCCATTATCCCTACCGTGAGGAACAAAACCGTGAGGGACATGGCTATGTCGCCAAAGCGGACAATATCTTGAGCGAGGCTTGGGCTGTTACACAGCATTTGGAACATTACGAAACAGTGAGTGATAACAAATTTTAGCTAATAATTCCCAGCTGCTTATTTAGCAGAAAACAAGATTTTTTTTTCTCCATAAAAATTTTAAAATAAACTAAATGAGAAATTGCATCAGAAAATAATTTAAGGGAATATATCCCTTATATGAACATAACTGGGGCGTCCCCTAGTGTGGATCCATAATATCATACCACACAGAATTATTTTCTTTATCTGCACACAGCAGCCACACAGTTTGGCAATTCTCATTTAGTCAAATTATTTGGAGTAAAGTAGAAAAATTGGGCAGATATGATTTCAAAATTTTATACTCTTTCATCCTTAAAACTGTAAAACAAAAACAATTACAGAGAGACACATCAACTTTTATGGTCTTATTCTTTGGATAAAAAGAAAAGAACCAACGTTTCCTTACTAGGTGAAAGATTAAGAAACTGATATACACACACACATGATTCAAGTCAAGCATGTCAGGCTTAGCAATATGAATATTCATAGAAAAACAAAAGTCTTATATCTTTTGGTAAAAATAAAATAAAATAACAAAGGCTTGTGAAATGAATTTGATGGGACTAAAGCAATAATTTTCTTCCTACACATGAATACACAAATATAATCTAAGAGTGCACATGAATATACAAACATGATCTAAGAGAGAGTATGCCAGGTTGTAGCAAGATATGGATATATATATATATATATATGAGGAGGAGAGGACCCCTTTTGCTTTTCGGGTAAATCAAAGAAATTTAGAGATAAAAGGTAAAAAGGAAATTCACGTGATTCAAGTGAGAAGGGGTAGAAGGCAAATATAAGCATCAAGAGAGAGAGAGAGAGTCAAGTCAGGAAAAGCAAGTGAATATAAATGTATGAGTCAAACCAGACAAGGCTTGTGTATATCAATATAAGAGAGGTAAGAATAACTAAATGTAGAGCAAATAACCAGGGTTAGGAGAGAGAATCAAGATAATAAGAGTGTGTGTGCGCACACGCAGAATTAATTCATGTATTGTAAGTATATCCCCTTGGTGACCACACACACATATATGACAAAAGACAAATATATGAATAGAGAGAGAGAGAATAAAATAAAGTATCCTATCATATGGGTGAGGTAAGAGAGAGGAAAGTAAAAATGGTCTCCTTTTTACTTTTTCCACATGCAGAAACTAGAATAGTAAAGAGAGGAGTAGGGCAATGAAAATAGAGACATCTAATATTCAGATATGCGGAAATGGAAAAACTGGAGAGGGGTGAAGAAAGTTAGACTTTTAAATAATCACTCAGTAAGAAAAATTTTCTAACTTTTTCTGAGATTCAGAGGGCTTATCGGGTGTTTCTTTTGTTCGTTTTTTCTAAAATTGGGGTGACTTTTCCAGTTTTTACTAGGGCCTATTTATAGTATTTTCTGACGCTATATGATTAAGATTATTGATTATCATCCTATCTTCTTAAGTCAATTTTTTATTACCTCCTTATCTCTTTCTTTTCTTCCTTTTCAAGTCAAATTATTATTATTACCTTCCCATTCAGTGTACAGTCATCCTCCTATTTATCTCTTTATCCTTCTAGAGTTCTCCATGCCTTTTCAATGCAAGATAATTAATTCAACAATATATCTGTACGGAGGCAAGGTTATTCCTAAAGATCTTATTTATTATCTTTTTCTTTGTCTTTTATAACAATTGCTAGCATAACTCGTTATTATATATATATAATATATTTCAAAGTGTATATTTATACATATAATTATTCATATTTTTAGGGATGTTATAATTTACATATAAATACAACAATCCTATCATAGTTAGAAAAGAGTTTAATAATATTACAGCACTATTCATGATAGAAAAGCAATCACGTAACACCACATACATACTATCATGGATAGTTAAACACTAACCATGTTAGGAAGGGTTTCCCCTAACATGGTTAATAAAAATCAACTTGTAACTATTACCATTAAATCAATCAAAGACATAAACATGCGGAAGCGAATGCAAGCCTATATGTGGCAATATACAGTTCCAAAATAATTCTACTGGCCAACTCACCAGTTCCATGTGAACCGGTTGGCCCCATCCCCTTTCCCTTCGCCCTAGTTGATGCGTGATCACTTGTAAAAATGTAAATAACCAGACAAACATGTCTTAGTAACCACAAATCAACTCAATATAAGAGTATGAGTGGGTTAGCAGAGCACCTAAAGGGTACCACATTTAAAAAATATTTAATCCACAACAAAGTAATCTATATATATACCACCATATCATTGCAAGAATATCAATTTGCACCATAACCCATGCTACCACAGAAGCAACAGTTTTTAAGAACCTATGACAAAAGTAAATATGATGTGACACTGTGCCCCTGTCTATAATCAGGATGGCATCCTCCCATCTGTCTATAATTAGAATGGGGACTCCCCCTTCTCTAATCAGGATAGGGATCTCTTTGTCTATACTCAAGGAGACGGTCTCCATCTAAAATCAAAATGACCGGTACAAATAACCGCTTGGTTGGCCTACCGAGGGTTACATCGCGCGATGGTACAATGCAGTGTCGTGCAATAATTACAACAACCATTTATCTCAGATATTACACAATATAGAATCCACACTGATTATTATTCCAGTAATCACAGCCCACCGATAGAATCGGCCAAGATACTACATATAATATCAAACTTTATATAAAAGTAGCGGTGATTTCTAAAGGCACCCAGCATGCGACTTGATAGAAAATTAAATTTAAAAATTCATAATGCAACTCAGGAAATACCTACATAACTAAAAAGGGATTTAGAAAATCCCGACTAATGTCACCTACAATATTATAATAAGGTGAGAGTGGTTACCTGGAATAGCCCAAAAACAAAAAGAAAATACCAGAACGCACAGTCTTCGAGCTCAGCTCGATCCAGCAGTGTCTACAATCACCACAAACATACACACACACAAGGTCAAGACACATTTCAAGTAGCATTATCCTTACACTTTGGGACTTAACTAAATAAGAGTCCCAATTACACAAAGAAATCTTGTTACATTTATCTGGCTTGGTTTAGTTAAATTAAGCTCATACCAAACCTATTGCAAATATCCTACCTCAATAACTTCTCTTAAATCAAGAACCCATTTTTCCTTAACATAACTAATTAATTCATTTACCTCAATCACAAACCAAGTCTAGGGAAATCATTTTTAATCATTAACTAGAAATCCACAATCCAAACTATCCCATTGAACTCTTA
This sequence comes from Mimosa bimucronata, assembly GCA_037074515.1. Classification (NCBI taxonomy): domain Eukaryota; kingdom Viridiplantae; phylum Streptophyta; class Magnoliopsida; order Fabales; family Fabaceae; genus Mimosa; species Mimosa bimucronata. The sequence goes on from CM073442.1 coordinate 45,517,975, forward strand.
AAAATCATCATTACCTCGTCATTATTGTCATTATAAACATAGATCGCACATATGCTAAACATATGCCTCCATTTCAATATTCCCAATATCCACAATCCAAATTCTTTAATAGTCAGTTATTAGTATCAATCAACAATCTCCTCATAACATCACCCTAGAATCATCATCCAACTCAATCCACCGAGCTTATCCCAATAATTTCCACTTCAAAACTCAAAACAAATTTAATGCATATATCAACGATTTGACTCATTTGAAATCATAGATAGATATCAGTAAGCCTATTGAAACAATCAAACCACTATTAATTCATCGTCCTACACAAACCCCAACATCCATCCTGGGCTAAAATTCATCAATGTATAAATATATATACCAAAACCTTTACAATTTAGCTCAACCACAATTTAGCTCCATTCCTACATAATCAATAGTACAAAAATCCATCACCGAATTATCATCTTCCATAATCATTCAAATGGTTCTAGCCTATTCTCAATTTAATCTGTCGAATTACTTAAAAATCCAAAATATTACAATTATTCCCAATTTCATTCGTCCATAATCCCCTACTAACCTCAATCAACATATGAGAACCAACATTCATTCTTAACCAACAAAAATCCCATGAAACTCTAATATTTCTTTCTTGTCGCATAACCTCCTATAATTACTCAAATTCTTCCATACTTTTTCTACAACAAAATTCTTCATCAACCCTACATAAACACAGTCAAATATTCTCATTTAATTCATCTAACTCCTCTTTCATGTCAATATGCCCGATAGCAACACTATACTTCTTTAAAACACCTAAAAAATCCCAATTCTCAACAAAACTCTAAATCAACTCAATAAACCCAACCAACATTATTGTTGAGCTCCAATAACCCTCTAGAATTCATAAATCAAGCTCAAAAGCCCAAATTCAAAGAATTTCTTGTCTTAAGCTTAGCTTAATTCAACTTTAAGCAAGCAAAATCTCACACAGGGCCAAATTAAACCAAATTAATCACATTACGATCATCAAGTAGTTTAAATAAACATGTAGAACCAGGCAATTGCCCCAATCAAGCCAGAAAATTCGAAAATCAAACAAACCCTAGAATATTTTTCTATTGGAAAATCAAGAACAAAGAGGAAAGGAATGAAGGGAAAATTACCTAAATCCATAAGCTCTCTAAGGCCACTTGAAACCCGCTGGAAAACGCTCAGTTCGCTGCCCAAAATTGCTGGCCAACTCACCCCCACCATCCTCTCAAACTTCGCCGTTCACTCTCTCTTCTTTCGGGTCTGGGCCACCGAAAAATAAGGGAGGAGGGACGAAAGAACTCTGGCGAGCCATCCCCTTGCCAGTGCCGTCGTGAGCGATGATGGCACGGAGCCCCCTCTTTGTTGCTCCTGCGCGGCGTGAAAGAGAAGAAGGAAGGGAGTGTCGGGTTCAGGGGAGGCAGAGAGAGAAAAGAGAGGAAAAAGGGAAAAATAAAAATAAAAGGAGGTGAGGTGAATTAAAAGAGATAAGATAAGGAAAAGACTAATAAGCCCTTAAATCCCTAAAATAAGACATTTTCTTAAAGCAAAAAGTTATCTTTTCAATTCTTAAAAATCTTCTTTACAACAAGCTAAGAATTTTGTACTATTATAATCCCTTTTGGGTCCAAAAATAATTCCCTTGACTCTAATTTTCTCAAATTAAATGAGAAATTAGGCCTTTAAAAGTTCTCAAAAATACTTCTATTTTCATAAATTTATTATAAAGCTCTCCAAATTCTTTGATAAATCCCAAATTAATTCTTAAATTACTACTAATCCTCAATTAATTTTTTGGGATGTTACAATTTGAAACGCTCTCTAGTCAAAATCAAAATTAAACTTCTCATTAAAATTGTTCAATATCTTGTTACAAATTAATGAAAGTACTCCTTAAGAGCTAACCTTAATCCGACAATACTAAGTCGGTAGATATATCTCTATTTTACCAACAAACTATCCGTTAATTGATTTAAACTTCAAGTCCAGTTTGATTTACCCAAGTTCTACACCTAAATTATCTCTTTCAAGAATAAATTAAATAAACACATCACTCTAAAAGGTGGCCATTCAAATAAAGGAATTAGGAATAAGGTAAATCAACATAACTAGTCATCAATTACTAAAAGAAGAGGAAAAATTATGTTTCAATCCAATAAGGTTTGAATCAATATTAGAACAAACGCTTTAGCTACTTATGAATGGATTATAGAGATGAATACAAAGAAAACTCGTATCCAAATCACAAAAGTAATAAAGAATTGAAAAAAACTAGAAAAGTCTACTACCGAAGGACAAGAATCTCTTCTAATCTCTCTTCTCAAGCTCCAATTTTGCGAGTCATAACTCCATACTTATGTGCACCAATGAATCTAATAGTTCATATGGGTTCTAGGGTAAAAAGTGGGCTAAGTCTCTCTCAATATATGTGCCACAGGTGTTTAAAAATGATAAAAATTGAATTGATGCTATGAGTTTTAGGGTTTTCGCTTAGTGTCGTGATACACTGGTGCAGTGTCGTGACACTAGAAGGAATTTTCTACTATTTTTCACAAATAAACTCCAGCTTTCTCCACTCTTCTTCTCCTTCCATGTTTAAAATATCCATATTTACCTATCCAAAACATACATAAATGTGAGGGAATCATGCCACTCAATTTTTTAATAAATTATTATATTTTTCTAAAAAATAATTAAATTAAGCTCATATGACAGTTTTACACAATTTTCTCTCAAATGCTCTTAAAATACCCTTAATTTTCGTAAATGACTTCCCAAATATATTCTAAACAAGCATAGACTCCCCCGCGCGTTGCGCGGGATGCAAGAACTACGATGAATCAACAGACAAAAAACACGCATAAGAACCATCATTACCAAATTGCATCTCAGCACAGTTCCAAACACGCATAAAACATGGCGGATTAGGAGAGATTTTTGTCTGAACCAAATTGCTGTGAAAACCAAATAACTTAACTTTTTGGAAGAGATCCTGATTTGGAGAGATTGGGTCTGAACTGTGGATCATGGCAGATCTGGGAAGTTACAACCGAGAAAGCAATTGTGAAATGTGAAGTGTAGGAGTTGAGCTATTGAGCTGTAAAAGTGATAGTCAGGTTATAGCATAGATCCCCCTCTCATGTGAGGTGACCATGGATAGCAGGGAAGTTTCGAAGGAAGCAATAGTAATTGTTGAGGGCAAGTAGAAATTGAATTGTAGCAGGCTAGCAGCACTCTGACCTCTCACATCGCCGTTCAGCTGCCGATAAAATTGCATTCATTAAAAAAATATTATATAAAACATAGTCCAATTGTTGCAGCAATTTAGTGCAAGGATAATAATAATATACTCCAATATTAAACTTTCCCTTTAAAATAATCAGATTAAAACACGTCTCTTTTGTAAACTTGATCAATTGTATGTTGGAGTGAAGAATTTTAACTAAGTGTACGTAACTTAAATTATTTGGACATTGGAATATATATATATATCTATGTTAATTGACTTCTTTTAAAGATATAAAAAATGCAAAATAATTCATTTTAAATCATATGTATATATAATTTCTTTTTAACTTATAACAAAGTAACATGTAATATATATATTAAAATTATGTGAATTAATTAACTTCCTTAGTCTATTCAAGGAAGTTAATTTGATCTTAAATTTATGAGAGAGGAGGTAGTGGCTAATTGAACTAAGATGGGCAAGAGGTTGAGATGTGATAGAAGGAAGTAGCTGACAGAGAAGATGAGAAATAGAGAGGGGAGTAGGTGGTAGGGACTAGTGAGGGAGGTGAATTGTGAACAGTATGAGAAAAGTAAACCTTAAAGAAAAGTTCAAAGTATAATATACTTTATGCTTCTTTCTTTTTGAATCAAGTGAAGATTCAGTTTTCTTTTCCCCCTGTCCCATCAATCCCATCATTTGGGATTTATATACAGTTTTTTGATTCATGTGGTTTGGTTCAATTCTGGCATAGGTTACAAAGTCATCTTGCTTTTCTCCATCTATTCATTTTTTAAAATAAACTTTTTGTAGTTATTCTTCCATCGAGAAGGAAATTGGGGGAACCTTTCTCCATCTATCCACTTTTTTGAACTTACGCCATGAATGACCGGGGCGTAGATTGACCCAAATTTTAAATTCTAATGCTGTACATATCTTTAATTTTATACAACACACAAAAGAATCTCCATTTTTATATGTATGAATTTACTTTATTCTTGCCTCTCTCTCCACTAGGGTGAGTTTTTTCTCTCCGTACAGGAGAGCGTCTTTCCCACCAACTGTGGTGGCTTCTTTCTCTTCCGACCATCGGATCGTCTTTTGTGTGCCCTCTACCACCCACTGTGGTAGAGTTAAAATAGAGTGTCTTCTGTTATCGCTTCTCGTGATTACAGAATTAGGGACGGGGGAGTGTTTGAGAGCATTTAAATCCATAATCTTTCCGAGAGGGGTTTTAAACACTAGGTGAGTGAGAATTAGAGTCTGATACATCCCATCTAAATTCAAAGGATGGAAGAGGAGTCCAATCAGACTCCTTATGCCCGGCGAGCGATCAGATTAGATTACACCCATGACCACAAACCAGGCTACTCTCTGATTGGCCGACTTGAAACCAGCAAGGAGGTTAACAGAGGCACGATGGTGATGATGGTCAAGAAGGGATGGTCCCTGAATGGTGATCTTGAAGTCTTAGACATGGAAAAGAATGTATTCATTTTTCAGTTCTCATATCAGAATGATTACAATCGGATCCTCAGAGGAAAGCCATGGGCGATTCAATCGCACCTCCTGAATCTACAACTATGGGATGATAACATGGTATACAAGGAAGTCCAGTTTAACCTCTGTCCGATTTGGGTCCAGTTCCATGGATTGCCTTTCGGCTTCCTGAACAAAGAGAATGCTCTGAAACTGGGCTCAACGGCAGGGAGAGTGGTTGGAGTAGAGAACCCAAGAAGCGATGGAAGATTGGTACGTAAATTCTTAAGGGCTCGGGTTATCATCAACATCAAGGCCCCATTAGTGACGGGTTTTTGGGTGCCTAGGGACCAGAAGGACGAGGTATGGGCAGAAGCTAGATATGAAAGACTACCTACACTATGCTACCGGTGTGGGACAATCGGCCACAAACAAAGAACCTGCTCGCTTCCTGCAGTCTCAAAGGAGGAAGAACCTCCATTTGGGAACGACGGCGCGTAACACCCACCTCCCAATTGCGCGTGTACCTGACGAGAATGTACGTAAGGATTTACGCCCTCCCACTCATGCGGAAAATAACGGCCTAGGCAGAGAAAATGCCCTGCCCCAGAGTAGGCCACTGACACGTGGCATAAAAGACAAAGCTGAACTGGCAGGCTCTGAAAATGCAGTGGACGAAAGGAAAGTAGAAGGAAGGTGCTCTCCCCAGGGAAAAGGAATGGGCCAGAAGTGAAGTGACCTCAGCCCAATTGCAATTAAGTCATCTATGAGACATTTCATTAGGGGCAGTCCATCTCACAAAGGGAAACCCAAGTCACCCAATCAATCGAATAAAAGAAACGGCCCTTTCAAGGAATCAGGGGGGAGGAAAGGCCCAATCATTGATTTGGGTATGGATCCTGAAGTGAATGAAAAAGCCATTGTTTTGTATGTCCCCCACTCCCCAGTTTCGGATGTAATGGGGAGGTTGGAAGGGGTCAAAATAAGGAGGACCCCACCTGAGCTGGAATCACCTCAAGAAAGCAAAAGAAAGAAGCTTACTAACCTTGTGTCACTGGGAAGCGATCTGCACAGGGGAGCCAAAGCTTCCACTCCCAAAAAAAGGAATGTAAGGCGAACTAAAAATCTCCTTAGACGAAAATTGGCTTTTAATTCTATTTCCTCCTCCTCAAACTCCACTGTACCAGATTCTGTCAACGATGATTGTCCCCAAAATAATGAGGGCGCGGGCTGGCCTACAACAGCCCTTCAGGCACCATAAGAACAATTTCTTGGAACTGCCAGGGTATTGGGGTGGCCTTGATAGTTAAAAACCTGAAGGAAGTTTGCAGGAAGAATAAACCCCACTTGATGTTCCTGATAGAAACCAAGCAAAAAGCAAAAACAGTAAAAAAATTACGCCATAGGTGTGGATTTGAAGAAGATTGGACAGTGGACCCTGAAGGATTGAGTGGTGGACTATCTCTATGGTGGGACTCAAGCATTTTTCTCAACGTGCTGCACTCCAACAGCAACATAATTCACGTAAGTGTCCACTCTTCTACTTTTTCAACCCCTGATTACATCACTTGTATATATAGCCCACCAAAGGAGAATGAGAAAAAGAAAGTATGGGCTAAGCTTTTAGATATATCTCATGGTATGGAGGGGTCCTGGTTATGTATGGGGGACTTCAATGACCTGATGAAACAATCAGAGAAATGGGGAGGCCGCCCTAAGGCAGTGAGTAAAATTCTGAATTTTCAAAAATTAGTGTCAGACTGCGGCTTACTTGACATGGGCTACCAAGGGTCGATTTACACATGGTGCAATAAGAGGATCAACGAGGCACATGTTAAGGAACGGATTGATAGAGCCTTAGCCAATGTGCACTTAAGGGAGACATTTCCCAAGGCCTAAGTGTTTCACCTAGAACCAATTGGATCAGATCACCATATGCTATTCACTGATTTATGTTTTAGCAGTGAAACTCCAAGGGAATTTAAATTTGAATTTTCTTGGCTTGAGCATAAAGATTTCATGAAAGTGGTAAAGGAGGGTTGGGAAGGTGCATGCACTCTTTGCGATAACAAAATGGAGGAATTTATCACCCGGTTAGCGAGCTGTCGTAAGGCTCTCATGTGTTGGAGCAGCAGAGTCTTCCCTAACAACTACAAATTGATTAATAGTCTTAGGAACCAGTAGGCTCAATGCATGGAAGGAAATTTTACCGAGAAAAAATTGAAGAGAATAGAGGAGATCAATGTAGAACTAGAACGGGCTTGGCAAAGAGAGGAGAGCTACTGGCAACAACGCTCCCGCAATGCATGGCTGAGATCAGGCGACCGAAACTCTAAATTCTTTCACATCTCTACCGTTCAGAGACGCCGGAACAATGCTATTCTTAAACTAAGAAGACATGATGGAGTGTGGGTAGATGAAGAGAACGACATAGCAGAGTGCGTGGCAAACTATTTCAAAGGACTGTTCGCTGCTTCTGATCCGCGCGATTTCTCAGAGACCCTGGCCTATGTAGATTGCAGGATTACAGATGAAGACAACTGTAACTTACTAGCCCCTGTGACAATGGAGGAGGTCCGTGCAGCTACTTTCCAATTGGGGGGCTCAAAGGCCCCAGGGCCGGACGGTTTTCACGGGAAGTTTTACCAAAGTTCATGGGATGAGGTGGGTGTAAGTATTTTTGACATGGTCAAAGAATTCTTTCAAGGCAAGGGGGATATAAGCAAGATTAATGACACAAATCTGGTATTAATCCCCAAGGTTGACAAAGCTGAAGAAATCACTCAGTTTCGACCCATTGGTTTATGTAATTTCTCCTACAAGATTATCTCCAAGCTGCTTGCTAATCGGTTGAAACTACTGCTTGACAAATGCGTCTCTCACACCCAAGGAGCCTTTGTACCAAGACGACTTATTCAGGACAACATAATCATTGCTCATGAAGTCTTCCATTATCTACGAAGAAAGCGAAAAGGGAATAAATATGAGTTTGCACTGAAAATGGATATGAGCAAAGCATATGACAGGATTGAGTGGGACTACCTTAGAGCTGTTATGTCAAAGATGGGCTTCTGTAGCACTTGGGTTAACCTGACCATGGCTTGTGTATCCTCAATTCATTTAAATGTATGCTTATCTGGCAGGAAAGTTGCCTCCTTTGCTCCCGGAAGAGGCCTACGCCAGGGTGACCCCCTATCCCCCTACATGTTTATTCTCGTGGCTGAAGTACTGTTGTGTATGCTGAATAGAGAAGTAACCAACAAGTCCCTGAAAGGAATCAAGCTTTCCAATCAAGGTCCAGTCTTATCACATACATTTTTTGCTGACGATGCACTGCTATTTATGAACGCCAACACAGGCGACTGTCAGAAATTAGCTCAGCTACTAAACCAATACAGCAATGCCTCTGGCCAGCAAGCCAATCTAACTAAGTCCGGCCTAATCTTCTCCAAGAATACCCCTGAAACGGTAAGAGAAGAAATAAGTCAACTGTTGGGCATCCCGATCAGTGAAGAGCAAGGGAAATATCTGGGTATCCCTAACATGTGGGGCAAATCAAAGCAACAAGCTTTAGCCTATGTCAAAGAGAGAGTGGGATACAAGGTCCAAGGATGGAAGAGGAACTTACTCTCGTTTGTCGGACGTGAAGTAATGATTAAAGCAGTGGTGAATGCAATACCTATCTACCCTATGTCATGTTTCAAATTCCCAATAGGCACGTGCAAAGACCTGGATCGCCTAATATCAGATTTTTGGTGGGGTGAAAGCGTCCACTGGCGAGCCTGGAACTATTTGAAGAGACCAAAACAGGAAGGAGGATTAGGCTTCAAAGACTTCATCTCCCTCAATGACTCCCTGTTGGCTAAAACATCCTGGCGACTCAATCATGAAGAAGATACACTGTGGTTCCAGGTGCTAAAAGGCCTCTATTTTCCCAAGACTTCTTTCATGAGGGCAGAAATGGGCCACAGAGCCTCTTAGGTATGGTCGAGTATCCTCTCAGGCCGAACCCTTATCACTGAGCATAGCCAATGGCTGATTGGTAATGGCAAGTCAATCGACGTTTGGAGGGACAGTTGGATTCCCGGCTTATCTGGTAGGCCCCTGGTTTCACACCTGAATACGGTTACCAGGTCCACTGACAGAGTGAGTGATCTGATTAATGAAGACAATTGGTACCGACCAGCTTTGGTAGAAACCATCCCAGCAGACATTGTTCCTCTAATCGAAGATATCAGGCTCGACCACCTGTTGCATAACGACAAATTAATATGGAAATTTTCCAAAAATGGATGCTTCACTGTAAAAGCAGGATACAAATCCCTGATGATGTCCAAGGTGAGAATATTAGACAAACCTACTACCTCATGGTCTCTGCCCAGTGGGTTCTGGAAGAAGTTGTGGAAGATAAATGCTCTACCTCGCATAGTTCACTTCCTATGGCGTTGCTGCTCCAATTCAGTGTCAACAAAGAACAACTTGTTCATACGCCACTGCTCCTGTAACCCACTATGCCCAATCTGCTTATCAGCCCCAGAAACTCTTGAACATTTGCTATTCTTTTGCCCGTGGGTGAGAAGTGTGTGGTTTGGGTGCCAACTATCAATTTGACTTGACCAAGGAACAATAACATCATTCGAAACATGGCTAAGCAAAGTCTTCTGCCAAAATGGAGGACTGAGCGCTGAAGAGGTTTCCTTCATTTCCTGGCTAATTTGGCTCATCTGGAAGGAGAGGAATGAAGTGGTTTTCAATCATAAACCCCCTGACCCAAGCTCTGTCTTGATCAAAGTCAAAATCGGTGTGAAGGAGTTCCTCTCAGGTAACAAGACTAATGGATCTCTGGCAAGAGCTGAACCAGAACGTATGGAATCAAAATGGCATGCCCCCCCAACAGGGTGGATGAAAATCAATTGCGATGGCTCCTTCATACCCAAGGACCAATCTGCTGCAATTGGAATTATTGGCCGTGATGCAGAAGGGACATTCTTATGGGGCTTTAGCGAAGGTGTTAAGGCAGACACGGCTCACATAGCTGAGTTACTGGCAATCCGTAAGGCCATCTTGCTTTGCATTGAGTTGAACATCCCCTAAGTAATAGTGGAAACTGACAACCAAGATCTCTACCTCAGCTTAAAGAACAAATCTTTCTCCAGATGTGAATGGCAAGGTTGGCATCTCTTTAATGAAACCCTGGACCTCGCTGAATCACGTTCGAAAATACTTTTCTCCTTCTCAAATCGAGAAGGAAACTCAGTTGCAGACTTTTTAGTAGTATCCCAACGAAGGAAGGTATACCCTCCGGGGTGGGTGTTTTCTCCATCACCTTCTCTGTTGAACATTCTCTCGCGTGATGGTGCTGGTCCGTGTGTTTCTGAACGAAGACTGGATGAAGCCACTGAGTTGTAGGATAGGGAAGGAATAGGCTGATTCTCAACCATTTCTCCACAAGCACGGCTCCCGAGCGCTTGCTTACTTTATTAGTACCACTTTTTCTTACATGTTTTACTCTTTCCTTTGTTTTTGAGACTTTAGTCTTGTCGTATTAGCTGTAATCGTACTTTCAAGTAGTTGTTACCTTACCTTTTGAAATTATCAATGAAAAGCAACAATTCAGGTCAAAAAAAAATTTACTTTATTCTTTGATGAGTTTTCGAAAGATCTAAAAAATCTATGCGTACAATGAAATATTCATGTGGGTATGGCATGATTGGAGTCACAAATCACCTGTTTGACTTTGAAATAGTTAGATCTACTTCAATGGAAATAAAATTCCTAAATCAATCCATAGGAAATTGTTTCTGTTTTAATTTTATACATTTTTCATTATTATCCTATTTATAGAGATCCCAAAAGATGGAAATAAATGATACTCCACAAAAGAAGAAGCTCCACAAAACAACTGATTTCAAATCTTTTCAATGATCTTACCAAAAAAAAATATTTTCAATGATCACAAATGAAGTCACAGTTACAAAACATGTCAGGATAAAGAAAATTGCGCATATCAATTCCTACAAGACTGAAAAATTATAGACAACAGTTCGGCTTCATGACTTCCGTAAGTGCTTATAGGGGCAGCACACAAAAACAAATTAACCAAGATACCGAGATTAGAGACAATGAACCTTCATCAACACCATTTTTTTTGCTTCATGTTCATCTTGGAGTGACACAGACATAAGAAATATAGATCAATTCTATAGAATATGAATACAAATCTGAACAACAAATCTATAGAATTGCATGGATGGAAATCTGAGAGGACTAAGGTAAAGAAATGAATCTTCACATGAATACTGTCACAGATAAATTCCATAGCTCACAACATTTTTAAGAGCTTGTGCATCCACGCCTTGAAAACCACTCTTGAAACTCCAATATCATTGGAAGCAATTGATAAAACCCATGGCATATCTCTGAGGATAACAACAGTATTCATATATGGATACTTGAGGCTACTTCAAATGGAAGAAGAATTTCGGTATTATTAACAATCTAAAAAAAAATTAAATGCAGGGGAATCAGGAAAAAAGGGGATTTTTAAAAAACAAAGAAAAACCTTTTCTTTCTTCTTCTCAGGCTTCAGTTTCTCTTTCTTCTCTGGTTTTTACTCTTCCTCTGCCGGTGATTTTGGGATGGGAGAAAGACGCTCGACTTGCCTGTGACTTTTTCTTTGTACTCTCTCCAAAACCTTAGGCGAATCTAATTTCTCTCCTTTCACTACCACTTTGTGAGTCTTACAATCTGGGACAACATCTTCTACACCTGAACAAAAAGAAAACCGAAAAACATTCTCGCATTACTTAAATCAACACAAACTGGGTATAAATTTTATTTGACCAAATATTACCTCTTAATGACTGTCCCATCATGAAATTTTTCAGAAGTCTGGAGGGTTAGAATACACATTCTTCAAAATGAAATTTCAAATACTTGAAAAGTAGAAGGCATGGTTGAGCCACATCTGAAATTCAAAACCCATTCCTGAGAAGACGAAAAGTGAGGACAAGTCATCAACCAACCAGATCTCCCTCTTAGTCTTGCGCCGACAACAATGACGCTCCGGTTGTTGAAGAAAGTGAGGAAGAAGTAGAGAAAGAAAGAGAAGAAAGGAAGAAGAAGGCGGTTTCATGGGAAATAAAAGGCAAAGATGGGAAGGTGAGAGAGAAAGCCACGGGAAAAAGTTAGAAAGAGGAAGGAGGGGGAGGGCCTGACGAATGTAGAGACTATCAGATATTGAGACTTGAAATTTAAAATTTGAAATTCAAATGAAAAAGAGGGAAATAAAAACCTTTTGATTATCTAAAAGAAGAGTGTATAACACTCTTTATGAGAGTTATCTCTTACAAGAGGACAAAATCTTCTTACATAGTAAATTACCAATATGACCATATGTGCTGACACTATGCATATGAACAGTAAGAAAGCATTCAGATTTTATAGGGAAGACTGATATGCTTTAAATCAATGATAAATTGGGATTCATCATTGGTTATGTATCTTCCTCAACAACTGTGGTTTCAGTCTTCTTTAAGTTTGATTTACTTTTTGAAAAAAAATCTTTTTCTTTATTTCTTGCTCGTAGTTAGCTACAAATGGAACTAATATGTCCATGAAGCTCCATCTCCTTACAAAATATGTTACTTCAGGATTAAACCCATTTACAAAACAATTGATAGTGACTTTTGGAGTTTCCTTCACGCCAACTCTGATAATGGCAATCTCCATCTCTTGAAAATATTCCTCAACACTAATAGATCCTTGTTTCAATCCTTGCAATTTTTTGGATAGTTCTCTTCTTGGAGATGCGATTAAACAACCATTGTTCTGTTTCAGCATCTAGCTTTTGCATTCTTTGTACTAAGAATTGGAGATCTCTTTGATGGTCATTGTCCTCATACATATTGATACCAATCATCTATCTTGAGGAAAAAACAACCACAAAGAAGTCAGCAAGTCAATTGATTAATTCTTGGAATTTTTTTGTGCTTATTTTTTTTTTTTTGAATTTTTTTCACAGCTTTTTGTAGATTTTTTCACAGCTGAGGACACAATTTGAATAAGTCTGATTCTATTTTTTTTTCTTTTATGCAACTAGGCTTTGATGCCAATCTGATGTGGACCCAACATGAACCTGTCCTAGAAAACCCAGAAATTACAAATTGGTTAACAAAGACATAAGTGAATAAGTAGAAATAAAAATGAAGGTTAGGGATCTTAGAACAGGGAACCCAATGAATACTCATTCCAGAAAACATTGGGTATATGAAACTCAGCACCCAAAGGAAACAAATGCTTAAGAAACTCAAAGTATAACAACAAAAGAGTCTGTCAATCTCTTATGCATGCATTCTTTCAAGAACACATAACCAACTACGTAAACACTTGTCAAAAGAGAATTCTTATTCATAATTCCATATTTATTCTTGTATTATCTTATCTCCCAAAATTCAAGTACAAAAACAAAGCCTATATATAGTCTGGCATAGAACATTCTAGAATAAAAAACCTACGACATAAATGCTATGAATGATGCTATAATATTGATTGATTGACTTGATTGATACCATTCAATCTTAAAGGAAATAGGAGATTATTTAAACTTGAAGTGAAAGTCTTCTGAATAGGAAACTAAAACAAAGATTCTAGAGCAAGCAATGGCCAAAGGGCCTTATTCAATGGAAACAAAATAAGAAACTTCCTAAAATTTAAAATCAATCAAACTATGATGGGAAAAAAAATCAAACTAAATGCATAATAACACCTTGTTGATGCTTCTTTAAGATTCTTGAACGTCACTCATGCTCTTCTATAAGGCACATGCTTGTCACATAGTATTTTAAGTGAAATCTTCAATCTAAATACCTAGGTGCGCGTGACAACTTTCTCTAAGGTACTCTGCAGAATAACCCCGTCACTTCAGAGAAGGGGTGCCTCCTCACAAACATGGTCGCAATGACCGTAGACCTGAATACTCATGGTTAAAACCTCATTTAATAACTATGGCTAGTTGATATATCAAATTGAACCCAAATGTTGTCTCTCACTTCTCGAACATTAGTAAGCTTCTACCTATGGTTTCTTGAAGAGACTTTCAAACTTCTATAATGAACATCTCTTGGTATGATATCACTTAATATTATTATTATTATATTATTATTCTTCGATATTGCCGTAAAAAATTGTTTGTAAACCAAAACGGGAGAAACATATATCAACGTGTATTGAGATAATTGATACAGCAGGTGTCAGTTAATATAGATCATGTGAAGATTGAGGGGCCATTGCCCATAGGCACCCTGTTAGTGTCTATATTGTACTATTTGAAAGGTGTGATATCCAGACATTCTCATCATTAATAACATACCTAAAAGTCCCAAACTTTCTACACAATCACAACTCAGTGCAGAAATGGATACTTTAAAGCAATAGCTTACTTATTGATCAATTCAATATACGTTTGGGAAGATTAGGTTGCTAAGGGGCTTGTTCTGTTACAATTTTTGGTACTACACACAAGTTAAATCACCCCGCCAAGGCTCGTATCACTGTGATCCGATTTTCTCTCTTTATCTTGCATTCTTGGTTCAGTTTTGTCCTTTGCTCATGATTTGCCATGGGTTCTACTTATATTAACTACTGATAAGGGCAACGTTTAACTTAAAACAGTATTACAAGAGATTCTGTTTCTTATCATGATTCATTGAGAAGAAAGTACACTGAAATTTGCGTCCACAAAGCGCATCCATTCAGGTCAAAGCACTCAATCAAAGATGGGCAACTAAGACAAAAAAACAGAGCAGCACTTTTCAGAAATTTGGATACAATTAAGTCTACTTGCACATGCAGGAAAAATAAGTGCTGCATCATAATAATGAGCAACAGCACATGGTGAGATATAAGGTGACCAATTACAAATTCAAAAGCAACAAACACGCCACTGACAAAACATCTAGTATGGCCCACCGAAGTGCCATGTTTATTATTATACTACCATTATTGAGAAGGAGAAGCGAATGATCACTGAAAGTGATCATTAGTATTCTTTGAAGCTCTACTCAATGCCAAACTTCTTCCTCATCTGAAGCACAAAGTCATAGACCTTGTGCTGATCAGGAAGAGACTTGGACACACTCTCCTTCTGCAAACATCTTTTGGCCCAAGCAATGAACTTGGGGCACTCAGCTTCTATGTTGAGGTCACCGAATTTCTCATAGGCTTCAAACCAACTGTAGAATGGAACGAGTGATACATCCACATATCCAAGATTGTCTCCTCCAAAGTAGGGCTTGTCTCCTAGCTGTTGCTCCAACAATTTCAGGCACTCTATGAACTCCTTCTTTGCAGCCTCTTGCTCTTCTCCTTTGGTTGTCCATACTCTCCTCCCCGCATCATATATCTGTTTCAAATTGAGAAGTCAGGCATGAGAAAGAGGAAGGAAAATCAAACACTAGAAATGCCCCAAACCCTCTTAACAGAGATACAATACAATGGCGGGGAAAGAGACAAGTAGGTCACGCGGGGTGAGTATGCTTTCTTGCCAACATCGAAAACAATAACCATCCATATATGGACAACAAAGATGACTTTTAAGCACATACATCTCAGAACTTTACTGAAACGAAACGAAATCATTGTTATATTGAGACATGCACATAATAATATATAAATAAAAGGACTTGGAAACTGAGAAATGAGCGCCATATGTTGATGGTGGTGTGACTGTGCAGGTACGGCTTCCCCATGAACATTCAAACACAGGAGAAATCGACATGGTTTGCAAAATCTTAGAAGAAGAAAAAGGAACCCCAATACACATGGAAGCAAGAATGAAAAGGTGTGATGAGGGAATTAAGAAAGAAGCAATCCAGCGAATTGTTGAGAGAAAGGGGAGGAACAGGAACCTTCTTGTCGACGAAGTCGGCCCAGAAACGAGCTTGGGCCCTGAGATAGGGATCGGAAGGGAGGAGGGGGGATGTGGTGGGCCAGACCTCGTCGATGTAGTGAAGAGCAATGAGGGACTCACAGATGGGCTTGCCGTTGTGGATGAGGACGGGGATCTTCTTGTGGACAGGGTTCATCTGGAGGAGCAGAGGGCTCTTGTTCCTCAGGTCCTCATCCTTGTACTCGTACTCGACGCCTTTCTCAGCCAGCGCGATTCTCAGCCTCATCCCAAACGCGCTTGGCCAGAAATCCAACAGGGTCACCTCGCTCGCCATTGCCTCCTCCTGCTGCTGCAATTGTTATTGTTATTATTATTAAGAAACAAGGGTTGAGAGGAATGAATGAGTGAGGATGAGTGCGATACAGGGCTCAATTTATAGTCAAATGCTCGGAACAGTCTGGAACCTAGGTCGACAAAAAGTTCAAAATAAATAAATAAATAAAATCCCATTCTTTAATCTCAACTTTTTCACTTCTTTTCAAATTACCATCACTCCTTCAACAATCTTCAACAATGATCAAGTGGAAGGGAAAACAAAGAAAATGACTGGAAACGCTAACTAATTTAATTAATATAATTAATCTAATCAAATCAAATAATAAATATACTAGATCAGCAATTCCATCCATAATCCATAAACAATATCTATTTCTTAAGTTCCCTATGTATAATCTTTAGCAACTTTTATTTTTAACTTTTAAATTTCTCCAATTCTCTTGCTCCAATTTTTGTTAATAATTTCTGAATTTTTAGTTTTATCAAATCATTTAAATTTGAAAGTTTTTGTTTAGTTTCGAGGAAAATTTATTTGTTTATTTATGCCTTTGGGAACACCCACCCAATGTAATGTAATAAAGAGAGGATTCTTCATGTTTGATGAGCAAAAGAAAATAAAGAGAGTACGGACACATAGTTGATATAACAGAGTCTAAGGTTTTTTGGGTATCAAATTTGAGTTTTAGAAAAGACACCTGTGTGAGGAGGTGAGTAATTAATTGATTGGATACATGATGATAACATTCAAAATAAGGTACTGATCAATTAATATATATA
This sequence comes from Mimosa bimucronata, assembly GCA_037074515.1. NCBI lineage: Eukaryota > Viridiplantae > Streptophyta > Magnoliopsida > Fabales > Fabaceae > Mimosa > Mimosa bimucronata. The sequence continues at coordinate 45,534,714 of CM073442.1, forward strand.
TATATTAAAAAAATAAAGACAGAGAAAAGTCATTGACGAAATGCATGAAAAGTAATCCGTTCTCCAAACTTCCAGTTCCAGGTTTGACGCCTCCCTAGGATCACATAGGTCATGGCTTGCATCAGCAGATTCTGGTCATTTCTTTCGTTGCCTTTTTGAGACCTATTATGTTTGTGTGGCTCAAACCTAATGCTACACAGAGTAGTAAAAGCTCATGTTTTGATGAATAGTGGTGTGGTGGTCCAAATTCCTAATCCAGCACTCTCTCTAAGTATCTACATCGTATGACCCACAACCACCATGCAAGCTTGGTATTTTGCATTTGGCTCTTCCATCTACAACTTTGTATTATCTCCCTCTTCATCATGTTTTCCTATTCTCACAAAACACATGCACAATATGGATTCAAATTTCACAGCTTGTAAGTTTAATATCTTTCTAGAGAGGCTCTTCCATTTTATTTATGATCATCTCCTCACTCTTTTTCTTCTTTTCTTCTCTTCATCTTATATCTATCTTTAGCTTAAAAATGGATATTTACAGAATTATAGTATGATTTTACATAAAAATAAATAAACTATTAACTTTTGGTTTGGACATTCACAATATTGCAGACCACCTACAAAATTAAAAAAAAAATTCATTAAATATCGAATATCAACGGTTTAATTTTCAATTCAATGGTGAGAAGAAAAAGAGAATAATGGATGGGAAGAGGATTTTATATACTCCCTCCGTCCCATAATATAAGGTCTTTTTAACCGAATTATGGGTTCCTAAAAAATTAGTTAGAGTTAGTTAAAAACAATAAATGTGTAGAAAATATACTATATTACCCTTATTTATGAATGAGTAAGAGAGGGGGTGATTATGAAAAGAAGATGAAAGAGAATGTGTGGAAAAATTAATGCATAGGTAAAATGGGGAAAAAAGCATTTATTACTCAAACAAAGTCAAATAAGACCTTATATTGTGGGACAAGGTCATTCAAAAAAGTGGACCTTATATTATCGGAGGGAGGGAGTATACACACACAAATAAAGGCCTTATGAATTATGATCCAAAAGTTGAAGGGCCGAAAATAAAGGCATTACACAAAATATTAAGACCGAGATTTTGGAGATGCTCTTCTTTAATGACTTACTTTTATCCTTGCTTCGTATTCCAAACACATATTTTAAGTCCATTAATGGCATTAAATATTATTTAAATTTAGTAATGATAGATTATTCAGGGGTTTTTATATATTTTTTGAAATTAAAATCTGCTGTTATTGAAAGTTATGGGCATTTAATATAAATGTCAATTATTCTTTTAAATAATGATTTGTTTAAATATTAAAACCAAATAGGATAACAACCATTCGATCTCACCTCCATCCAACGGTTCCATCCAAACACATGCTTTAGTTCCTGCTAATGCCAATAGGGGTGTGAACAGGCCAGGTCGGGCCAGGTCTTAACCTTAATAGGCCAGACCTGTGTTGTCAAAAGGAGGTATGAGCCTAGCCTGTATACAGGCCTGACCTATTAAGAGGCCTATTAAGATGCCTGTTAATTGATACAGGCTAACATGCCAATATGTCAAACAGGTCACAGGCTAACAGGCCACAGGCCTAAAGGCTATAGTAGTAATTTCATATTAACTAAATATAATATTATATGCAATAAAAATAAATGTTATAACATAAAAGTAAATCAGATAAAAAAACATATATTTATTTGCTTGACAGGCATAACAGGCTTATTTTTCAGCCTGAGCCTGGCCTATTAAACATAACAGGCAAAAAAAAAAGCCTGAGCCTGAGGCTAACCTGATAATAAACAGGCAAGGCCAAGCTTTAGTGTAAAATCCAACTAACTAATACATTTTAATTCTCAATAATCAATCAAACAAACAAAGATTAATGCTAACTATAATAGGAAAAAGGACTTTTCATACAAATCAAGAAACCCTATCATAGTAAAAAAAACATCTTTCTAATCATTCAAAGAATTATCTATGATAGAAAAGCAAAACCGTAATACCATACAAACTATCATGGATAATAAAACACCAACCAAGTCAGAAAAATAATTTCCCTAATATGGTTAATTTAAATCACCCTGATTAGCGGTACGTACAGCTAACCATGTTAGAAAAAAGGGTCACCTAACATGGTTATTTAAACAGCAACTTGTACCACTAATATTACATATGAAAAATGCTTCCTACTAATTAATAATTAACTTCAAATAATCAATTTCAATCACAATTAGTCATACTAACTATGATAGGAAAAGATACGTTCATACAACCCAAACAAGCCTATCATAGTTAGAAAAAGGCCTTTCTTACAAACTAGAATGCTATCCATGATAAAAAGAACAAACCATAACACTACCCAATCGCTATCATGGAAAGTAAATGCCTGTCCATGTTAGAAAAGCGTCACCTAACATAGATAATAAAATTCACCTGAATTTCCGACATTTCTTATACAAGCACTCACATAACCATGTTAGAAAGAATTAACCTAACATGGTTATTTAAACAAAACCTATGCAACAATCAGTTAAGCATATGTAACCAATACAGTCATCCAAAATTCTAATAAACCAAATTATAATATAAACATGCGGAAGCGAATGCAAGCCTAACAGATGGAAATATACAGTTCAAAGAATCACTATTGGCCAATTCACTGGCTCAATTTGGGCCGAACATTTCCGTCCCCTTCCCCCTTCACTCTGGTCTGTGCATGGTCACCTGCAAAACGTAACCAATGATAGGGTGAGACAAACATGTCTCAGTAACCATAACTCAACTCAATACAAGAGTGTGAGTGGGTTAACAGAGTGTTTAAAGGGTACCACATTTAAAAATATTTAATCCACAACAGAGTATATCTTTACATATATAGATATATATATACAACCATATCATCACCAGAATATCCATCTGCACCGCAACCATGCTACTGTAAAAACAACAGATTTCAAGAACTTATGACAAAAGTACACATGATGTGACACTATGCCCCTGTCTACAATCAGGATGGCAATTTCCTCCTCTGTCTACAATCAGAATGGGGGCTCCCATCTGTCTACAATCAGAATGGGGAGTAGTCCCTGTCTACAATCAGGATGACCGGTACAAATAACGCCTCGGTTGGCCTACCGAATGTTACATTGTGCGATGGCACTTTTCAGTGTCATGCAACAATAATAACCACACAATGCTTCTCAATCATAGCACCTCTCACGTCACATATCAACTCAACCAAGAAACCAGTCAGGATACTACGTATATATATATAACAAATATTCTCAACTATTACACAACAATGATCGTTCTCTGGTGTTAATCCAAATTCCACCAGCAACCATCAAGATATAAATAATGATCGCCAAACCACAGTTAGCCAAGATACTATCAATAATATATCAAACTTCTTTATATACCAATAATTGTAGTTCCAAAGGCACCCGGTAGACTATTTGATATAAAAGTAACTTTTGAAATCCATATTGTAAACCAAATGTACATAAATATATGAAAAGGGATTTATTAGAGCGGTTACCTGCAATTGCCCAAAACAAAATAAAATACTAGAGTTGCAGACTCCTCGAGCTCGGCTCAACCCATCAGTGTCTACAATCACCAATAACACGAATATACACATGATTAATTTCCTTAACCAAGTGTTCAAACATCATTAGGGGTTAAATTCCCGTCTCAAATCCCAATTGAACATTCATACCTCAATTACATTTACATGGCTTGATTAAGTTAAATTGAACTCCTATTGAGCCTATAAGGTCACTAGTTATACAACAAAAACACAACTCAAATAATCAAACTCCATCTATTAATGAGGAAAATCAATAATTCAATTTATTTCTTTACAAAGCAACATCATTTACCTTCATTACCATTCAATTCCAATTCACGACTAAAGAAAACATCTTTAACTACTAATCACAATCCCTTACCTATCCTCAATTCAACATTCCCTTTTCATCATACAAATCAACTTTACCATTCAAACTTAAAAGAAAACATTTCTAATGATTAATCACAGTTCGTTTCACTCCCATAATACCATTAATTTCACCAATCAACATTCCTTCTTCATTACATATTCTAATTTCATAATTCAAGCCTAGACCAAAGCAAAACCATCATTACAATCATCCATTCCAATCTTCTCAAGCCTACAACGAAATTTCCCCCTCTTTGCACACCCAAGATTCAAACCAACACATTTCTCCACATTCTTCTAAAGCAAAGTTCATTATCAACCTTCCTCCAACATAATCCCACTATTCTATTTCCATTATCCGATTTATCCTTACACCTCCATCATAAAAATTCCAACACTCACCTCTCCCATAAGCACCCTAAACTTCAGAATCTTATCCTACTCAAGTTTCAACCAATTTAATTCAACACAAATTATCGTTGAACTCCAATAACCCTCTAGAAATTATAAATCAAATTTAAAGACTCATATTCAAAGGGTTTCTTGTTCTAAACCTATCTTAATCCAACTTTAAGCAAGCAAAATCTCATATAAGACCAAATCCAACAAAACTAATCAATTAGAGACTTCCATTAAGCTCAATTAACTCAAATGGTAAACCATAAACCACCAATCAATTCATACATTTTGAAATCCCCAAAATCAATCAAAACCCTAACATTTTCCTCTTTAAAGAAAACAAGAACAAAGAGAGTAATAAAAGGAAGGAGGTATGGGGAATGTAAAATCCAGCTTACTAATACACTCTAATTACCAATAATCAATCTGTCTGCCAAGATTAATACTAACTATGATAGGGAAAGAATTTTCATATAAATACAACAATCCTATCACAGTTAGAAAAGAGTTTAATAATATTACGGCACTATCCATGATAGAAAAGCAAATATGTAACACCATATATATACTATCATGTATGATTAAACACTAACTACCAACAATCAAAACTAATCATAATTACATTACTAACTATGATAGGAAAAAGGATTTTGCATACGATTACAACAATTACCCTATCATAGTTAGCAAAAGATTTATCTTAGAAACATAAGATAATCCATGATAGAAAAGGGTAACACATAACCATATAATCATACTATCATGGATATTTTTGCCTAACTATGTTAGAAAAGGATTCCTCTAACATAGTTAGTAAATGTTCACCTTATTAACAATTACCAATTGATTTAACTATATTAGATAAGGAGCCTCCTAACATGGTTAATAAAAATCCACATTTAAAAACGCTAACTTCACAACAATCAAGCATTCGCCATAACCATATTAGAAAAGATTCCTCTAACATGGCTATTGAACAAAACCCCGTACACTAAATCGAATTTAAGCAAATATTGATACAGTCATCCAGAATTTAATATCAATCAAGGACATAAACATGCGGAAGTGAATGCAAACCTATATGTGGCAATATACAGTTCCAAAGTAACTCTATCGGCCAACTCACCGATTCCATGTGAACCGGTTGGCCCCATCCCTTTTCCCTTGGCCCTAGACAATGCATGACCACCTGCAAAAATGTAAATAACCACGGAGTGAGAAAAATATGTCTCAGTAACCACAACTCAACTCAATATAAGAGTATGAGTGGGTTAGTAGAGCGCCTAAAGGGTAGCACATTTAAAATATTTAATCCACACCAAAGTAATCTATATAAATATACAACCATATCATCACAAGAATATCAATCTGCACTATAACCCATGCTAACACCGAAGCAACAGTTTTTAAGAACATACTACAAAATTAAACATGATGTGACACTGTGCCCCTGTCTATAATCAGGATGGCATCCTCCCCTCTGTCTATAATCAGAATGGGGACTCCCCTCTGTCTCTAATCAGGATGGGGATCTCCTTGTCTATACTTGATTGCACCTGATTATTTTGTATTTTGACCCACTAATTATAGTAAATTAGCACTTGTCCTAGGCTAATACATGGCAATTCAGGCACTTTTACATTTAGAATTCCAGTACATTGAGTTATTTGCATTTTAGTGTCTAATTAAGAATTTTAAAGTCTAAACTCATGTATTTTTTATTTATGGACTTGAGATATTATAATTTGTGCTTGAATTTGTCATTGTAGGGAGTTTTTGAAGGGATAGGGCATGAATTTCAGAAATTACAGTTTCGTACTGTGGCATTGCATATCTCAGTTGGCAAGGACAAGTTGGGTAATTTGGAAGATTAAAGGAGGGAAAAGATGGAATAAAAATTGTTGGGTTCATTTTTATATTTTTTTAAATAGAGATTAAATAAGTAAGGGCCCCGTTTGGAAGCTTATTTGGGAATTTAGCCTAGACCTTTGGATATAGGGCTTGAATTTCATTAACCAAACAGCCCCTAAGCTCATTTCATCCCTAAATCAGACCTGAAACCTGAGATTCACGAAGGAGCCACTATTGCAGCCACGCCAAAGCTCTCCATCGCATCCATCCTCCACAATACACCATCATTTTCACCTTCCTCCATACACCCACCACCATCTCATCTCCATCCACCAACATTAAGCCATTTTCCCTCTATCTCCTTGAACGATTCATCTACACAGCCACCATTAGAGAACCATCCATCTTCTTGACACCATCCTTGCCATTTTCAATCACAATTTTCTTACTTTCTTTTTTCATTCACACCAAATTCACGTCATCTCCATTTCTAATCACTGCCTCATCTCCTTCATCATACACTCACATCACTCAACACAGCACGCATACACCTTCCTCTCTTGCTCTTCCACACACGCATTCGGCCCAGCATCCCTCTCCCTTCTCCTTCACCCATTTTTTTCACTCCTTCACCATCCACACACTACCTAAGCTCCAGATTCGAACAACACAAACTCAGCCACCTTCAAGTCATTTTTTAGCAAGCACATACTTCCATGTTCTTCTTGACTCACGGCATCTCTTCCTTCTACAATTATCTTGGCTTCATCATTTTCATTTCTCATCATCTCATGGAGCAAGAAGGGCCAATCATTAATTGTGGGCTTAAGAGGATGAGTGGCTAAAGCATTTAGGGATTCTTGGTGGATAGAGCAACCGGAGCTTCAATGGTTTTCTAGGGGAGTGTTTATAGTGTTTTCCTATGTCTAATTACACATTTATATTCAAATTCCTTTGATTTGTATGTATGTGTGTTGATTGGAACATGGTACACTATGGATTTCTACTACTTGTGGTAGTTTTCCTTTATGATTATGTATGTAATTAAGTGATTGCTCTATATATATAAATCTTAATGTTTGTATCGTGGTATTATTCAATTGATGTGGTAGAATGCTTATCTCTTTTGGATTGCTAGCTTGTATTAGTTCTTTTGTTTATTGCATTTAGCACTAGACACTAGATCCAATCTTGAAGGGTCAAATTACACCTTCAAGAAGAGACTCATTGTTTCTTTGTCAAAGACTCTCACTACCAAGCGATTTTTAAACAATTGCCTAGTTGACTAATTGAGCAAGTGATTCGCCTAATCAATTAGTAATTAGGTCAATTAGAATTAGGTGATTGCCTAAGGTTTTTACATTATGACTTGGATTTTTACTCCCAATTTAATTAAGAAGCTAGGAAGGTTGCTAAGTTCCACCAAGAGGCCCTAGTTCCATCAAAAAGGTTTTCAAAAAAACAATCTACTTTGCTTTCCTTATTTTTAAAATCCAAAAATAAGTCAATTTACATTTCTTAACTCAAAAGCACCAAAAACATCATTTCAATGACAAAACCTCAGTTTTATAGCTTTCTTTTGCATTTAGATTAGTCTAGGCATCAAAATAAGTTGACTCCTTTGAGAGACGACCCGAGGTTGAGCCACTTTGCTCAAGCCTTAGTTTCACATATTTTCTTGCATTTGACCCCGAGGCGCACCATTCCGACAAATGTCAAATCAATACTCAAGGAGAAGGTCTCTGTCTAAAATCAGAATGACCGGTACAAATAACCGCTCGGTTGGCCTACCAAGGGTTATATTGCGCGATGGTATAATGCAGTGTCATGCAATAATTACAACAACCATTTATCTCGGATATTACACGATATTCGATCCACAGTAACCATTTATCTCAGATATTACACAGCATAAAATCCACACTTCTTATTATTCCAATAATCATAGTTCACCGATAGAACCGGCCAGGATACTACATATAATATCAAACTTTATATAAAAGTAGCGGTAATTTCTAAAGGTACCCAGCAGGCTACTTTATAGAAAAGTAAATTTGAAGATTTATAATGCAACCCAGGAAATACATACATAACTAAAAAGGGATTTAGAAAATCCCGACTAACGTCACCCACAATATTATAGTAAGGTGAGAGTGGTTACCTGGAATAGCCTAAAAACAAAAAGGAAATACCACAATGCAGAGTCTTTGAGTTCAGCTCGATCCAACAGTGTCTACAATCACTAGAGGACATAATACACAAAGTAAATACATAATTCACGTCTATTCTGCTTGATTAAGTTAAATTAAACTCCTATCAAACCTAGAACACTATATATATTCTCAACCCACTATATTCACCTAAACTCATCAAAAGTCTTTACTCATTCAACATTTTGATCATTTAAAAATCCCTTTAAACATAATTCCCCAAATAAACCCAAATAATTAATACTCATGCAACCTCAACAATCTAAACCGCTAACAATCCATTAATAACAACAATCAAATAATACAATCATTACCTCGACTGAAATCATAATCAAAGGTAAACTCTAAAGTTCATGTCAAATTCCTCATTCAAACACCCAAAGTACCATCCCACGTATTTCTCTGTAATCCCAATAATTTGAAATAATTATCAAACATCAATAGGCATAAAGAAACCATTAAACCAACAATCATTCCATCATTCTACTCTTTAATCTCCAATTCCATCCTAGGCCAAAATTCATCAATGTCTATGTGTGTATATATATATATATATATCAAAACCTTTACAATTTAGCTCAACCACAATTTCGCCCCATTCCTACATAATCATTAATACAAAGATCCCTCACCAAATTATCATCGTCCATAACCATTCCAATAGCTCTAGCCTATTCCCAATTTAATCTGTCGAATTACTCAAAAATCCAAAACACTACAATTATTCCCCATTTCATTTGTCCATAATCCCCTACTAACCTCAATCAACATATGAGAACCAACATTTATTCTTAACCAACAAATATCCCGAGAAAACACTAATATTTCCTTCTCGCCTCATAACCTCCTATAATTACTCAAATTCTTCCACAATTTCTTCATCAACCTTACTCAAACATAGTCAAACGTCCTCATTTAATTCATCTAACTCAATTTTCATGTTCAATATTCCCAATTGCAACACTTTACCTCTCTAAAACACCTAAAAATCCCACTTCTCAACAACACTCTAAATCAATTTCAATAACCCAACCAACATTATTGTTGGACTCCAATAACCCTCTAGAATTCATAAATCAAGCTCAAAAGCCCAAATTCAAAGGATTTCTTGTCGTAAACTTAGCTTAATTCAACTTTAAGCAAGCAAAATCTCACATAGGGCCAAATTAAACCAAATTAACCACATTATTATCATCAAGTAGTCTAAACAAACATGTAGAATCAAGTAATTGCCCCAATCAAGCCAGGATTTCAAAATTCAACAAACCCTAACTTTACTCTTTGGGAAAAATCAAGAAATAAAGCACAAAATAGAGGGAAAAAGTAGAGGAGCTTACACACTCTAAGATCGCCGGATTCGCCGTGAAAAACCGCCGGAAAACACCCAAAAAAATGCGCCAGCCAGAGGAGACCCTACCACTGTAACACCTTAATTTTTATTACTATAATCCAAAAACCGCCGTGAAAAACCGCCGGAAAACACCTTAATTTCAATAGGCACATACCATGCCTTGCTAAGCGAATCTCTTAGTAGTATAGGATAATCCAAAAAACGCACCATTTTGTCTAGTGAAAAGATGTGAACTATTGGATCCTACAAGCTCGAAACCAATAAAAAACCAACAAGTAAAGCAAGTGACTTTTTAATTCAAAAAATGTACTATTTTTGCTTTTTATATTATTGATGATTCTGTTTTTATACCCATTGCTGATATATACTCAATCCGTTTCTAAATATAGAATATAATTTATGTTTTTGAAAAATCTTAATAAAACTAAATAATTACTTATAAATTTATTTGCCTGATTTTTTTAAACTAGTTTTTGATATATATATATATATATATATAAGCTAACCTATAATATAATAATACACAAAATACTTTATGATTAAGTTGATCATTTAGCTTTCTTAATTTCTCAAAACAAAAAATAATAAACTAGGTCTTAAATTTAATAACGAAGAAACAATTTTTTTTATCTTAAATTGCTGATATATATCATATATGAACGAATATCTATGATACATTACCGGGTGAGGAACACCATAATCTGCACAAATGTTATTACTTCCCAATTGCTCTTATGACAACACAATATAATATTGATTTGACTTTTGAACAATTATAGTTTGTAATAGAAATGGTCTGGATTTTAGCTCTGGTTTGATCCTGAATGTGTGCAAATAAATTATCTGTGCTAATTGATGGAATATTGCAAAGACCCCTAATTCTAAAAGAGGCCGAGGTGGGAGAAGACTAATAGCTGGTTGGATACCCTCTAAAGATAAAACAAAAATATGAGATTAACCTCTTTGGAGAAATTAAGACAAAAAAAATTTAAGACCAACAAAATACTTCCTCTATATAGAATCCAGTTGATATTTTTGGGAGAAATTAAGGAAGTTAAATGAGACACTTATCATAACATATTTTGTGTATTATTACTTATTAGATTATATATTATCTTATAAGTCAAATAAACTAGTTTAGAGAACAAATTCAGGTAAATCAATTTATAAGTAACTTATTTAGTTTTTATAGAATTTTCCAAAAAGGTCAACTAGATCTTATATTTAGGAATTGGAGGAGTATATATAAAAAATGGGCATAAAAACAAAATCATCAATAATATAAAATAAAAAATGGTGCATTTTGGGGAAAAAAAGTCACTTGCTTTACTTGTTGGCTCCAACTGTTCAAATTTTTCCATTAGCCAAAACAATGCATTTTTGGGATTATCCTATGTTGCTAAGATATTCATTTAGGAGGGCATGTGGACCCCCACATATATAGATAATTAGTTATAGTTTTTGGCTTTTTAACATTAACAATTAATACCATAAATGGGACAAATAAAGTTGATACTAGTGAATGGGCTAGTCTCGCATAATATGAAGAATCAATATTTATTTAATATTTGACAATGAAGTCAACAAAGGTTGGTCTAATTAGTAAGAGGGTTGGCTTATAGTTATCATGTTGTGAGTTTAAATCCAACTAACGTGGGACCTTGTTGCCTGTTGGTATATAACATGTAAATACCTTTATAAAAACTTGAGTTTGGTAAGCTCTAAGCACTCGAAGATCATCGAAACATTTATGGTCAAAAAAAGTATATTTGACAATGCCTCAAACAAGCCAACAAAATGGTGGAATGTGATTTTTAACAGATCACGGAAGCTAATTAAATCAATTAATTTACATAATAAATTGAATATTATATAATATAATTATGTGTAACATACATTAGTTATAATTAAATAATGGGTAATACAATTTTTGGTCTTTAAAGGTTGTCTCGATTTTTATTTTATTCCCACAAATTGCAAACATGAGGTTTTGGTCCATCTTCCTAATCTTCTGACTCTTTTGTTGAGTGCATTAAATCTTGTTTAAGAAAGTTAGGTAGTCTTCAATTCGGATTAAAGTAGCTTTGTCTAAGAAATTTATGGTTCTCCATCTTCCTAATCTTCTGACTCTAGCAACAGATAAGCTTGAATTTTCTGTTCTTATTGAACATATTGGGAGACTTGGCAGTTATTGCGGTTTCGTCGGTCATACTTGAGTTGTTCGAAGTCGATTCATCAAGAGGAGTTTTTTAGATATGAATTTGTTGGGTCTAAATCGGCCCAAATAAGCTGCAAAGGACCCAAAATCTATTCCAATAGAGGTGTTTTTGGGGGGTGTTTTGGTCTGGCCTAGTACTCACTCGTTGGGTTGATGCATATGGAGCGAGGTAGGACTTAGCTTGTGGCGGGTTATCTTATAGGACGACCCGCCAAAAAATTCTGACTTTGGAAAGGGGCCAATATGGTTGGGGTGATACTGTGTTGGCCTCAATTGGACATTATTGAGAAATTACCCGTAGCTTTTTTTGTGTCTTTGTTTTCTAGTTCTTCTAGGTTTTAAGTTTGATCTTCATCACAATAAAATGGGTGCGTGGCTTCAATAAGCACAAGTAATGGGGAGTAATATCATTACAGTTGGCATTCAACTTGACATGTTCTCACGCTTGTTTTATAGTTGTAGTTCTCCTTTTCAATCAAGTTGAATATGTTGTTCAATAAATACTGGTTTGTGGCCTCTTTAGAGTTAACTCTTATAACATACCTTTTTATCTTGGTTTGTAGGCACGGTCTTTTTCAAACTATTGGAGGTTAGTTATAATATCCTTTTATCCTCTAGTTTGTGCGGTATTTTAATTTGACCATCAGTTTGAGCTGCAATTGTGGTAGTATCTCCATTTCTTATGTTTGGTCTTTTAACCTTTCCTTTTAAGTTTGTGTCTAGTATTTGTTGCTAACTTATATATGTATGATAATCTTTATGTGCTTTTAATTTTATATAATATAATTAGCTATTTAATGCAAAAATTATAAAGAGAAATTATGATGTGTGGTTTGTGTATTTTCCCCAACATATCTAAACATTGACACTAATTGATTGGGTCATTAGGCTCGCGGATACGCCCCCCCCCCCCCTGTGACTCAACTTCATATAATAGTCCTCCTACTCCCAATAATTCTATATATAACGTTCTCTTGATTAATTCTTCATAATACTATAATTCTGCAAAATACACCACTATGAATTGTTTGTATTTATCTTTTTCCTTCAAAACTAAGTTATTTTACTTATAAACTATCATATAATCTAATTACATTTCGCATATATTAAGATTTAGGGGTCTAATTTACTTCCTTAATCTCCCCAAAAAAAGTCAACTGGCTCTTATAATTAGGACCGGAGGTAGTATGTATATATAGTTAGTTGTCTAATATAAATATATATGTAGAAAACCTGTGACTCTTGTTTTTTTTTCTCCCAAAAAAAATATTATGCAATTTAAAACCAAACTAAAATTCTTAAATGTAGGATTTGAGATAGTAATTATCATTGTTCGCTGACCCGGACCGGACTGGTTCAACCGTGAACCGGCCACAAGCCCGGTCTGGGTGAGCCTTTAGCCTGGGGGAGTAGTTGACCCGGGGGAGAACCGGTTCAACCCGGCCAGAACCGGGGGGTTGAACCGGTTCTCTCCTTTTCTTTTCTTTTTTTTTTTTAAATTTGATTTTTTTTATTTTGTTATAATTCACCTAATTACCAACTTTCACTTCACTTAATTTTAGAAACAAGGAAATTATAATATTTTAAATGCTATTATACTTGCACATGTTTAGTATTTAATTGTTATTGCTCTTAGTATTTGTATTTTAGTCTGTGGATTGTAGAATAATATTTATTTTCACGTGTACTCAACTAATATTTTATATTTTTCCCTCTATAGAAACATCAAAATATTCATGTTTGATGAATCATGCATACTTATCTATGTTTACATTTTGATATTAGTGATTATTAATGTTAATATCAATAAAATTTTATTATTTTAATATAACCGATCTGACTCGGTTCGACCCCGATCCGACTATTAACCCTTAAACCAGTGTCTCATCCGGTTCGACGTCCTATCCGGTTTTTTGAACCTTGATAATTATTTTATTTCTCCCTCTGCTTCTAAATATTGGACCTATTTGGGAAGTTGATTTTGATGTAAATATAAAATATACTTCTAACTTTTGTCAAATCTTCTTAAATTTATCCTCTATTGATGCTCCTCCAACAATAATCAAGTAAGAAATGGGTCATATATACAAGGCCGGAGGGATTAATAAACATGATATTGCTTATACCTATATCTCATTCTTTGGTTTTGCATTTCCCTTCGTTATCTCTTCTTTTTTTTTTTTTTTTCAAAAAAGGAAATTAATGAATGTAAAAAGTGTACATAATAGTATATTTTCTATGAGAATGTAGTGCAGCATTTCCAAATCTTTTTAATTTACACGGGATTTTTACTATGAACGATGAAGAGATCGATAGATGCAGCCTTTTAAGCAAGTGATGACACAACCACATAAAGGCACTTGGCCAACAATATGACGAAATTATTATTTCAGTGTTAATTACGCAATATTAATTGTGATAATAAGCAATTTAACGAATATGAAAAAAAAAACATCTCAATTTTTTCTCCTCTTTCAACAAATTGAATCCTAATTCACGAGCTCAAAAATGACACAACTAATCAAATATATAGTAATAAACTATAAATCATGTTTCACGTTCTTGATATTATACCCCCATCCTATATACAAAAAGTGTAAGATATAAGGTTCATTTTATACTAAACATTTTTTTTAATCAAAGACAAAATGACATTACTAATAATAGAAATATTACATAAGTCTTAAAGATGAAATCATTGGAAATAAACTAATTATAGTAGTATATTTGCAACTTGTGGTTCTTGAGAAACATACACTAGAGAAGAGATTAAGGAATGCTTGAAAAGTTCACAAAACTTTTTCTGATATTCCACACCATTAGAGAAGTCGTCCTTAGTCCTGTCAATGAGATCTAGTTTAATGCAGAATGAAAACATGACAAAACAAATAATGTTGAAGAAGAAAGCTCTCGTTCCCAAAGAAGTTGTTGTAATGAAAGGCCTTTGTAGCATATGAGAATATGATAACATGCGGTGGGTCCTCACTTCCATTTCCGAATGGTGACTTCCCAATCTTGAATTGGTGGGGAAGTTATTGAGAGTCTACATTTTGGGATGTTAGGAGGTGAGGAGAAAGTCATCGACGAGAAAGATAGATTACGAAGATCTCCTGAGTAACATCCCGAGGATGAGCAGTACCACCCTTGTGAACTAAAACATTCCTTTGAAACAATAAAGCATTTACTAAAACAATGACACCAAGAAGCATATGCTCTTGAGGCGACAAGGACAGAAGAAACTGTTTAAACCATGACAATAGATCATTTGACGATACCTGTTGATAGATCAAGGATTTATTTCTTCCATGATTAACCTAAATACCAAGGTATTTCCCTAAGTGGCTGATGAAATGAATGCACTACAAAAAAAGCGGGCTTTACTAGCGGTTACTTTAGTAGCGTAACAAATAAACCGCTACTAAATGCACATTAGTAGCGGTTAACGAGAAGAACCGCGACTAAAATGGTCAGTTTGACCAAAATTAATATACTGGCGTACATTAGTAGCGGTTACATTCAAAATAACCGCTACAAAGGTCGCGCCCTTTGGCGGGAACATTAGTGGCGTTAATTTAGTAGCGGTTTAGAGACAGAAACCGCGGGTAAATAGGGGGTTATGAATTAGTAGCGGTTATTTTTACATTAGTTGCGGTTATTTTACAACCGCCACTGACTGAAAAGACGCATTAATTGAAGTGGGACATTAGCGGCAGTTTTTGTATTTTAGTAGCGGTTATAACCGCCACTAACGCAACGGTCGCATTTATTGCTGGAGCGTATTAGTGGCGGTTTGTGTTGATAACCACTACTAATAGTTGCGGTTATTATGAACCGCTACTAAATTCGAGTACTATTTAACTTCCTCGTTTCCATTCGTAAATGTACGAGGAATCTGGTGAAAAAGGCATATGCACGTACATTATTCGGCTTTTTCGAATATTAGAAGGACATACAGATTTTCAGACACCAGTTTAGGCACCAATTATGGCAGAGAAGAACAACCGCGGTAAAGGAAAGGATCATATGACTGCTGAGGAGGAGGAGCAAGAGCAACAACGCCAAAACAACTGAGAGAGGAGGGGCGTATACAAATGGAGCGGGAACGTATACAACGAGAGGCAATTCCTGAGGATATCATCAACGAGTTCTACAATGAGAACTCTCCTCATATTCCGGATTTGGACGCCTTCGAACAATGGTTGAATAGTGAGGACACTGAGGAAACCGGCGGGGGTGCTAGCAGACGTTCCAGTCGAAAGACAACTGGATTCAATGTACAAGTGCAGGGTAAGGGAATAAAATTTTTTGTCGTTTTTATGAGATAATTTAAATTTTTACTTGGGTTTAACAGTATTTTTAAATTGTGCAGACCCTTCTGGTAGTACCACGAGGAGGACGCTGAGTGTGCAAGATGCGCACAACCTCCCGACCGGCCACAGGATGAAGGTTGACTGGAACCTGTTAACCCTTCAACCTAAAGGGAAGGGGGGTCAATTGTTTGGCAGGTTCTGCGGGAATGTTGGCCAGAATTACCAGCGCTTCCCGATTGACGCTTTAGACTCGAGGAAGATTAATAAAGAGACGAAGGATTTTGCCTGGAGGGAGATCGTGAAGGTCAATTTAATTGAGTTATAGTTTATCTATTATTTATTATTTTAGGAAAATTATTTTCTTAAATGATATGAATTCTATTTATTATTTATTATTATTGAAATATTATTGTAATTGTAAGTACATTATTTGTTCAATGATCTTTTTCATATTTTGCAGAAGAAGTTTGATGTGCGAGATATGTTCAAACGTTGGGCAGTAGGGAAGATGGGTGACGGTTGGAAGAACAAGAGGTTGGATTTGTTCAACCAAAGGGATGCCGGTGGGAGCAGGCCGATTCAGGAGTTGATAGAAAATGTCCCTGGTGGAGTGCCTCCGGATGCCTGGGAGAGATATGTCCGTTGGAGGAGGGGAGACTTAGGAAATGTATATTTAATAATTTAATTATTAAGGTATTCATCATTATTAAGAAATATTTTTTATTTATAATCATGATTAAATTTTATTTTATGTTAACAGAAGAGATCGCAGCAAGGCGTTTACAGCCGATCGCAGCAGAAGGTTCATCATACGGCTGGCACGAAGCCATTTTCGGTCGGCTACGGAGAGATGGTATGAAAAATAAACCTTTCTTGTTTAATTGATATTTATTTTTAATTTATATTTATTTAACTGTATATAATAATAAATTATTCAATAATTTCAGGAGGACGAAGCTTTGCAGCAAGGGAAGAAGGCTACGTACAGCCTTTTCTACCGTCAGAAACACAGGCACCATGACGGGAGTGCAACATCCACAGAGGCTGAGGAGCATATTGTAAGAATTCTATTACTTTTATTTGGATTTATCATATTTTTTTAACAATTACATTTGTAGAAAAGTCTAATATATGTTTTGTGTTCAGGCTACAATTGAAGAAGTAGAGAGAGCTTCAGGAGTCGCAGGGGGATAATATAGACCCCACTGCCTCACTCAGTGGTGTATGGCCGGGCTGGGTCGTCAAGCACTGCCCAGTCTGCAGGAGCTGGCCAAGCGTCTTCCAGCAGCTCTATGATGCACGATCCGGAGTATGAGGCTCGGATGAGGGAACAGTTGACTCAGGAGATTACAGATCAGGTGTACGATCGATTGCAGTCCTGGGTCGAAAGTACCAACAGTGCACTCGACCAGATCATTCAGAGGGTGGACCCAGGCGGACCTCCTATACGTGTACCAGGACTACCACCATGTCCACCGAGACAAACGTGCAACCGTTCTTCAGGATCCCAGCCAGAAGTCAATCAGCCAGATGGTGGTCAGCCGGATACCACTCAACCAGATGCGTAGTTATAGGGTTTTTTTATTAGTTGAAAGTTTGTAATTTCAGGACTGTTACATCTTTTTTTTAGTTGTGAAACTTGTGTTTTATTTTGGCTACGATTGCAGAAATTTCTAAATTTTTTGTTGTTATATCATTTATTTATATTTGAAGTTATTTTATATGGAAATGCGATTTTTATAAAAAAAAAATATAAATGCGACTGAGTGGGACCGCTACTCTAGTATATTTTATAAATGCGGTATTTATTTAAAAAAAGAATATACTTAGTTAGTAGCGGTTTAAAACCGTTACAAATCCTTATTGGTTTTAGTAGCGGTTCATATACGCCACTAATTGCCATTACTTTTAGTAGCGGTTTTTAACCGCTACTAAATAAATGCTTTTAGTAGCGGTTCCGATCCGCCACTAATTTCCATTACTTTTAGTAGCGGTTAAACCGCTACTAAAAGTAATGGCAATTTAGTGGCGCATATGAACCGCTACTAAAACCAATATACAAACCGCCACGAATCGTATTATTTTATATACAAACCATGAAATCTTCTGATTTGTTGTTTTGAATTTAAGGGATTTCCGGTGTTATGTTAAACGCCAGCTTCATAGACGCACAAGGTCGTCTGCTAAAGTGGATAAAAAGGTCCATCGTGAGTTTCCAGATTGGTTTGCACGCAGAATACTCAACGACGACAATCCCCATCCGCCTGATATGATAAATCTAGCAACTGGTCCACTCGACCATGTCAGGAGATATACGGCATACAACGTCAACGGTTTTAAGTTCTGCACCGTTGCACGGGATGAAGGTTCCCTCACCCAAAATTCTGGAGTGTTCAGCACATTTGGTACAAGGAGTTATGCCAGCTCACGTGATACTGACATGCAATTTGGAGGCGTATCATATTATGGGAAGCTCGTTTATATCATCGAGCTAAACTATCAAGGCCATTTCATCGTGCCTCTCTTCAACTGCATGTGGGTGGACACCAGAACTTCTCGAGGCATTACAGTAGATAGCTTGGGCATTACATCTGTCAATTTCTCAAGACTCATTCACACAGGGGAAGTGCCAGATGACGAGCCGTATATTCTTGCCTCACAAGCGCAGCAAGTTTACTATGTGCAAGATCAGAAACACAAAGATTGGCACATGGTGATTCATATGAAGCCCCGAGACCTCTACGAAATGGGTGAGGAAGATGATGTGGAACTAGACAGCCAGCATTTTGAACCTGAAAACTTCGATAACCTCATTCCGGAAGAAGACGGGCATTTACCAGTAGTTAGGTGAGTTTGCTCAATACAAAGTTATTTCACAATTTTTCACATATTTTATTATTAGAAATTGATATAGGTGTTTATTATTTTCTTCTTAGGCGGGAGCAAGAAGATGATTGAAGAGACAATTTTTTTTTAAATTTGTAAAATTTTACATAACGGTATGTATCAAACATTAATATATGTTTTTTTTAAAGAATATCCTAACATTTCTTTTATCAATTTTTTTTTTCAATTTTGAGAATTTCGTAGCGGTTACAACCGCTACTAACTATACCCTACATTTTGTAGCAAATAAAACCGCCATTAAAGTACGCTACTTTAAGTAGCGGTTACAAAACTGCTACTAATACACATTAACCGCCACTAATTAGCGCCTCCAGCACCTATAAATACCCACTACTCACCCATTATTTCTCTACCCTCTGCTCATTTCCTTCTTTGCTCTTTGGTTTCTTTCCATCTGATCTTGTATTCCTTCATCTCTTTAACATAGCAATGTTGTTTTAATTTTTTTAATAGGTATAATTATTTTATGTAATATTTACTTGTTCTGATACAAGTATGTATTCTAATTTTTGGTTCAGATTTGAACTATATATTCTTTTATAAGTTCATGAACTGAAACTTTCTTAATTATAAATTGAAAATTGTTGTTTAAAAACAGTTTAGTTGATAAAATAAGTTGCCAATTTTAATTTGACGTATAGATTTTTTTTTTTTAATTTTTTCCCACTTAGTAGCGGTTGTGAAACCGCTACAAATGATTGATGTCTTTAGCAGCGGTTTAGAACCGCTACTAAACTTATGTCTTTAGTAGCGGTTCCAAACCGCCGCTAAATATGCGTGTAATTAGTTGCAGTTATAAACCGCCGCTAATAAATAAAATTACTTTTTTTTCCTTTCTTGACATTAGTAGTGGTTTTATTAACCGCCGCTAATGAAATACAGAAAAACGAAATTTTCATTTGTTGTTCACTAGCGGTTTCGTTAACCGCTACTAAATTAGTAGCGTAGTTGACCGACTTAGCAGCGGTTATATATAACCGCTACTAAATGTTTGTCACGGGAGATTTAGTAGCGGAAATTTAAACCGCTAGTAAAGTGTTAGTTGCGGTTAAAACCGCTACTAATCAACCTAAATAACCGCTACTAATACACGCTTTTTTTGTAGTGATGCCAACTTGATCTGCCAAAAGAACCTTGGAGGAATGAGGAACATTCAGGCTGAAGACAATAGTAGATTTGTCCTTGTTGATTTCTTGGCCAGATAAAAAGGAATATCTATTAATAATAGACAGTGTTGTGTGAAAGCCTAACTCAGAGGCTTCTGTGAAAAGGGGAGAATCATCCGCATATAAGTGATGCGGGATTGGATAAGATGAGTGACATAATTTAATACCGTTCCAAGTTTTTGAAAGTTCACATTGAGCTATCAAACAAGATAGGACATTTGACGAGATAATATATAGGTAAGGGGAAAGAGGATCCCCTTGGCGAACTCCCTTGTTTAGACAGAAAAACACTTGCGATTTGGCCATTGAAAAGGAGATTGTATTCCACAGTTAGCACACATTATGAAATAAGGTTAACCCATTTCATTGGAAAACCCATGCTAAACATGGTAGCTGCAATAAAGTTCCAATAGAGATGATCAAAAGCCTTTGAAAAATCAATTTTGAAAGATGCCAATTTCCTTCTGCCAGCTCGAGAAGAGTGAATATGATCCATGAGCTTGTTAGCAAGCATAATGTTGTCTGAGATAAGTCTGCCTTTTGAAAAAGCACTCTAATTTGGTGCAATTAACTCAGATAGAATTGGTTTCAATCTATTTGATAGAATCTTGGCTAAAATCTTGTATGAAACATTATATTGCATAAGCTGATTGGCCGGAAATCCTTAATAACTTGAGGATAGTCAATCTTTAGAATCAAAACTATATTTGTTTTATTCATCCCTTTGAGGAAATATTTTGAATGCCAAAAAGATTTGAGTGCATTGAATAGATCAAGATGAATTGGTTATCATGCTAAATTTTATACTAAACATTAATATCTCATTTCACTTTGTTTCTCAAACTCATAATTTATTTTAAAAAATATCTATGTTAATTGCACATAGTAAGGAAGCTCCCATCAAATGGTAGTTGATTACAATACACATGACTGGAAAGGTTATTCCTAGAGAAACTAATAAGTACACATATATTATAAATAAGTAGCTTAACTTTTTAATATCCAAAAAATTAATTTTCTAGCTCCTATGTGCAGGCCGAATGTAGTATGAGATATTTATTTTCTTAAAAGAAACGTATACATTGTATCTGCGTATTTAAATTTAAATAATGTCACTACTGGTATAAAGAATGAATGAAATAGGAAGGATGATTGATGAGTTTGATATGGATGTTGCAATAATAATATATATAGACGTAAAAGGGAACACGAATCATATGTTAGAGAGGACCAAGTGTTGAATGGCATAAGGAAATATGTAGCTAGCTACCTTAAACAACACTTTCCTACTTGCTTATGTATGCATGCCTACGCAACAGTCGGAAAAGTTTGCTGAGGTTACCTTGTGTATGGGCACATACCCTCTTATCTTCTCCAAACTTCTCTGGGAACACAGAACTTTCATACATACATCACTGAATGAGTATGTGTGTACATATAATATTATATAATTAAAAGAAAAATAGTTTCCGATCCCGGAAGAAAGTTTGGGGTAATTAATGAAGATTCGTAATGTGGCCTTTTGTTAGGTCCGAAAGGCCAAAGAGCACATCCAACAATCAAGGATTCAAAACCTTTTGGAGATACGGTTGGCCCTTCGCTGGTCCATGCAATTTTTGGATCGTCAACATCGTCGTCTTCTATGATTTTCTGCCCATTTATTATTATTATTTGCCTTTTAATTCCATATACATACATACACCCCTAGGCTATGTTCAGTGCATATATGTACTGAGACTGGATCCATGCAGCTTCGTGTGTATGTGTGTTTTAATTACAGCATAGAAACATCATCGAGTTAAAAAGAGAGACACGTCACGTTATGCTTGCATTTCTGGTTGACACGTAAAGGCCTCGCCTACTCTTTTTTTTCTTAAACTCAAAAGGGTGGGCACTAATAATAGATATAGTCACAAGTGAGATTAAACCTCCCTGCAACCTCAAATAGGAAAACTTCTAGTTAAATTGCCATTATTAGTAGCTCCTCCTAACTCATTTCTCCAATCAAATTCTATTAATTCATTTATTGATCGATATTATATCATGATTGTGGTCCTAGGTGCTAAATTTTTAAGTTATCATTAAAGATGTTGTTATATTGATAATTAGTCACAACTCTTTTTAAAGTTTTAAAAAAATGTCATTTAGTTGCTAATTGCTTTGTAGTCAAGAGGCATGAAAGTTTCCTAAATAAGAGGTCAATAATTCAATCTTGCTTGTAATCATGAGTTGTTAGTGCCTACTTTTTTTTTAAAAAAATGGATGTCATCTAACTGTGATCACTATTCTGTATCTAATACGTACTAACTATGAATTTTGAAAAAAAAAAAAGTAGCTCATTGTAAAATTGTTTTTACAGCCACTTTAGTCTCTGCTAAATCCCTATTGTAGTTTAAATAGTCATCTATATTGCTTATAACAGCAGTTTTATAACCCAATAAAACAAAAGCCATTGTACGTATAATCGCAATATATCTTGACCAATACTTGGTCCTTCAATATAAAAATTTAATCGGTAAGGTAACAAATTAGAACCTCGTTATATATATACACACACACACACATACATACAATAAACATGCAAACAAAATGAAAAGAACATTATGCATGCTTAATTTTGTATGTTGTCTTTCAGTCAATGGTAGTAATTATTAATGTTGGTCGGCTATAACACTCACCACGAATTGATATGGATCAGTATTTTAACGTGGAGTAAATGACCATATATCAGTACTTATTAGTATTACTTTCTCGTGGAATTAATGAGTTAAGGACATTTTGCTTAGAAAATAGGGCCATCCCATGCGAGGGAAAAGCAAGACTATGATTGAAATATAAGTAATGGTAAAAGAGTATATTATTGATATTTCTTATTTTGGGAACAATGGGAAGAATATTGACACTCGCAAACTTCCATAAATGGGTCCCCATCGGAGGGTATGCTGCATGTGCTAAGGAGCAAGTGATGGTTTCGGACGTTTCGATGAATACAATGAGAGGCATTGATTAGTCAATTTGTATTAGTGCGACTCAGGAATATTTAATTTAGAGTTTTCCATTGAAATAATTAAGTCCCATTCAGCCTCTCTTTAATTTCCAAAAGAGAGTTAATTATTAAATATATATATATATATCTATATACTCCCTCCAATATAATTATTATAGAGGGGTTTCTCTTAGTCTTAAATTTAATACATAATTAGTCCTAAATGTAATATATAATTTCATTTTATCTTCTAAATTTATAATATTTTTTCAACAATCTCTATACATTACACATATTAAGGGAATCTTTTTTTTATCAAGGAAATAATATTCAATGCAAATGATTAAAATGAATACTTTATAGAAACGAGAAATTCTTGCATGGAACAAATAATTAATGTAAGTAATTTTTTTCAATATGTGCCAATTAATTATATATCTCCTATATTAAGGAATAAGAGGAATAATATATATATATATATATATATATATATATATTGTTAACATGTCGTAATTGGTGTTCTTAGAGAAAAAAAAAGAAAGAAAGTAAAATGTGGTGATCAACATAGGAGGAGTGGGGTCGTTGGTGGAACTGTGGAAGATAGGGTAACCAATTGAGTTGCCTCAGAAAAATGTTCCATCCATCATTTGTGGATTTTGATTGATAATGACACAAATTGCCTTGTGAGAGTTACAGCCCCATGTGGCCTACTCATACCAGATTTTGACAACATATATACACAACATAAAATATACCTCCGCGTAATTTTCATTTTCAAATTAGTTGACCAAAAGTCATTATTCTCTGATGATGAGTGTCAAGTTATTTTTGCACTCTAATTGTTTTGAAAAAAATAATGTCTTTAATTACGGCCACCACAACTAATAATTAGATTAAAGAATAAACCCCATATATTACAATATCATTGTTTTCTGCTGCCAAGAAAAGTGCCCAAATCATCAAGACTTAGCTTACACTTCTCCATCAAGTACATAACCACCTTATAAAGTTAACTAAACATTCATATTGTGTTTTAGGAGTAAATATCGCTAACAATCTGCCATTTTTTAGGAGAATATATCTTTACTAAATAGTTTAACGTCATACTAACTGTAGCCTTTCCTATTCATATTGTGTTATTTAAAACTAAATAATATTCTACATTAATTGATAAAAGATTGAATGGGTGCAAGGTTGAGTCATATATAAGAGCACAGGTGCACGCGCAAGGATTATTAGTTAGATAAGGCAGGTATCGGTTGTTGAACCAATTAGAGGGAACGAAAACAAGCTTTAATCTAAGCTTTTTGACCATAAAAATTGATATGAATTAGTCAGATAATCTTGCTCATTTTTCTTATTAATTGTTGGAAGGTGTGGTCAAGTCCACCTTAATGGGTCAGGTTATTTAATTAAGAAATAAGAAAGCTTCCTAATCAAATAAAAAGAGAGATTTAATTTCAACATTAATTGCTGAAGGAGAATTGAGGAACAAGTAATTTCAATAGGAAATTAATTTAAACATGAGCTAGCTAATTTCCTCATCGTTGCTTAGTGAACAAGGAGAAATCACATCTAGTCACAAAAAAAAAAAAAAAAAAAACAATTGGAGAAATCACATCTCCATAATTTGTGGACACCTAAGTAGGAGGTGTCTCCTTCATTTGCAACTGTCCCTAATTTATTTGTATGTTAAATTGAATTTCTTAGGTCATACAATTATATATATTTTACAATAATATTATTTATAGAT
The DNA here is from genome assembly GCA_037074515.1 of Mimosa bimucronata. Classification (NCBI taxonomy): domain Eukaryota; kingdom Viridiplantae; phylum Streptophyta; class Magnoliopsida; order Fabales; family Fabaceae; genus Mimosa; species Mimosa bimucronata. The sequence goes on from CM073442.1 coordinate 45,559,829, forward strand.
TAATTTTTTTTATATGCCTTTATTTTAATTTATGTTATCATACTACACAAACATATATAGCATTTTTAACAAACTCACATACATATATTTAATAATTAGTAAATGTTATAACAGACTCCCACCATCCAAAATATATATCCGTTTATTAATCCAATCTAAAGTATTGGTCGGATATATAGTTTTAAATGAATGCATTATGTAGTCTAGTGGTATGAAAAACTCGGAACCAGTTTCGGTGCTCGTCAGAAAGATGAGTAGAGAGCGCTCCTCTACTTTGGATCGTCCAGATTTAAATCTCAACGGTCCAGATTTAATAATTTTAAAGTTGTGATTTTTAAATGAATAATATGTTTTTCGACAAAATGATAGTTAAGAGATTATCTTCATTTTAAATTTCATAACCATAAAAATAATTCTTTTATTAAAATAAAAAACTTAAAAAAATTAACTCTGGACCATATAGATTGGATCTAGACGGTTCATAATAGAAGAGCGCCCTCTACTCATCTTTCAGACGAGCACCGAAACTAATTCCATGAAAAACTCCTTTACAATTGAGAGGTTGCGGTTTCATTTCCAATCGTAGCCTCATGCTTGTAGTGCATGCCCCTTTAAATTTCTATGTAGGTTTATGTATTCTTATATACATATAAATATAATTTTCAATAAATTCATTTGTAGCTAATAAAGAAATTTTATATCAAGTAAACACTACATGAATTAGCGACAGAATTTAGCTATGGAATTATATATGTAGTGAAAATTCAATTATATTTAATATCCTAACAAGAATAAATATGTAAAAGGAGGTATTATGGTAGGCAATAGCTTCCTTGTGAGATTGAGAGGTAAAAGTGGATTGGCGAAAATGTTTATTAGGTTATGGCTTGAAATACACAAAACTCCCCTAAATGTTTGGTAAGATATATGCAAATTATAAATTTAAATTTAGAACCCTATTTTATGTTGTGACTAACTATCAATTATTTTGCAGTTAACATTATATTATGGTTAATGTTAACTGTTTTAACTATGTCAAATTTATATTTTTTTATTATATACTATATCATTTAAAAAAAGCGATACTTGGGATTGGCATTTGATAATGTAATTTCAATTACCTTTAAATACTTAAAATTTTAAAATATTTATTTGACAGTGTCAATTTAATTAAAATAAAAAGAATGAAATGCTTAAATTACATGCCAAATATCAATTGTATTTTATTTTAATTATGTAGTATATAATAAAAATATAAAAATTATGACATGTACTACAAAAAAACAGTGATTTTACGACGGAATTTAGCGACGGAAAAAATTCCATCGGTAATTTGCGACGGAAATTCCGTCAGAAAATTTACCGACGGAATTACTGACGGAATTTTCGTCGGTAATTTTTCCGACGGAATTTCCGTCGGTAACTTAATTAATTATATTATTTTATTTATAAATTATTATTTAACTTAAACTAAATAATAAAATATTATTACCGACGGAAATTTGCGATGGAATTTCCGTCGGTAATTTAATTAATTATTTTATTTTATTTATAAATTATTATTTTAATTTATAAATAATAAAATAAAATATTATTACCGACGGAAAATTTTCCGTCGGTAATTACAGACGGAAATTCCATCGGTAACTTTAATTATTTATTATTTTATAAATAAATTATTATTTTAGTTTATAAATAAAAAAATATTCTATTAATTTATTTTTAAAAATATTTTATAAATAAATAAAATATATTTAATAAAAATTAATATATATACACGTATATATATAGATATATATTTATTACCAAATTTAATTTTTAATTTTATATTAAAAACTATTTTATTTTTTAAAAATAATTAAATATTAGCAATAAAAATGAAAAATAATTATAATTTAATAATATATGTAATAAAATAATTATTTAAAAAGTCATAAAATAAAATGAAAAATAATTATAATTTAATAATATAAAATGAAAATACTAAATATAATGGATTGTATATGAATATAAAAATTATTTATAAAAAATAATAGAATTATTAATATGTAAATTATATATTAATAATTATAAAATATTTCATAATATATTAAGAATAAATATAATTATAATAATGGGAGTTTAAATATTGTAAATATAATAGTTTGCAAATAATTTCACAAGGTGTTCGTAGCTCAACTGGTTAAGGCGTCAGACACGCCCCAACAGGTTGCAGGTTCGAATCTCTCCAATGACAAAATTGAAGGCAATTTGTGGGAGAGACACGTGGCGGCACGAGAGAGTGACACGTGGCGGGGTGTGGGGCAGGGACACGTGGCGGTACGAGAGAGTGACATGTGGCGGATTAAATTTTTTAAATATTTCAAAAAATTACCAACGGAAATTCCGTCGCAAATTTCCGTCAGTAATAATATTTTAATATATTATTTATAAATTAAAAAATAATTTATTTATAAAATAATATTATTATTTTTCCGACGGAAATTCCGTCGCTAATTACCGACGGAATTTTTTTCCGTCGGTAAATCGATTTGCGACGGTGGAATTTCCGACGGAAAAAATTTCGTCGGAAAAGTCGATTTTCTGACGGAAATCCGTCGCAAAATGACTGTTTTTTTGTAGTGATGCAAACAATTAGCTTTAAAGATAATTATAACGACATGAGAGTTGTTAATTCAAATTTGAAACTCCGATCATGTCCATATTCTAACCTTTTAAGAGTTAGAGAAGTTATATGCAAGTGATTATTCAAAGTTCAAGAAAGTTTGGTGTAATTTAGTCTTAATTTTATAACTATATATAAGGTCTTAATTTGATAATTTTACTTTATAAAATATTTTTTCAATCATTTAATCCTACTAATGTTGTTAGTCTTAAATAGTTGTAGATTTTTTAAAATGTTTTATTAGCATTTAATATGTTAATGCCAACATTTTTCTCAATGGAACTAAACTAATAATGTTAGGGTAAACAAAGTCACTTTAATTTATAAAATTATTCAGTCCCCAAAAAAAAATAAGGGATTTTCAAATTTGTGTCTTGTCTCCAAGGAAAGAAAACCTGGACCGGACCGGCCGGTTCAACAGTGAACCGGCTACGGGTCCTGTCCGGGCGAGATGGAAAACCGGAGGGGCCATTGAACTGGCCAAGGGACGGGGTCTACCCGGTCAAACAGGGGTTCAACCCGGTTGAACCGGACAAGACAGGTCAACCCGGGGGGTTAAACCGGGTTGGCCCTTTTTTTAAAAATTTTATTTTATTTTATTATAATTCACCTAATTACTAACTTTCATTTCACTCAATTTTAGAAATTAGGAAACTATAATACTTTAAATACTATTTTACTTGCATATACTTAATATTTTATTATTGTTACTCTTAATATTTGTATTTTAGTCTGTGAATTGTAGAATAATATTTATTTTCACGTGTAATCAACTAATATTTTCTCTTTTTTCCTTTATAGAAACATAAAAATATTCATATTTGATTAATCATGCATACCTATCTACATTTACATTTTGATATTAGTGATTATTAATGTTAATATCAATAAAATTTTATTATTTTAATATAATCCGGTTTGACCCGGTCAGACCCCGATCCGACCATTAACCCTTGAACCAGTGCCTCATCCGGTTCGATGCCCGGTCCGCTTTTTTGAACCTTGCTTGTCGCACTTCTACTACAGTAGTCTCTGTTTTTTTTTTTGGCCACCTATAGGAGTATCTTATGCTAAAGCTAGTTGGACGGTTTTTTTACTCGTTTGCGTCCAATCTCTTTTCTTTATTTAATTAGTATTTATGTAAACAAAGCTATAATTGCAGAACACAATTGTACGGCTATGTCTGATCCACAATTGGAAGTTGCATACAAAATTTCATAACATAAGTAATTTTGCTTTCCACTTGATTCCGTCTAAAGTGCAAGTTCAATTTTGTGCCATATCTAGAACATTTAATATTTGTTCTTAATTTTTTCCTTCTATATTTAAACTTTTTAAGTAAATAATTAATGTAGTATAGACTTTTGTCTATGGCATGTTTAAAGAAGCTGCGCTTTACAAATTATGTATGCATATATAAATTTAATATTATAACTATCTTTTAATCCCTAATATTTTCGTCGAGATAAGATAATTAAACCAGACTAATGTTATAAATGGAAGGAGTATTTGAGTAATTCGCCCGAGGCCAAGTTTCTTTAATCAACAAAAGCCTATGATGCACATATTATTGCTTCATTAGATTCAGTGCTTTACCTAGTCATCGTATTCTTTAATTTGTCTGCCTAGGTGATGATCATACAAATTATATGCATTTTTTTATTCAGGGCAATAATGCTCTTCCACTGTTTTTTATGACATTATCTTTTTCTAAATAAAAAGATCAATTATTATATGTAGCAAGACATTAATTCCAAAGTTTCTGCCAAAACTAATGAGGAAGCATATTTGAGCTGGTCATTAGGCATTGGTGATAAGAGAATCCAAACATGAATTTGCTTAATTAATTAAGAGAGATAATAAACTGAGCAGTTGGATTCTCTTTTAGCTGGGTACTGATGATATGAATGAGTAGTGCAGAAACATGTAGGAAATGAGCAATGAATCGGCCACTATATAAAGGATAAGGAAGCACTTTATTGTTGGAAAAGGGCCATATATATATATATTTATATATATAGAATCTCTCAAAGCTTTGAGGGAAAAGGGACCATGGGGTGAGAAAAATGGACATTTTCATCAACATATGTATGGAAAAAAAAGGCCATCACTGATCCTGCACAATGAGAGAACAAGAAAAGGAACCTCACACTCATAGGACTCAAACTAAAGCTGATCTATATATAAAAATACCAGCTCGATTATACTCATCAGCTAACACAGACAGAGAAAGAAATACTCCCTCCGGTCCTAATTATAAGAGCCAGTTGACTTTTTTTGAAAAATTAAGGATGCAAAATTCACCACTTTAAATTGTTTATATTTGTCTTTTTTCCTCAACACTAAGTTATTTTACTTATAAACTATCATATAATCTAGTTACATGTCACATATATTAAGATTTAGAGGTCTAATTTGCTTCCTTAATCTCCCCAAAAAAAGTCAACTGACTCTTATAATTAGGACCGGAGGGAGTATAATGCTTGATGTGATTGGAAAAAGGCTTCATTTTTAAGATGACTATAAGTTCTTACTTTGTATTTTTATAGGATATATGGGATGGGCCCTCCAAGCACCCACCTTGTTTCCCACACAAAGTTCCCTCAATAATTGAGTCTCCCATAGATTAGCAGCATTGTTCATGTATATGTCGACCTGTTATTTCCACCATCTTCCAATCAAACTCTCACAAATTTCATCACTTTTTGCCTCAACAATTTCGATACAATGTGTCAAACACTTCGCTATATATTCTCTACAAATATCAAGAGTTGACTTTGGGATATATGTATATGGGAACTCCTTATATAAATAAATATATATAATTATATAGATGTAGTTGAGATAGCACAGTAATTGACATGTGACACCTATCACTCTATGTTTCATATTGTTCTAGACGCTGCACCTCTTAGCTTGCCAATATGTTCTCTCCTTATTGGTTCCCTCTCAATATATTAACATGTGCTGCTGCCTGCTGCTCCCATAAGGACTACTTGTTTTACTCATATATCCTAACTTTATGGTATATTTTACTTTTAAATTTCATGTTTAAACTCCCGTGTACTAACAAGTTCCAATAACTTTTTCAAGAGTAATTGCTTGAAGATTGAGATTACTAACCATAGGGTGATTCTTCTGTTATGGGGGAAAAAAAAAGCGTTTATATGAAGTATAGTGAGATGTAAGCTTTTCTTTTAAGGGGGGAGATTGTAGGTTTAATTCTGCATGAAACTTTAAGATATTATGAATCGTTTGCCTCTCGAATTCAGAAAAAAAAAAAAAAATTACCTTTGGATTATTTTGAAGAATGAAGAGCAATTGCATGTGTACGGGGGATTACACGGAAATTATTTTTCTAAAACATAACAAAACTTGTATAAATATCAAAATCTTCTTTACACTGTGTGGGAAGATAGATATTTTTAAATAAGTTTTGAAAAGTCATTAAAGTGATTGTTGTTCTTTTTCTCATGTTTGTTTTCTAGTTAAACACAAAGAATAAGTTTTTCCATATATAACCATAACTATCTCATCACCCACAGTTTAAATTCCATATATATATATATATAATATCTTATAAAGGAGACGACATCTTTTGGGGTGGGTTGTTTTGTTTGACGTATTGTTTCTTATTATAGGCCATACCATGCCAAAAAAAAAAAAAATGGAGACAGAGTGAATTCTGCATTCACTTTTTTGTTTGCTTTCTGATTAAAAAGGAGATGATAGATACAGCTGCACAAAGGTGTGAAGTAAGATATTGTTGTATATTTAGTTTACATACATGTCCTGAAGATGTTAAACAGAGTATATGCTATATTATACTTTTCTCATTAGTGAAGAGAATCATAAGCAGAAAAACCAGCTGAGCTCCAATATTGCTAAATAATTAAATACAAAAGAAAAGCTACTTGCTGGTCTCTAAATCCTCTCACTTTAATCACACCCCAATCAAGAAATTAAAATCAATGGAAAACATGGAGGAAGAGATTTCGGGGACACATCTTTATCTGCAAGCATCCCTCTGATGCATCACCTCCCCCACTTAACTGTACTTAATTGTATTTCTCTCAGGCCTGCTTCTGCAAATCCTCTGAATCTATGAATGTGCCGTGGAAACCATATGGAACTCTGGAAGGAAGCTTAATGGAAGCTTCTAACTTCAAATTCATGGCATTCACAATTCTGAGCTCTGACCTCCACTCCTTCTCGTCATGCACAAACGTGAGGATATACCCATCGTCTTCTCTCTCCGAGTTTTCGTCTCTGGGAAGAAACAGAGGCTCCCCTCCGAACCTTTCCTCGCCATACATATACTTGTTAATCTCTCCAGTGAAGAGGTCCACTTTGGCAAAGCCCGAAACTTTAGGCCACGGCTCTGCTAGTGCCAGATACGCGCACCTCGTCTTCCTCCCGAGCTTGTTCTTATTCACCATTCCAGCTTCCAAATTCACCTGCTCTGTTTCCGAGAGAATGGGGCGGCGAGTCGACTTGCGGGTCTTCAAGTTGAGGCGGATTTCGCAGAGAACACTCCTCAAATTCTCTTCGCATTCATTGAAAATGGAATCTGCTGGGGTCATGCAAGAACCAATCACGACGACCTCATCACTCTGGGGCTCTTCCCAAGCATTCCAGAGATGAAAACAGAAGCAATCAGGGGCTTCGACCCAGATGACCCCCGAGGAGTCCCTCGCATTCTTGTCGAGAATACCGAAACGGGAGATCTTGGTCTTGTCATAGAGGACAGGAGAGCCGCCGCGGATCATGTGGGAGAGCTTGAAAACCACCTGCTGATCAGGGATGAGGACGAACCTCTCTGTGATGGCGAAGTCATGCATCATGGTGGGGTCAGAGAGATGAATGGGGACGTCAGGGGATTTCTGACCATCAGGGGAGACGCGGAAGTACTTCAAGTAGGGCTTTCTAACAACATCGTAGCTGAGGGCGAAGAGGTCTCGGGAGAGAGGGTCCACTTTGGGGTGGGCAATCATTGTGGATTTCAACTGCCCATCGAAATCGTAACGGCAAACGGTGTGGAGGTCCCCGCTGGGGGTGACTCGGACATGGTAAGGAAGATCATCTTCGGACATGGCCAGGAGGTGGTTGTTGAAGTAAACCAAACCGGCGTTGGCGACACCCATGCCATGGCTGCCGTCGACCAGGCCGAAGAGGCCTCGGGCGTAGAAGAGGAGGAGGCGGGCGATGCCGGAGTGGCCATGGAGCTCGCCGATTGCCTTGGGGAAAACAGGGCGCCCCAGGGTCTGTTCTTGGAGGAGGCGCTGCGTTTGGGTGAATCTGCAGGCGTAGCTGGCGGAGCCGTCGTGGAATCGGACGGCGTGGACCATGCCGTCGCCGTCGAAGAAGTGGTGGCCGGCGACGGGCTGGTGGAGGGGATTGGCTCCATTACGGAGGTAGACGCCGTGAATGCAGGAGGGGATGGTGCCGGAGACGGGGAGGGAGTGGTGGACGGGGTTCTCCGGGACGGGGGCGAAGTTGCCGGCGATCTGGACGGAGGGGTCGGCTGTTTTGGGGAGAGGGTGGTTGCGCTCGTGGGAAAGGAGGGCGGATTCGACGGAGTCAAGGGCGAGGGAGGCGGCCTTCTGGAGGAAGTTCCATTTTTGAGGGCGTGATTGGAGTTGGAGGGAGGGGGGAGTGGTGGGAGTGTTTGGAGGAGGGTGAAACTTGAGAGAATTGGAGGGATGATGATGATGATGATGATGATGATGATGATGGGGAGAGGGGGAGTGCTTAGGGAGATCGGGATTGATGATCCAAGGAGGAGAAGCAGAGGAGGCGGCAAGAGAAGCAGGCATGGCGGGGGAGGGGAAGGGAGGGTAGCTTAAGCTTGCAGGAGAGAGAGAGAGGAATGAATGAGGATTGAGGAGAGTGGGGAGGGTGGGGGAAGGTATATATAAGGGATGGAGGTGGAAGCCCCACATGTAGGAGGACACCACGTGTAACTCTGCTCCAATGCTAGTATAGAAAGACAAGAGAGAGAATGAGACTGATGCTGGGATTGCTACAACGGCTTTGGATTTTCTCACTCCACACACCCACCCAAACACTATCTTGTTTCATAAACTCCTCAAAACTTTTCATCCTGTATGTCTACCCTTCTTTTTCCTCTTTCCCATGCCATCCACCTTCATTCCAATTATCCTACTCTGTTTGTTTGAATGGTTCCCCACCAAGTTATATATTATTTTATTTTTTCACTTTTATACCATAATCAAACCCAGATTGAACATATTGTATCAAACCAAACCAGACAATCCGATCATGTAGAGTTTTGGAGCATGTAAATCGATTTATTGACAACTTGAAGTGACATGGAGTAACCCGACGCAACCCAATCAACTAGGCGAGTTATTGGGTTCATCTGTGTTTTTTTAAAAAAAATTAAAAATATACCTCCTTACCCATTTCCCTGAAGGGAAGATGGGTAAAGGGGTAATTTTCTTTTTCTTTTTTTTTTTTTATAAAAAAAATGACACAATTTGCCTATGACTATAAGTTTAGTGATGAAAGGGTTGTTTGTGGGAATATTTTGCTATCATTTATTTATTTTGATATTTTATTAGGAAAATTTTTTAGTGATTAATGGCTGTGGTGTCAATGAATAGAAGATTGATAATCTTGTACTAATAAGTCAATATCGAAGAAATTGTAAAGAATGTTGTATAAATATATGATTATATTGTTAGTGATTAAATTTATTTAATTAATAATTTATTATTTAGATTGTATAATGACAAATTTAGAATTCAAATTATTTTCAATTTTTTATTTCTTACTACTCTGACTTCGGAGTTGATTTTGAATTGACCCACTACTTATGCTTCTCTATATTTGACAACCTTGATTATGATACATAATTAAGAAAAGTTTGAACCTTGTGCTCTAGTCTTATATGACGTAATTAATGAAACCTGATACTTATGTTATATTTTATTACATATATCATAAATTCCGTCAATGTTTCATATGACACTCGCCTTTTGACGATATTTTATTATCTTATCGAAATTTAAAATTTGGTGTCATGTTAGGGCTTATTATGTTTATTAATTTTCACACACACATATATAGATAAATATATATATAACGTTATGAAATGGATGAACAATATTGTGAACAAGGTCAAATTCTCGAATAAACATAAATCACATAAATTTAATTAAAATAAAGAAGGAGTAAAATTGTTAGTGGTTTTATATTCTAGTCTAGTGACAGAAAGATTTATCTTTAAATAGTAAGAAATTGCGAGTTTGATCTCATTTAAATTTAATTCATATCTTTTTTCAACAAAAAAGCAGTAACAAAATTTTAAAGTGTTCATGAGGGATTGTGCTGGTTGGTACGTTTGTCAGGAGAGATTCCATCTGTGAACCACATAAAATAAGTCATAGTTTTATTTTGGCGAAAAAACGTGGTAAATTGATGGTTGCATCTAATAGAAGAGAGTCATAGGGCGTGATGTTTGGTGAAATTAAAAGTCAGTCTTAGTAGCTAGTCATAAACTTTATTGTGGCATTAAACCAATGATCACCTACTCAGTAACACGGAAGCTCTCTGATAAGTGAAAAGCTGTATAAGTTTGATTTCACTTCTAATATAAGGCAATGTTGCCATTATTTAGTACCTACTTCTCTGAATAAAAAATAGTAAGACCTAAATTTGAAAGACATCCGTGAGGGATAGTGCTGGTTGGTGCATTTGTAGGGAGAAATTCCATTTGTCAACGACATAAAACAAGTCACAGTTCATTTTAGTGTAGTAAAAGTGGTAAAGTGATGGCTGTATTAATAAATGAGAGCAACATATGGCGTGATGTTTTGGTAAAATTAGATGGGAAAATTAATATAAGTTTCATGGAAGGAACTTTATTAAAATAAGGTCTTAAGAAATCGTAAAATTAATCCAAAGGCTTTGTTAAAAGGTTGTAAACATCAGGACAAAAGCTATTATCGTGAGACCAAAAAGTTGTTTAATGTCTGATCAAAAGTTGTTTGGCTTGAGGATAACAACTTGTGGCCCGACTATTAGAACTTTAAAACTCTTGATCAATAACAACTTTTGGCCTGATGATAACAAATTTTGACCAGGTGATAACAACTTCGTAAGACCTTAGATTAATTTCACTATTTTGTAGAACCCCATTTTAATTAAGTTGTTTTCACGGAACCTGCAATTAATTTCCCAAATTAGAATTCATCTCTTGGTAGTCATGAAATGTGTAGATAAAGCTAATGACCTTGTAGCTTAATGATATGAAAACTCCTAATAATAATGGTGGGGAAGTTGTAGTTTCATCATGCTTATAATATTGGCTTTTCAATTCCAAAACAGAAAATATGAAACGAATAGGAGGAGGATGTTTGCGAACATTGGAATGAAACACGTGGCACGTGTGGTGGTAGTGATGAGTAGAGTAGCATGGAACCGGTTTCGAGCTAAGCACATATGCTTGGTTGGTCGGGAGAACTATAAAAATATAGACCCTTTGGATCTAATCTAGTTGTTTCATATCTTTATTTTATATTTTAAACTCATTAAAATAATCTTTTTTAAAAAATATAAACTTTTAAGAAATCAAATATAAATTATATAAATCAAATATAAAGATATATATATTTAACAAATTCTCTTTACTAAGTTTTGTGTCTAGGGAAACTAATTCCACTGCGGTATACTCCCTCCGGTCCTAATTATAAGAACACTTTGACTTTTTTGACTTTTTTTTCTAATCCAAAAATAAAGTAGTTTCAGTCCCAAAAAAAATCTTTTTTCTTCAAAACTAATTTATTCTACTTATAAACTAACCTATAATCTAATTTCATATGACATATGATATAATTTAGTGGTCTAATTTACTTCTTTAACTTTCACAAAAAAAAGTCAAAGCGATCTTATATTTAGGACCGGAGGGAGTAAGCTATTGCCAATCTCTCTCACTAGCATTCCGGTCTCTACTCATTAATACTGTAGAGAGATTATATTTGCTAATTACGATGTGGTATTTTATTAACACGCAATTAAGAAAAAGCCAAGGTAACAAAGAGAAGCTATTACTGAAGTCTGGTCGTGTCACGTTGCCATAATCACACGTACCTCTCCGATGAATCCCGCGTCTCTTCCTCTTCTTTTAAAAAATCACACACACACACACACACACACACACTCACTCACACACTCTTTTATATCTATAAATATATATAGACATATCCCCATTTACTTTCGCTAGCTGATACACCCTACTTACACTTCATTCTTTCATAATATTATAATCTATTATTCATTACTTTCATAAATGATGTAAGGCATGATGCAAACCGTTCCATCTAATACTAATCCTTCCTTCTTTTATTTTTGAGCTAAACATACAAATTTAGCAATAAAGTGTTTCACATAAACCAATTATAATTATGCTTTTAGAGGTGTAAAAATAGCCATAAATTTTTTAAAACAAGATAAAAATAGTAAATCCGTTAATTGTAGTTAAACATCTGTTAAATTAAATTTCATGTATATGATTCAAAAAGTAACGGCCAATTCACTACCCCAATTAACTGTTTTACTATTTTTATCATGTTTTAAAAAATTTATATATACTTTTATAGCTCCTAAAACATTATCATGATTGATGCACATAGTGAAACATTTTATTATTAAATTTGCTTATTTACCCTATTTTCTATGGCTATGTTTGGTATGACTTTCTAAATCTCGAAAAAGCATGTTAAGAAACTGAATGCCCATTAGAGCCAATTTTTATAAGTGTTAGTGTCTGTTTGGCAAACATAAAAAAAGTGTTTTTTTGGGTTAAACCTAGGTTTCAAAATCTGGGTAGATAAACACTCTAAGGTATTCCAAAATAGTTTTTAACTGTCAAAACCTATGTTTCAGTTAAGCCAAATAAACACTCACAGCTTTTTCAGAATAGCTTTTTTGCCTGAAAACCTAGGTTTAGGGCTAAAAACCTAAGTTTTGTCATAAGCTATTTTTTTCCCATAATCTCAGAAGCTATTTTCCAGAATCTATTATCTAAAAGCACTTTTTCATCTTTTTTTCTCAGAAACTATTCTCCAAAAACTAATCCAAACATGCCCTTAGATAAATAATTTAGGGGATTAAGGAAGTTAAATAAATGAGTTAATTATAGCATATGATAAGCGATGTCTCTAAAATATTTATGGGTACTATTACATTATATACAAGCTTATAAGTCAAGCAAATTAATTTAGAGATGCAAATAATACATTCATGTGTGTGTGTGCCCGTGTGCGTGTAAATATTTTTAAGTAATTTATTTAGCTTACTTAATCTCCAAAAATTAATCAACTGAATCCTATTAATAAAGATAATAAGAAGTACGCTCTCCGATCCTAATTATAAGATCGGGTTGACTTTTTTGTGGATGTCAAGGAAACAAATTAGACAAGTAAATCATAGCATATGTTTCATGTAATTAGATTAGAGGTTAGTTTATAAGTAAATTAAATTAGTTTTGAAGAAAAAAGATGAATATAAACAATTTAAAGTGATTTATTTTCACTACAAGAAAATGAATTTTTGGCGGCGACTTTCAGCGGCGACAAAATATGTCGCCGCCAAAAGTCTGGGTTTCAGCGGCGACAAAACATGTCGCCGCCAAAAGTCTGGGTTTCAGCGGCGACAAAACATGTCGCCGCCAAAAGTCTGGGTTTCAGCGGCGACAATTTAGAGTCGCCGCTGAAGAGTTAGCTTTTAGCGGCGACTAAAATGTCGCCGCTAAAAGTGTTTGCCGTAGGAAAAAGAAAAAGCACCCCATTTGAGGAATCGAACCTGGGTATTTTTCATTGGTGTGCTCTTTGTCAACCATTCAAGCTAGCTAACCGGTTTTACCTAAAGTTACTTGAAATTTTATATATTATATTGTAATATAAATTTTTCCCAAATTTTCCCTCTTTCTCCCGCGAAACACACAGCCTAAATTTTCCCTAAATCTCTTCTCCACTCACTTCTGCCTTTTCTCTACGCCACTGCTCCTTCCATTTGTCCAAAGTTTCCCAATCGTTTCCTCCGCCGTTGATTGTATTTCGCGCCACTGCCATATCGCCGTATCTGCGGTGTCGTTGCTATTTCAGGTGCGCTTCTTTTGTTCTCTTGAAACTCGAATTTATCTTGCTTTGTTACAAATTCTGGATTCTGGGTTGTTTTGCTCTGGATTGCTTTGCCTGTCAACCGTCCTTCTTCTCTCAAGGAGCAGTACTTCTCGTAATTCATCATCAATACATTAATACATTACTTTAATACATCCTGTAGGTAGATACAATATAGTGAAATTGGCCCAACACCGAATTTTTCAAATGCATAAGATAAAAATATAGGAGAGTTCATTAATTGGAAATCTTGGAAATTATTATTCCCTCCAGTGCTATTCCTAAATATAGGAGTTTGTTAGGGAGTTTACTATAGTTCTAAACATAAGACCACAATCAACTTTGTGTCTTAAATTTATGACCTTTTTCCCAAACTTTCCTCACCAAGTGCACATAGTAAGGGTGTTCCTACTAAGGAGTGGATTTCTTTTCTTTTTTTGTTTGGTCAAAAGGTAGGATAAAAGATTCTATTTTTATCATCTAAGGTCGAATAAAGATAATGCTGCAATTAAGGCTTTTTGTTGTACATTGTTTTAAACTGACTCGTCTTTTGAATTAATGTATGTTGAACTAGAAATTATAACAAGTTCATTGTGCCTTGTTGTGAAGCCTGGGATTAAAAAAAACAACTCTTTTTGTGAAACATTGTATATAGACTTGTTCAAACAAGTAGTAAAACAGTGAAGCGCTAAAGGTAGATCCATATTATAAAAAAATGATGAATTTGACTTTAGTCTTGCTTTCTTTTGCTAAAGTTGGCCTAAATATGTTCTTACCGGCAGACTATCAAATATTTTAACAATTATGTCTGATAGTAATAATTTATTTATAAATATATGTGTGTATATATATATAGAGAGAGAGAATGTAATTGCGTTTGAGGTTCTTCACCCTCTAAGAGCCCTTGAACTTAACATTCCCTCTTGTTATTGAAATTCACATTCTCTTGTGATGTTAATCTTTGGAATGAAAAGATCTTTACCATGACAATTTTATGCCTATATCACTTATGATGATTGTGTGTGTGTGTGTATGTGTGAGGTTTTGGAATTTGAATGGGGGAAAATTAAAGAATAGGTTATGTAAAAATTTGAAAATGTGAGATGGTCTTTGTTGGGAAGGGCTGTTATTTAATTTTCTCTTAAGTTAAAAAATGATTGCTAACTAGTTTAAAAGATGATGTGATAATTCACGTAGGAAAACTGAGAGTAAAAGACTAATTGGGATTGAAATGACCCAACAAAGTGGCATACAATTTTTGTTGTCGGACAGCCCTACTCCTAATATTGTCGAGGTTAAGGTTACTATAAACTCTGCAGTAGAATTTCACTGATTTGTGTGCCATACTCTGCAACTGAGTCATAAAACTGGCCTTGGTATAACAAGTGGGCATAGGTATTAAGTAATCTTGTTGAAAAACACTGAGAAATCTCTGAGCTTATGGGCCCATTTTGTATTGTAGAAACCTTTAGTTGGCTGCGCCCTAGTGTTTCATCATGGCTATAAAAACTTAATCTGAAGTTCTCAATTGTGTCTCTAGAAGTGCATGAATTACTCTTGAATAAAAAGAAGCCGTGAAACACTTGAAATTCAATCGCTTCAAAAGTTTTTTAAAACAGAAATTTTCATGCTTATTCTGTAGCAAATATAGCCACAAATTCTGTTGGTAATTGAGCTTCTAGAAATTGTTGGTAACTGCTTTGCATATTCTGTCATAATTATTGCTTATTGGCTGTCAAGAATTTGAGCTTGGTTGCTGTTAGTTTTCATGTCAGTTTTCATAGGAAATGGACAAAATTTTCTGTAAAAGAAATTCATACAGAATATAAACATAAATCAAGCCATGTGGGTGCATTTTTTTTATACTCCTGAAATAAAGCAATGTGGCTGGGTTTACTAAAAAGCTTCCTCATAATACGTATAAATATCCCCTGGCCGGCCAGGGGATACTAATGTCTTTTGATTTGCCTTTTTTAGTTTTATTCTAGTTTCTATATTTTCTGTTTTTTAAAAGCTTATAGTGGATCACTTTGATGTGACGATGAGACTTTCACCCTCTTTATTAAAATCAGTTTCTTGAACTTATAAGTGGATAGGTGACTTATATGGCCGCAACTTTATGTCTGTACAAGTGTCTTTAGAGATTAAAGAGAATACTTTTTTATTAATATATCTTAACAAATCACAGATTGATGCGGGTGGGGTAAGTTTTATTTTTCCTCTTTCATTGCTATTTGTAAAACTTGGGATTTATTGAGTTACGTGAACAAAGTCAAAGTGCTTTGGCTTTATTGGTTAAATGTAAAATCAATATAGTAAGTACGAAAGATTCAACTATGAATGGCATTTTCTTCTTTATGAAAGTCAAGATATGTATGTGTGTGTATTGTTCGCTTCAATTAAGCCATTTTTCAGGAGTATGAAAAAGCTTTGAGTGTTTTTGCTATCCAGAATGTGTTTAATTGCTGTAGATTAAGTGGTTGATAGTTCATATATTTGTCAAATAACTGAAAGTCAACATAGAAATATTCAACAATTGCATAATTTCTTTTTGTATTTTCTTAAAAAAAAGAATGGATTATATTACTTCCTCTAATCCTTATTATAAGACATTAACTATGAATTCTCACAAAACCAATAAAGTTCATTAAAAACACTAAAAATGTCCTAAAATCCATGCAATTTCCAATATTACCCTAAAAAATTATAATAAACTACAACACTATATTAATTATTATCTTATGCCAAATGTAGTTGCTTTCATTAATATATATTGATAATTGAGATTGGTAATTGCTTTTAACCATGCTTCTTTTTTTTGTTTCTCCTAGTTCTTTCTATGATTTGAGCTTATATGGCCTTATTTGCTTGCTTTACTTGCTAGATTGATATTGCTGTGGTGCTTTTGAAGTTTGCCATTTTTCTTCTTACTGGCACCGTTATCTTCTGAGCATCATTTTCTCTTTAAGTCTTCATCAGGTATATTCAGTAACTCAACTTTCTCTTTTGCAATTCTTTGAATATTTCGTTGTGAAAGTGTGTCTATATGTTGTATTTATTAGTTTCTTGCTTAACTTTTGCACTTCTTTTATACTTATTACTTTATTGGATCCTTTTTTTTACATTACGTATGTATCTTAAACTTTTCATGCTTCAGTAATGGACAAAAGTTGGTTGGACATTAAAGACAGAGGTAATGTGGCATACATTAGAGGAGTAGAAAGTTTTATTGAATGGGCTTTTAGTCAAAATGGAGTAAAGACCAAAATACGGTGTCCTTGTAAAAAATGTATGAACGTTACATTCAAATTGAGAAGAGATGTTAAAGTAGACTTGTTGACTAAAGGCTTTTGGGCTAGTTACAAGGTGTGGGACTTACATGGGGAAGCTTCTAGATTTCGAAGTGATTGTGAGACTTCAAGTAGAGTGGTAGAAAATGACACTTCTGAGGAGGAAGATCTTACACGGATGGTATATGATGCATATGGAATTCCTTCTTGTAATGATGCAAACATAAGAAGTGAAAGTGGGATTCCTTCTTTAGATGATGCAAACATAAGTGAAAGTGAAGAGCCGAATGTGAATGCTCAAAGATTTTTTGACCTGTTAAAAGATGCAGAGACAGAACTTTATCCAGGTTGTGGCAAAGAGTCCAAATTGTCTTTCATTGTAAAATTATTTCAAGTGAAGTGTCTTAGCCATTGGAGCAATAAATCCATGGATCTATTGTTCACTGTATTGAAAGAAGCTTTCCCACAAGCTTTAATCCCACAATCATTCTATGAAGCTAAGAAAGTAATTCGTGATTTAGGTTTAGATTACAAGAAAATTGATGCTTGCGAAAACGATTGCATATTATATTGGAGAGAGCATGCAAATGCAAAATCATGCCCTAAGTGTAAAGCTCCCAGATGGAAGTTGAATAAGGTGAAAGGAAAAAATGTTCCTCATAAAGTGTTGAGGCATTTTCCAATAACGCCTAGACTTCAAAGGCTTTATATGGCAGGAGAAACTGCTAAACAAATGAGGTGGCACAAGGAGAAACGCGTTGATGATGATGTAATGAGGCATCCTGCTGATTCTCTTGCTTGGAAATACTTTGACCAGCAATTCCCTAGATTCTCCATTGATCCAAGGAGTGTCCGGTTGGGTTTGGCAAGTGATGGTTTTCAACCTTTTGGGAACATGAGTGCTAATCATAGTATTTGGCCCGTTGTCTTAGTGCCATACAACCTGCCACCATGGATTTGCATGAAGAGTCATTATTTTATGATGACACTTCTTATTCCCG